>JAZDUH010000258.1:265000-355000 GCA_036419115.1 Scarus forsteni
AGGAGATCCCACCTGAGATGTTTTCTACCCGGGGGGGTCCATCTGGGGTGCTTTTTCATTCAGTGGAACACTGGAGCTTCAGGTGGTGCAGGAACGACGGCTGGTTACATGCAGATGTTGCAGAGGGCATCCCTCATGACTGAGGGCCTTCGTCTGTGTGGTAACAGCCGGGTTTTTCAACAGGACAATGCTGCAGTTCACAATGCTCGCTTGTCGAAGGACTTCTTCAGGGAGAATAACATCACTCTTTTGGACCATCCCGCATGTTCCCCTGATTTAAATCCCATAGAGAACATTTGTGGATGGATGGCAAGGGAAGTTTAGAAAAACAGCCATCAGTTGATGCCCTTCATGAAGCCATCTTCACCACTTGGAGCAATGTTCCCAAAAGCTTCCTGGAAACACACTTGCATCAAGCATGCCCAAACAAATTTTTGGAGTGATTAACAAGAACGGTGGAGCTATTCATTACTGAGTCCTACTGAGAAAAAATGTTGTTCTGGCTTGGAGAGCTTTTGTAGTTTTTTGAGCGATGGTCTTAAACTTTTGATCAGCTGATAAGCAGCCTATTTCACTTTACTTGTTTTCAATAAATTACTTTTTCAAAGTGCTTTTTGTCACACTCCCTCTTCTTGCTTTTGCATATTGTAGCTCTATTTAAAACCTCATTAAGGTCCAAATGTGCAAAATGCATATTCTAGCCCACCACGATAAGATGTTGGCTCAGGGTAGGGGATTTCCGTATGGAAGTTGTTCTCCATGGCCTCTCTGAACTCCTCCCATGCCCGGGTTTTTGCTTTAGCGACCACCAAAGCTACATTCTGCTTGGCCAGACAGTACCCATCAACTGCTTTTTTTTTCAAACTTCTTACATATGGATATATATATATATATATATATATATATATATATATATATATATATATATATATATATATATATTAGGGATGCAAACAATTACTCGATTATCGATTAATTGTCGATAAGAAATTACTCGATGAAAGTGTATTAATTGCAATTAATTGGGTTTTGAACCCGTAGTTCCCCTCAAGCCCGCATGGGGGCGCGCTTGACGCCAGACGTCACTCACAGGAACACAAGAGAAGCTGGCCTCTGACAACATAGAGCCGATGTAACCCAGCCTGAGGGGGGCAGCATTACGCTTCATTGCGTTTAGCCTGCCGGAACTTTATTAGAAGAAGAAGAGGACGACAACAACAGCAAGACAAACGAGGGGCGGTAAGCTGGCAGGATGAAGAGGACAAGACGGAGTTCGGTATGGAACCACTTTAAGTTGGTTAATGACGACAAAGACGCCAAATGCACAATCTGTGGAAGTATTTTAAAGTACAACTCCTCCACAACTTAGCTACATTATCACTTCAATACGTCACATTCAGCCGTGCTGCAAGGAGCGAGTAGCTCTCAGCCTTCAATCACCGCAGCGTTGGGACGACGAGTATGTGACTCCATGAAGGCAGAGGACATTACCCAGCGGATATGTGACGTGATTACGACAGACATGCTGCCAATAAAAGGGCGATTCCGCCAAAAGAGCGACATTTCTGTCCCCAGCATATTGTTGTATATTAAATGTATAAACACAAGTAGTAATATATTACAAATTGTATTTTACTATTATACTAAACACCATACACATTAATATTTGTAGAAATTACAGATATATAATTTTTTAATATTTTAAAATGGCATCCAAAACACTAATACAGAGCATTTCTTGCCTGTCCCCACAGCCAAACACTACACTTTACTACAATGCATCATGAACAAAATCCTTCCAAAGCAAATTTTCTTTGCATATAAGTGTGACTCCATATTCTATCTACACTTATTTATTTTCATGTTTCAAGTTGCCTCAAAGTAGCCTTGTTATTGCATTGTCCCATTTGTGAATGTGTTGTTCCCTGCTGTGAAGAATAAATCTTTAATTAAGGAATATGATTTGCATTTTCTCTTTCATTAGAAAGATAGTATTTTCGTAGAAAGGAACCTATTGATTCAGAGGGAAATTCAACTTTGCAGGAAAACAACTATCAATTAATGAATTACTCGATAATTTGCATCCCTAATATATATATATGTATATATATATGTATATATATATATATCTTTATATATATATATATTTATATATATATATGTATGTATAGGCATATGGGAGAAAAAAAACAAGAAGCATCACATAACAGCGATGCACAGTGGCTAAACAATCTAAGAGCAGACCACGACAATCTCCCTGAAAAAGATGCCGTGACCATCACAGTAGCAGATATCCAAGAAAAAGTCTCAGGTATGAAAAACTGGACAGCACCGGGCCTGGATATGATCCATGCCTACTGGCTGAAGAGGCTGACCTCACTCCATGAGCGCCTAGCAGCACAAATGAACCAACTGCTGAGAGATGGGACCCACCCAGAATGGCTGACCAAGGGCCGCACAGTCCTGATCCAGAAGGATCCCCAGAAGGGAACAGTCCCATCCAACTATCGGCCAATCACCTGCCTCTCCACAACATGGAAACTCATGTCAGGCATCATTGCGGCAAAGATAAGTGGGCATATGGATCAATACATGACAGAGACACAGAAAGGCATTGGTAAGAATACCAGGGGAGCAAAACATCAGCTGCTGGTAGACAGAACAGTCGCTCAAGACTGTAGAACCAGACAGACCAACCTGTGCACTGCCTGGATTAATTACAAGAAAGCCTATGACTCAATGCCACACACATGGATCCTGGAATGCCTGAAGCTGTACAAGGTCAATAAGACTCTAAGAGCCTTCATTGCAAACTCAATGAGGCAATGGAACACCACCCTTGAGGCCAACTTTGAGCCAATTGCACAAGTCTCCATCAAATGTGGTATATATCAAGGAGATGCTCTGTCCCCACTGCTGTTCTGCATAGGCCTGAATCCCCTCAGCCAAATAATCAACAAGACTGGCTACGGATACCGACTCCGAAACGGGACCACCATCAGCCACCTCCTCTACATGGACGACATCAAGCTGTACGCCAAGAGCGAGCGAGATATCGACTCACTGATCCACACCACCAGGATCTACAGCAATGACATTGGAATGTCGTTCGGACTGGAGAAGTGTGGCCCAATGGTGACAAAAAGAGGGAAGGTAGTCCATACAGAGGGCATAACACTCCCAGAGGGCAGAATAGCAGATGTTGAGGAGAGTTACAAATACCTTGGCATACCACAGGCAAATGGCAACCACGAAGAGGCCACTAGGCAAGCAGCAACGGCCAAGTACCTGAAGCGAGTAAGGCAAGTCCTAAAGAGTCAGCTCAATGGCAGAAACAAGGTTCGGGCAATTAACAGCTATGCCCTGCTAGTGATCAGATACCCTGCTGGGGTAATAAGCTGGCCAAAGGAGGACATTCAGGCCGCAGATGTTAAAACTCGGAAGTTGCTCACCATGCGCGGGGGATTCCACCCCAAGTCCAGTATCCAGAGGCTATACACTAAGCGCAGAGATGGAGGCAGAGGGTTAGTGAGCATCAGAGCCACTATCCAAGATGAAACATCCAAGCTCCATGACTATGTGAGGAAGATGGCCCCAAGAGATGAAGCGCTTAGTGAGTGTCTCGGACAGTGGAAACTGACAGGGAAGGAAGGACCAGAGGAACCATCATGGGAGGACAAACCCCTGAATGGGATGTACCATCGACAGATAGCTGAAGTGGCTGATATGAGCAAATCCTACCAATGGCTGGAGAGGGCTGGACTGAAGGATAGCACAGAGGCACTAATCATGGTGGCACAGGAACAGGCCTTGAGCACCAGAGCAATAGAGGCCCAGATCTACCACACCAGGCAAGATCCCAGGTGCAGGCTCTGTAAAGAGGGCCCTGAAACAGTTCAGCACCTAATAGCAGGGTGTAAGATGCTGGCAGGAAAAGCACATTTGGAACGTCATAACCAAGTAGCCAGTATGGTGTACAGGAACATCTGTGCAGAGTACAAACTGGAGACCCCGAGGTCAAAATGGGAAGCACCTCCCAAGGTGATGGAGAATGACCGAGCCAAGATCCTGTGGGACTTCCAGATACAGACCGACAAAATGGTAATGGCCAACCAACCGGACATTGTGATCATAGATAAGCAGCAGAGGAAAGCCGTTGTGATAGATGTAGCCATCCCAAGTGATAGCAACATCACGAAAAAGGAACACGAGAAACTACAGAAATGCCAAGGGCTCAAAGAGGAGCTGGAGAAATCCTGGAAGGTGAAGGCGACAGTGGTGCCTGTGGTCATCGGGGCACTTGGGGCAGTGACCCCCACACTGGAGAAGTGGCTCCAACAGATCCCTGGAGAAACATCAGACATCTCACTCCAGAAGAGTGCAGTCCCAGGAACAGCTAATATACTGCGCAGGACCCTCAAGCTCCCAGGCCTCTGGTAGAGGACCCGAGCTGAAGAGGATGAACAGCCACCCACCCCACCGGGGGAGAGGGGGGTGGGTGAGAGAAGAGTTCATATATATATATATTAGGGGTGTAACGAAATGGTCAACTCACGAACGATCACGAAATCTGAAACAGGGCCCACGATACGAAATACTCACGATCTAAATAAAGATTAAGGAAAATCCCCAACAGTAGGAAGTTGTGAAAAAATGTAATTTTCTTTATTTTCTTCCTAATGCAGACATACAAAAAATGTTGCTGCATCAGCACAAAATAAATGCTCTTTGAAAAAAACTAAATTGTAGTTTTTTCCCTTATTTAGACTACAGTGCAAATACAAACATAGAATCTCAATAAAAAGTGCTTTGTTGTTGTAACAATCAGGATAAGTACATTCTTGAATGAAAAGGAAAACAAATAGCAGTCCTCAGAGCTGCAGTTTAGACCTATAAATGTCTGAACTGTGAACTATAATATTTAGACTATAACAGTGCATATACTTCTGATTTTCAAGTATGATCAAATTCTGTCAACTCGACAGTAGATGCAAAAATCAAATATTGTTTTTTATGCAGACTAACACAAACAAAGTAGAGCAGTTCTACTGTTTGTTATGTGTTCAATGTGGATTTTAATGTTTCCTATGAATTGACGGTCAGTGAATGGAGCAGGAGGGCGGGGCGAGCGGGTCAGAGTTCAGAAGGGGAGAGTTTTGTGTGTTTGAGCGAGGAGGGAGAGAGCCCTTAGCAGGAGGTTAAGAGATTACTACTCACTGTTTTGTTCGGGAATTAAAATTGAAGTTGGCGTTGTCACAGCCCACAGTGACTGTTAAATAAAAGCAGGTATTCGCAAGCTGCAGGTGGTTGTTCTCGCCGCAGTATACGGTGAACTGTAGCGGCATATTTTGCACACGGTTGTTGTTTTGTCCGCAATCTTCTCACCGTTCTCTCGTCTTTTACATGGGAAGCCAAAATAGGTCCACACAACCGATTTATTTGACGAAGGAGTGTCAGCTAATTCCTCCGCTTCGTCCTCCTCCATATTGCAGCTGGTGTTTTGCTACGGGAGGCGAGGAGGGTTTATTTCGTCCTTTTATTTCGAGCGTCTTTGATTTTTATTTCGTCATTTTTTATTTTAAATTTCGTGGGCACGAAATTTTGTTTCACCCCTAATATATACTCAACAAAAATATAAACGCAACACTTTTGTTTTTGCTCCCATTTTTCATGAGATGGACTCCAAGATCTAAAATTCATTCCAGATAAACAATATTACCATTTCTTTCAAATGTTGTTCACAAATCTGTCCAAATGTTTGATAGTGAGCACTTCTGCATTGCTGAGATAATCCATCCCACCTCACAGGTGTGCCACATCAAGATGCTCATCTGACACCATGATTAGTGCACAGGTGTACCTTAGACTGTCCACAATAAAAGGCCACCCTGAAATGTGCAGTTTTGTCTCACAGCAAAATGCCACAGATGTTGCAAGCATTGAGGGAGCGTGCAATTGGCATGCTGACAGCAGGAATGTCAACCAGATCTGTTGCTCGTGCATTGAATGTTCATTTCTCCACCATAAGCCGTCTCCAAAGGCGTTTCAGAGAATATGGCAGTACATCCAACCGGCCTCACAACAACATTCCACAGGCCACAATTAACAATCTGATAAACTCTATGCGAAGATGTGTTGCACTGCATGAGGCAAATGGTGGTCACACCAGATACTGACTGGTTCCGAGTCCCCAGACCCCCAATAAAGCAAAAAAACGATGAGCATCTTGATGTGGCACACCTGTGAGGTGGGATGGATTATCTCAGCAATGCAGAAGTGCTGACTATCAAACATTTGGACAGATTTGTGAACAACATTTGAAAGAAATGGTAATATTGTTTATCTGGAATGAATTTTAGATTTTGGAGTCCATCTCGTGAAAAATGGGAGCAAAAACAAAAGTGTTATGCTTATATATATATATATATATATATATATATATATATATATATATATATATATATATATATATATATATATATATATATATATATATATATATATATATACATATATATATATATATATATATATATATATATATATATATATGTACAGTCATGGAAAAAATTATTAGACCACCCTTGTTTTCTTCAATTTCTTGTTAATTTTAATGCCTGGCTCAACTAAAGGTACATTTGTTTGGACAATTATAATGATAACAACAAAAATAGCTCATGAGAGTTTAATTTAAGAGCTAAGAACTATTCATTTTCCATGGTTTTCTTGATAATAACCAAAATTACTTAAATTCTTACATCAATAGCTATGGCATTGTACCGCCAAAAACACTACTTTTAAGCATTCCATGTTTTCTCTGTTTGCTTTAAACACATGATACACACAAGAGTTAATACTTGCTTGCATAACCATTGTTTTTGATGACTGCAGCCATGCGTCTTGGCATGCTCTCCACCAGCTTCTGACATTGTTCTGCTGTCACAGCAGCCCATTCCTGTTGGACAAATTCAAACAAATTTTCTTTGTTTTTGGGCTTGTGGTTCTCCATTTTGAGTTTGATGATTTTCCACAGGTTTTCAATTGGATTAAGATCTGGTGATTGAGCAGGCCAAGGCATGGTGCGAATGTTGTGGTTCTCCATCCAGGTTTAACTGACCTTGCCGTGTGGCAAGGGGCATTGTCTTGTTGGAAAATCCAGTCATTCGAGGCAGGAAAGAGTTTTCCAGCTGATGGAAGAAGACTGTTTTCAAGGGTAGTCCTGTACATGACCTGGTTCATTCGGCCTTCACACAATTGCATTTGCCCTGTTCCACTCAGACTGAAACAACCCCAGATCATGACTGATCCACCCCCATGTTTTACTGTAGGGCAAGACAGTCTGGGTTGTAAGCTTCTCCAGGCTTCCTCCTAACCAGTAAGTTGGCTGGAGTTGGCATCAAACCAAAGTTGGATTCATCACTGTAGCGAAGCTTAGCGCAATCATAAACAGTCCAATCCTTGTGGTCTCGAGCAAAGAGTAACCGGGCCTTCCTCTGCCTTTCATTGATGAAGGGCGTCTTGCGTGCTCTGTGTGACTTCAAACCAGCTTCAACAAGTCGGTTTCGAACTGTCCTTGCTGAACAAGTCACATTTCTCGACAGTGCCCACTCATTTTTAAGGTCCCTGGAGGTCTGACGACGATTCCTGACACAGGAACGAATGAGTGCACGGTCATCTCGTGGGGTAGAAAGACGTTTCCTGCCACGGCCAGGTAGCAATTTGGTAGTGCCATGTTCAGCTTGTTTTTTTTTGTTGTAATGAACGGCTGTCTTGGAGATCTTCAGTTTTTTCGCTACCTGTCTCTCACTCATGCCAATTTCCAGCAGTGCCAAGATGGCTGCCTTTGTGGCTTCACATAATTCTTTTGTTTTAGGCATTATGTGAGAGCTAACAACTTCTGAGTTGTGCTACGGCTTGAATGTAAGCAGGAAACCACTCTAGGCCTTTGCATGTGCAGTGCTGCTTGTGACATGAAATGGCCTCTTATATACCCTGGGAATCAATAGAATGTCAAATAGGACATAAAGTATTATGTGACCAGCTGCATTTTTTGTTGTGTTCATTGTATTATACGTTTAGTGGTACCAGATATTAGAATGAACAAGAAATTGAAGAAAACAAGGGTGGTCTAATAATTTTTTCCATGACTGTATGTATATATATATATATATATATATATATATATATATATATATATATATATACACACACACACACATATATATATATATATATATATATATATATATATATATATATATATATATATATATATATATATATATATGTATAAACTCTTTCTCTCACCCACTCTCTCTCGTGGGGGTAGTGAAGTGTAGCTTAACCAGTGAAGTTGCCAGGTTATGTAAATAGTAAATAAAATCAGAATACAATGATTTGCAAATCCTTTTCAACTTATATTCAATTGAATACACTGCAAAGACAAGATATTTAATGTTCAGACTGAGAAAATGTATTTTCTTTTGCAAATAATCATCAACTAAAAAAATTTAATGGCAGCAACACATTGCAAAAAAGTTGACACAGGAGCATTGTTTCCACTGTGTTACATCGTTTTCCTTTTAACAATGCTCAGTAAACATTTTGGAACTGAGGAGACCAATTTTTGAAACTTTTCAAGTGGAATTCTTTCCCATTCTTGCTTAATGTACAGCTTAAGTTGTTGTACAGTCCGGGGTCTCCGTTGTTGTATTTTAAGCTTCATAATGCGCCACACATTTTCAATGGGAGACAGGTCTGGACTACAGGCAGGCCAGTGTAGTACCCGCACTCTTTTACTGTGAAGCCACGCTGTTATAACACGTGCAGAATGTGGCTTGGCATTGTCTTGCTGAAATAAGCAGGGGCGTCCATGTAAAAGACGTTGCTTGGATGGCAACATATGTTGCTCCAAAACCTGTATATACCTTTCACCATTAATGGTGCCTTCACAGATGTGTAAGTTACCCATGCCTTGGGCACTAATACACCCCATACCATCACAGATGCTAGCTTTTGAACTTCGCGCCTATAACAGTCCGGCTGGTTCTTTTCCTCTTTGGTCCGGAGAACACGACAACCACAGTTTTCAAAAAAAATTTGAAATGTGGACTCGGAACACTTTTCCACTTTGCATCAGTCCATCTTAGATGAGCTCAGGCACAGCGAAGCCGACGGCTTTTCTGGGTGTTGTTGATAAATGGCTTTGGCTTTGCATAGTAGAGTTTTAGCTTGCACTTACAGATGTAGCCACAAACTGTAGTTACTGACAGTGGTTTTCCGAAATGTTCCTGAGCCCATGTGGTAATATCCTTTACACAGTGATGTTGGTTTTTGATGCAGTACCGCCTGAGGGATCAAAGGTCACGGGCATTCAATGTTGGTTTTCCGCCTTGCCGCTTACGTGCAGTAATTTCTCCAGATTCTCTGAACCTTTTGATGATATTATGGGCCGTAGATGATGAAATTCCTAAATTCCTTGCAATAGCTCGTTGAGAAATGTTGTTCTTAAACTTTTGGACAATTTGCTCACGCATTTGTTCAGAAAGTGGTGACCCTCGCCTCTTCCTTGTTTGTGAATGACTGAGCATTTCAGGGAAGCTGAAATGTAAAAAAATTAATACCACCTTACACAAAAACTATGAAACAGACTATGCTGTTTCATCCATGCATATATACATATGCAGTTTGTACGGAAAGTATTCAGACCCCCTTAAATTTTTCACTCTTAATTATATTTCAACCATTTCCCAAAACCATTTAAATTCTTTTTTTTCCTCATTAATGTGCACATAGCACCCAATATTGACAGAAAAACACAGAATTGTAGACATTTTTGAAGATTTATTAAAAAAGAATAACTGAAACATCAAATGGTCATAAGTATTCTGACCTTTTACTGTGACACTTGTTTTTTAGCTGTGGCATTGTCCATTTCTTCTGATCATCCTTGAGATGGGTCAACACCTTCATTGGAGTCGAGCTGTATTTAATTGTATTGATTGGACTTGATTAGGAAAAGCATACACCGGGTGCTGGTTTGGTGGAGTGGTTAGCAACCAGGCAGCCCATATACTTGCTTCTGCCGGTCCAGGTTCGAATCCCGCCTGTGACCAGTTTGCAGAGTGTCTTCCCCTACTTTCACACCCCCTTTCACAAGCCTATCCACTGTCTCTCATATCAATAATGGCACAAAATTCCCAAAAAATACATAAAAAAAAAAAGGAAAAGCACACACCAGTCTATATAAGACCTTTCAGCTCACAGTGCATGTCAGAAGAAATGAGAAGCATGAGGTCGAAGGAACTGCCTAAAGAACTCAGAAACAGAATTGTGGAGAGGCACAGATCTGGCCAAGGCTACAAAAGAATTTCTGCTGCATTTAAAGTTCCGAAGAGCACAGAGGCCTCCCTGATCTTTAAATGGAAGAAGTTTGGGACAACAGGATCTCTTCCTAGAGCTGACCGTCTGGTCAACCAGAGCAATCGGGGAAGAAGAGCCTTGGTGAGAGAGGTAAAGAAGAACCCAAAGACCACTGAACTCCAGAGATCCAGTGGGGAGATGGGAGAAAGTTCTTGTAAGTCAACCATCACTTTAGCCCTCCACCAGTCAGGGCTTTATGGCAGAGTGGCCCAACAGAAGCCTCTCCTCAGCACAAGACACATGAAAGCCCATAGAGTTTGCCATAAAACACATTAAGGACTCCCAGATGATGAGAAATAAGATTCTCTGGTCTGGTGAGACCAAGATCGAACGTTTTGGCCTTAATTCCAAGAGGCATGTGTGGAGGAAAACAGGCACTGCTCATCACCTGCCCAATATAGCCCCACAGTGAAGCATGGTGGTGGCAGCATCATGCTGTGGGGGTGTTTTTCAGCTGCAGGGACAGGACGACTGGTTGCAATTAACCCTTGTGCATCTCTAGGGGTATTTTTTTACCTTTTTGGACACTCTTTTGTTGATAACTAGTGTTGATGCAAATGGCATCAAATTTGGTCAGATTGTGTATTTTCTGAATTTTCTGTGTATTTTCTTTTTGATAGTTCAGTAATTATTACTTTTTTCAGTCTTCAATACACTTTAAAAATAAAAAAGCCCCACAGAAGTCCCTGAGGGTATTTTTTATTGCATTGACTCCCATTCAAACCACAGTTTTTTAATACACTGCAATTGCAATATGATATTTTATTATTCGTGTTATTTTCATTCCTTGGTGTTGATAACCCTTCAAAATATATATTTTTTTGTTCCACACCAGATAGTGTCATTTTTACAGATATTGTATGTTGAAGACTGAGAGCTCATGACTGCATATTTCCCTTTTTGTATGAATCATGCACTGAAAAGCCAGTTTAATAAACATTTACAATTATTTTGATTTGGTTGTGTTCTAGGGATGTCATAGTGTGGTGTGCATGTTTTGACAAAATTTTGTGTATATGTGTGAATATGGGAGCAACCAAAATGCAGCCCTCCAATTATGGTAATTTCAATGTAAAATGATAAAATCGTTTTTTCAGTGTTTGCAGTATAGTCTAAGCTTATGCGGTATGTGTGTACATGGGTGTTTTTTGTCTATGTGGGAATGTGTTGGTGTGTGTGTGTGTGTGTGTGGGGGGGGGCTTGGAGGGAGGCAGCTACATATGCTTACTTTTTCATTCGGGCTGTACGTCTGACCTCAGCATGTACCCACTCACAGACCCATGTGTACACATGCTCTTTGTCCAATAGTAAAAACATCTTGCATCTTAAACTTCAAAAGCTGACCCCCAGTGACCCCAAACAACAGCCTGAAAAAGTTTAGCTTTGTCTGCACAGATAAACACATACTGTATACATGGGTCCAGCAATTTGGGTCTTATTTCATTTTGCTTGGTCAAGTTGAGCAGGCACAGCAATAGCACTGCTGAAGTCCTCAACCTCCTTGGACTAGTAGATGAGGAAGACCCTCTGATGAAGTCAGCTCAGATGGAGACACAGAGGATGATGTGGACCACACTGTAAAATATAATAAGTTGACCGTACTTAAAAAAATATGCAAAGTTGTTGCCTCAAAAAAAATAATTTATGTTAACTTAGATTAATTCGATTGTATTTTCTTATTTATTATGAGTGTAGTATTCAAATGAACTTCAATAAATAAGATTAAAGTAACTTATTTATTTTAAGTTTGCAGTACCCAAATCAGCAGAGTTTAAGTAGCTTTTTAATTTATTTATCTGGAATTGTAAATTTAACTTCATATTCATAGACTGTAAAAGCCTAGCTCTCTGAAGTTTTACACATCCATCATATACAGCATCATATTCACATTATATAACTGCAATGAGCCCCAAAAACACAATAAATGGAGAACGCTAGATGGATTAACTTAGTGCAATTAATATTCATTTTAAATGCTCAGCATTGCATTTGTGGCTCTGGGAACATGCTCCACTTTTGTGGAAAGTAAATGCACAGAGATGAAGGAAAAAAACTGTCCCTTCTGTCCCTGTAAATACATCCATCCCTCCACACCTACCATCTACCTTTCTTCCTCCCTCCATCCCTACCTTTCTACATACCATCATACCTACCTTACTCACTCTCTGCCTCCGCACCTACCTACCTCTTTTCCTTCTTTCCTCCCTAGCTACCTCTTTATCTTTCTTCCTACCCACCTACATCCCTCTCTCCCTCCACAACCCCCTACCCCTCTACTTTCCTACCTACACACCTCCCTCCTTTCTGACTAACTCTCTTTCTGTCTTCCTGTAACTATAATCAACACGTTTTCATTTGTTGAGTGCACAGCAGTGATTGATTTTCACAAAACCTGCAGTCTGTGCTCAGCAATTTCAACTGGCCTACGCCATTAGTTTGCTCTGCAAAGTGATCAGTTTTGGAGGGAGGTTTTTGTTTCCTAGTCCAAGCATCAGTGCTTGAATGAATTTCAATGTGTTTTCCATGGACTTTGGGTAGTCCAAGTGAAGGGCATACATAAACCCAAAAAGAAGACAGACTGCCTGAGGAGAGTCTTTGGCATTGTCCATGACAGTACCTCCCTTAAGTGTGATGGCAGTGGAGATGCACTGGAGGTGCTCTGCATTTGGACCATGGATGTATTATAAGAACTGGATAGCGTGGCTCCGCCTTCCACCATGTAACGGACTTGAAGCCAAAATATCCCTCGTCAGGGCGCCGCCATTGTGCAACCAGTAGAGAATTTGGGCCATAATCCGGACGCAGCTGTCGTAAACGGTCACAACACGCCTCAGCATACGCTGTACACAATCATTGTGAAGCTGCCGTAAACCGCGGTTATTTTTAAACTCTAATAACTAATAAAAAAGAAACTTTTCAGACAAATAAGGACTTTGAGAACACGCAGCCCAATAATACTTTAATATCACCACAGCATACGGATGGGAGAAATATTTCTACGAGGTGTATTAATTTTTTGAAGTTTCACTTCGGCCCGTCCAGATGAATGGGGGAGACGGAAATTTGACCTATACTGCAGCCAGTCACCAGGGGAAGCAGTTTTCGTGGAGGCTTCAATTTGAGCCCAGCATCACGGCGTTCATGTTTTTTACAGTCTATGGTTTGGACCCTGCTGCTGAGCAGCTTCGATCACCTTCAGCAACCCAACTGTGACTGAGGTGAGTGCTTCTTCTTTCGCTGTATCCTGAAGAAAAAGCACACAGGACTAGTTATTGAAGGATGGTGGGGAGTGCAAGATTAAGGTAATATCAGCAAAATGCGCCAAAGTATAAAAAGTAGAAGCTTTGATATGTTGTGTTCAGACATTCGATCTGCTGGAATCTTTATGGGGGAAGGCAGGCCAAAACAAACAAGTAGCTTACCTGTCTCTCCGGGAAAAGTACTGGCCATCGTTCCATCATGCTCTGCACAGCTGGCTTCTGAATCGCTATCTTCCCTCTGCGCAGTGAGAATGTCTCATCCATCATTTTTGAGATGATAGAGGCATTGGGGTGTCTCTTCCCCTGAGACACTGAATGAAATATAGTCACTCACTCTTCAGGTCGTTCTCACACGTATCTTTACAGGTCAGTTAATACTATGTTTTTTGTTTTTTTTTAAATGTATTTTTTTGGCATTTTGTGCCTTTATTGATAGGAGAGAGACAGTGGATAGGCCCGTGAAAGGGGGCGAGAGAGTAGGGGAAGACACCCTGCAAACCGGTCACAGGCGGGACTCGAACCTGGACCGGCAGAAGCAAGTACATGGGGTGCCTGGTTGCTAACCACTCCGCCAAACCAGCACCCCCAGTTAATACTATGTTGACAAAATCTGCAGAATGTTTGATCTCCTGATACATAATAATCATTAGGAAACTGCTCTACCCTGTACTTCGGAGTTAGCGGGAGTTTCATAGCTTCTTTGCCGACTTTGCTGGTGTCTCGGGTAGCCGCTCCGACATGTTTACTTTGTTAATATGGGAGGAGCATGGATGTCTTATACAAATTGGATACCAGACCGAAAATAGTGCCCGTTCATTTCTATTGGAGTTGGCCACCCAGAGCATACGCCGAAAAAGTTCTCTTACTTCCGGGTTACTTCCATGTTATTGGGCTCATAGAGCATGCGCTGTAGTGTCATCTGCAGGCATAGGCATACGCAAACAAAAAAAACGCGACATAAACTGCCAAAACACAATGCAAACGATCAAAACGTAATGCAAACACAGGAATGATGCAAACCCAAAAACACACAAACACATAAAACAAATGCAACAGAGAAATGCTGCACCAAAAAATACGACGCATTCACAGAATGCTGCTAAAGCAAAAACATACAAACCGACAAAACAAATGCAAAAGGGAAATGCTCCATACAAACCCCAAAACAACTGCAAGAGAGAGACGCTGCAAATTAACGGAAGGTCACCAGGCCACTAGGGGAAGCTGACCATAGACATTATATACCTAGACGCTTCATTACGGTCTGGAGCGTATTCCAGCGTCGCCGCCATATTGGAGAGGTCTCTTCACTCCGGTCTAGCACCAGAAACAAGTGGAGTGAACACATTTTTGCTTGTATTTTGTGCAGCGTAAAGTGACAGTAAATGAATTGAAATTGAAAGCAGATGACTTCATTTAGTTTTATTCCAACACAGCTGAGTAAAAACGTATTTAATACGCATGTCAACATGATTTATATAAGATGTCTGGTTTGTGTGTATGAGCACACGTACATGTGCCTGTCCCTGAAATAGTTGCACTGAATATTCTCATAGCACACAAAAACAAAAATATGAAAAAAATAATAAAAATAATAATATTACTGTTGTTGTTACTACTATTACCAATACTATACTACCATTATTACTTATTACTCATTTATTTTCTTGATCCTCTTCTTATTGTAATTATTTTCATTATTTCATCATCTACATACTTATTTTTCTCCTTTTCATTTATCTATTCTTCATTCCTTTACATCATTCTATCCATATTTTACTACATTTTATTTATTGCCCCCTTTACAGCTTCTCTCCACACAACCATAGTGACAAGTTCCCCTCCCTACTCCTACAACACATCACCTGCCACTAATGATGTTGTTCCTGCTCTGCTTAATACTCCATCCGATGTTTAATTTTATTACTCTTTTATGCTTTCTTTTTTTATTGTATTTACTATGATATATTTATGTATTACCTTTACAATGACTATCATTATACTGCAGCTGCTAGCGTTAAATAACTTTTCTCCCTTTGAAAACAAACTATTAATATTACTGTTGTTCTACTAATCTATTTTTAAATCTTTATTTGTTCGTAAGCATCCATGCTGTAGTTTAATTTATTTTTATTATTATTGTGGCTGATGTTGCTATTGTTATTATTAATTTTACTACAATCAAAATAATAACAACAATAATAATTATTATAGTTATTTTTATCATTGTAAAAAATAATGTGAAGTCGGCATTGTGAATTACACACACACATACGTACGTTGTCTGTCCATTTTCATTGTACTGTCTCTTTGCTCGACAAAAAAGAGCATAATAAAAAGATGGTCCATTGACGCCAATTCGCGTCCGGTGTGAACGCAGCAGTAACGCCTGTGACGCGCCGCGCTTAACGCCCGAGGCTGGACGCTGGACATTTTGACAAGCTGAGGGACGACACGCGTCCTGGCGCAGGCGCAGTAGAAGGCCGGAGCTTGTCGGACTCAGTGATAACCCGTGCAGGCAAATCCAGCTGGAAACGAATATTTACAGAACTTACCTTCAAAACCTGTCTCCTCAGCGACTTTCTCCCAAGCCTGCTCTTTTTTGTTCCAGTCTCTGTAGAGTGCACACGTCAAGTAGTAGAGATGATAGCAAACACCGCAGATAAACCTCTCCTCCATCTTTGAGAGGGGGTTTGAGCAGGAACAGGAGACCGGGGCGTCACATGTCATCAAATCAATGACGTCGGGGGGGGAATGTCATCGCTGATTGGCTGCCGCACCACAGCGTCAAGCGAACTGGCGTCGAAAGTTCAATATTTTCAACTCGAGCTTTGGGGCGTCGAGGGCGCCAAACGCCGACGCTCGACGCCTCAAACGCGCCGGACGCTCCAAACGCACCGCTCCAAACGCGTCCAACGCGCCGCCCGGGGCGAATCTGCGTCAAGACGCGCCTTTGCTATGACTTTGTATGTAATCTTGACGCGCGTCGACGCAAATTCGCGTCCGGTGTGACCACACCATTAGGATGGAAAATAATTATTTTGTGGCTTTTTTGCATTTTATTACCATGCATGAAAAAAGCATGCATTAAAATTATTTTTAATGCCAATTTTGACACTCCCAGGCTCTGATAAAATCACCCACAAAAACATAATTTTTAATGCAACTGAATGAAAAAAAAAAATCACTTGTTTTTTGTATTTTTTAAGTCGACTTTTTTCACATAAACTGGCACTGAAGGGTTAAAACTTTGTAACAACATAAAATTTGTTATGCATGGTTACAGCTGAACTTACTGAAGGTGTCCATGTAAAAAAAAAAAGTGGAATAATAGATTCATTCATAATTTATTTATGGCAGTTTTTCTTAGCTGATAAATTTTATCCTGAGGGACTTATTTGGTGCACTGTAAAAAGTCCTTGACGTGCCTTGTTGTCGGGACCTAATTTTGTAACCTAGATTCCTTCTTATACATTAAGTTTCCTTTTTTTCTATTTAAATTTTACAGAAATTAAAAAATACTTTATTCTTTGGACTCAATTGTTAAGTTATTTGAGCTTTCATTTAATATTACAAAATTGAATTAGCAGAACTTCACCATGAATTACTTTCACAAAAATCAGTTTTACGGCTTGTCTGCGAAGTAATCGTCAGAGCCCGCCTTCTGATGCAGCAATGGACTCGTCTGGGCATGTTGATCCGTTTCTCCGTCTGAGTTCATCTCTTTGAGACGCAGCAGATAACTTTGGGAATTCTCATCCTAATACATTGCATGTAGTAACAATTCACGTTATTTTAATGTACCCTATTGTCCAAATGTGAAAAAGGAGCGCTTCTTCTTGTACCATTAGGTTAAAAACTTGGCCAGACAGGAAGTCTTATCAAGCTAGTTTGATTCTCCAGCAGCTCCTGAGTAAAGTAACTTTTCTAAAGATAAGTGCTTAAAGTGTGTTTTTTAATTACAAATGAGGATAAAACCAGCTGCTTACCTTACTGGTCCAAGATTATCAATAAAAGAGCATAATGAGGTCAGCATCATGCCTCATGTGAACACTGAAAAATTAAATATAGAAAATGTGAAGGTACGCCATGCCGCTGTGCATTGTGGAATCGTGGGTGCCATCTTTGGAGGATCGCAGACGTAAATGATGGCTGCATCCATATCTCCACCCTCTGGACTTGTATGGCAAGCCCTTTTAACATTTAATAGCTACATTTGACTCTCTGGAATTAACATTATAGATATCAACAACATATTTTTGACTAGTCAAAAATACAGTTGGAGATATCTATTATTCAGTTTTGACTAGTCACAATGACGGAGATATCTGTAACTCAGTTTCCCCTAGTCAAAACTGAGTTACAGATATCTGCAATGACTCCCCGAAAGCTGCCTTTCACCTCGTCACGCATCCTCAATGTCACTTGCAGATATCTCTGTTTCAGTTTTGACTATCCAGAATTACCGTTAAAGATATCTTAAATGTGATTTTGACTGTCAGAAATGTGTTCATGACGCTGGACATGCGAGGCTTCCCATTGGATACTGACCCAAATAAACTGGAGGAGAGAAGAGAAAAAAAAATTTTAACAGTTTTAAGCCCCTCCTCCTATACCTGTCATAACTTTTGTCATCATGACAGATATCTGCAACATCAATTTGCTTCGTCGAAACTCTGTTTCAAGATATCTGTAATTACATTTTGACTAGTCAAAACAAAAGTTTAAGATATCTCGAATTTGAGATATCTCTAACCACAATTAATTTATAGATATCTGTAATTATGACTATCCATAAGATATCTACAATTTCATTCTGACTAGGCATAATTCCAGTTCAATATATCTATAACGGCCATTTGACTAGTCAAAATGTAATTAAAGATATCTATAAATGCTATTATAGATTTCTTTAATGGAAGGGGGTTGAAGATATCTTGATTTGGAATTGTGATCACAGAATGAAATTGTAGATATCTGCAACTAGATTTATGGATAGTCATAATTTAGTTGCAGATATCCACATTTCACATTGTGGCCATCCATAATTGAATTTAAGATATCTGTAATGAGAAACCCCACACACATGAATGGGGAAAGGGGCGTGATTTGTCCTAGGAGGAATTAAGTTGTGGATATCTGAAATTACAATTGTGGATAGGAATAATGTTATTGTGGATATCTGAAATGTTCAATGTGACTGGGAAGAATTGAATTGCGGATATCTGTATTACATATCCAGACTAGCTATTAAATGTTAAAAAGGCTTGCCATAGACTTGCAGACTGAGCAGACTTCAGTCATCGTAATGTGACGTCTTTACCGTCATCACGTAAAGTCTGCAAGAGCGAGTCTACAGCATTATGAATGGAGCTAATAGACAGACTTAGAGTCCGTTTCAGTCAAGCTTCCGTGACACTGTTGAAAAACTATCATGCAAATAAGATGTAAATCCCATTTATAGGCTTTTTTTGAGAGTGAACAAATCAACACTTATACACATAGGCTATACACATCCAAAAACAGAAATGTTTATTTACAGAACCAGACTAATATTAATTAATTTGGGTATTACTTACATTGAAGTGTGTGTTGTGTGAAGTGCTGTGATTGATTCTCACTGCCACTTGAAACATTCTCTCACTGACCTCATCAACAACTACAAAAAGACTTCAAGCTGTTATTGATGTCAAAGGGGAAATACAAGGTATTAAAAACAGGGGGTGTAAACTTTTGAACTGGGTCAATATTGACGTTTCTGTTGTCATTATGATTTAAAAAGAGTAAACTAATCTTTTTTTCAATAAATGTCTTCACCCAACCACTAACCATGAGTGACAGAAAGGTTTTTGTGTTATCATTCATATTTTCTGGAGAAAAGGCCAAATAATCAGAAATTCTGCTGGGGGGTGTAAACTTTTGGGCACAACTGTATATGTTATGTAAATATCTCGAAAATCATGTAGCTGGGGCTTTTTTTCTAACTTGTTTTGTAATGTCTCTTTTAATATGTATTACAGTAGGACGAAAAAAACAAGTCTTCCAATTTCGATGTCATTTTGACTTTATTAATGCCTATGTGAATTTTTATTTTTGATACCATGAAATGCGTTGAATAAAGACTCTGCATACATTCATTACAGTGTGTCATTAAATTGTTATCAGAAACAAAACGACTCATTGAGGGAGGAGAACAGGGCACCACAAGAAGTTAGTGCTATGGCACATCCTGATGACCATTGTGAAGAAGATTGTGAAATGTGCCAGAGCAGGTGTGACTCCTAGAAGAAAATAGATTTTGAAGTATAAGCTAGGTCAAAGAGAAATGACAGCTAAGTTTCTGAGGTGTGATGATAATAGAGTAAATTTTACACTGGATTTGTGAATTATGACACATTAAATGTGTTGTTGTGCCATGTAGTGCCTTTTCTGCCACAGGAAAGAGAAAGCTCTCTCCATTTCAGATGATACTGATTACTCTAATGCATCTTAGGTTGGATCTTCCATTGCAGCACATTGCTCATTTATTTGGTGTGCACAGAGGAACAGTGAGTGCAGAACAGTATTTTGTTGTAGTTCTTTTAAAGGCACAGTGATGTTTGTCTCAGATGTTTGGGAGACTGGCCTACTGTTTAAGGTTTTCATTAAAAGACCATCCAACCTGCAAAGACACAGATGTGAAAACATTCTTGTGCACAGCCACACATTTAAATATCTGATTGGCATAACTCAGGGAGTTATTTCATTCATGTGCAGAATAGCACAGTCTTTAAGTGTCCAGTGACAAAAAATAACAGTACTGTGCTGTCTGGATAACAAATATTCTGCCAGGTGACTTAGTCCTAGCAGATGTCCATGTTTTGAGTTGTATTTCCCCATCAACAATATGAAGACTCCAGCAAATTTACAAGGGGTCAGTGACAGTTGGGTGCAAACAAGCATCATGGAGACAAGTTGCAAGCCTGAGAATCCATGTGGAAAGGGTCATTTAATCAGGAACAAATACAACAAACTGTCCTCAAAAATCCCAATTGAAATGGTTTTGCCCTGTGAAGCTGGGTTGATGAAGAATCCACATTTAGCAACCTGCTGACCGTTGTGCTGTCAGCTGTTTTTTCAGTGTATGCCTCCATTGCATTTTCTTCATTTTGATGCCCCAAAGCATGTCAGATGTAGTACAAGAGTTCTTTGGATAAACATTTTGGCTGTGGATAGAGCTGGTGATTTGGTTGTATAAACAGCATGCATATTCGAGGCTGTACCTGCCAGCTCGGGCAGAAAACCAAAGGGCTGATTTACTCTCTTTTCTTGTGCACCTTTCAATGTGTTTTGCCTGATGAACTGACACTTGGGCAGCTGATTTTAGGGACTTGCAGTGCTGTTCCAGAACTGTGTGCTCACATCCATCCATTTTAGAGTCATGGAGGGAGACAAGAGATTTCAGTCTTGGAATAGGCTGCACAGGATCTCTGAACTCCTCACAGTACTCTGGCAGCGCCACTTAAAACTGCAGATTTTCTATCTGCTTTATGGAGATCTACATAAAAGTTTCTCATTTCCAACTGTGAAGGTGGCAGTGGCGGTGTGCTGACTTTCCTTGAATGAGTCTTCAAGCCAGGCCTAATGTCAGTCTCACCATCCAGTAGTCTGTCCAGGGACTTCCTGAATGAAGCAGCAGAAGTGTAGTTTATGTCATAGCCCGGAGAAGGATTCACTTTGTTGTAGGGCTGTAATCAACCAAAGAAATTGTTGGTCGACTAAAACACAGTAATTGTCGACCAAAAATCCACTCAATCGACCCCCCTTTTGCCCCTGTGTGTGCCTCTCCTTCTTTTTTTCTCTCAACACAAGACTCTCTGCTTTCCAGTCTTCGTCAAAATGAAATAGGCAGTCACTTTCATATAGGACTCCATTCGAAGAGACGTACACATCTGTTACCTTTTTCTATTAACTCGGAAGCCTCTATTTTTTCCTCCCTCGTATTTTGCCATTGCTGCATGCGTAATTGTGAGGCGCTGGCACTGAATATCCGGAAAAACATTGGAACACAAGACTCTTTGCTGTCCAGTTTTCATCAATGAAATGGGCAGTCACTGTCATATAGGACTCCATTTGAAGAGACGTACACATCTGTTATCTTTATCTATTAACTCCGAAGCTTTCTCTTTTTTCCTCCCTCGTATTTTGCCATGAGCGCGTGCGTAATTGTCTGGCGCACCGGCACTGAATATCCAGGTTTCAATGTTTTTCTTGGCCTTCCACGACACCAATGGGCCTCATACCCTCAGAAATAAATTGTCAATTCCTTCTGTGATGTTGTTTTTGCATTTGAGTGTTTATATGAGGCATAAAATCCAGCGCGGACCGGGTGAGGGATGCCGCCGCTGCAGCGCGGGCAGTGGGCAGAGCGCACGCAGTTATAAAACAAATACACGATTATTAGACTAGAATATTGAAATGTTCTTGAATAAAAATAACGAAATGAACAATAAATACATTGAAATGGTGTTCTAAGACATGATGGGGGTGCTCAGAAAATACCCCCATTTCACTTGATACGTTTCTTCTGATGAAATGAACTGCAGGGGGAAAAAAAAAAAATGACACATTTGGTCGACCAATCAGAATTTTGGTCGACTGAGCACGCATCGACCAATTAGTCGACCAGTCGACTTGGACTTTACAGCCCTACTTTGCTGACATTTGTGGGTAGAATCCAGTATGCAGGTTGGTCTGTGACTGTCTTCATTTCTCTGCATCGTACAGTAGCTTCCACTTTGAAAAGCAGGGCTCCAACGTGAGTCTCACCAACACCTGTCATGCATGTACAATGTGCTGAGTCTACTTCACCGTTCAACCTGAGTATGACCCAAGCCTTCAGAGGGGTCTCGTTAAGACGCTGGGAGTGCATGACCTTTGACAGAAAATAAACAACACATTCAGATTCATATCTATATCCATAAAAGCATAATAATAATAAACCATCATGTAAAACCAAGTCTAAGCGCTTAGCTTAGCTTACCTTAGCAAGTACGACAGTGCTCTCCGAGTCCTTCGGTATGTGAATTTGTAGGTCTTGCACCCATCTGCTGCAGAAATGCTGATGGGCCTCCAGTGACTTATAACTTTTAAATTCTTGCAATGTATATGCACTCAGCCCAAAAACAAGATAGTTCACGATGTCCAGATACAACAATGGTGGGAGTAAAGCGGGGTCTTGAGACCAATCCTTCACCATTAAATCGTAAGGATCGACATTATTAATCTTTTGCAGCTTCTCAGTGTACCTCTTTCTTTCATCTAATTTAAGTTTGTCACGGTAGGATCCTCCTTCCTTTTCTTTCACCTTCTCCATCTCGTTTTATCTGTTTTTTGTGATTTATATTCTTCTTGTCTTCTTTTTTCTTTCCCATTCTTATTGTATTTCCTGCTTTGTTTACATTCGCGTTCCACCAGAGATGGCGCTGACACCCAAAATACACCACGGCGTGACGTCACGTTCACATTCTCTATAGGCCTACTGAAGATGTTTGAGATAGTGGTGTAAGTGGAACTATGCCTTTTGCTGTTTTTTTTTCTGCTACATTTAAATGTTTCTGGTACTCAGCACATGATTGAAACTATTGTCTATGCTGGTGCAATTTGAAAATTACATTTGACCGCTGACAACAGTTGTGGGGTTTCCCTGTATGCAGGCTCATTCTTGGCCTTCAGCTCTGAATTAGTCCTGTTGTGGTTCATGTGTGCTTCCAGAACGATGATAGCCCTGTTCAAACTTTAAAATATGTGAGGGCAAAATTATGGTTAACAATGCTGAATTTACTGAATTAAATGAGATATTGCCGAATTGTATATTCTCAGGGTGGACAGGACCCTGAACAAGCCAAAAAGGAATCTTATTTGTGTTATAACCATCTCATAATTTATGAATTATCCCTACAATTTCCTTGTTGCCAATTAAAATGTAAAGCAATGTTACCTTCTGACTTAAATCCGCAAAATAAATAACTGCACTCTGTGCAGTATTGCCAGTTCAGTCATCAGGTAATGAAAATTCAGGCATTAATGTAGAAACAGAGAAGTATCATTTTGAACTGAAATGTTTCCCTTTGACCTGTTATCCACTCCCATAGTAATGTCTTTACACTGAAGTACTCTGTTGTATCCAACCTTATTTTGCATTGATTAATTATTAATAACTTCTATTTGACATAAATGACCTGTCCTCACATTAAAGACTTATATAATTTTCTGTCATTTAGAATGATGTTAAAAATTGAAAAGACTGAATTATTTTTGCATGAACATGTGATTTTTAAGGAGGTGATGGCTGTATGGATTAACTTAATAATGCCAAAGTAGTTTGTGGATTAACTGTTTACAAGTATACAGGGCACATCAAAAAAATGTCCCTAATATCTATGGAAAACAGCCTGATATAACATGTCAGCCTGTAATACAGTGTTTCTCACATTATATATGTATGAGAGTAATTTAGATGAATGAGTTGAAAAGCCTTTAATTGTTACAATTTTAAAAGGCATAGAAAGTAGTACATGTTTAACTAATTTCATGGAGCTAAGCCTCCCCTTTAGTCTATTTTTATAATTTTTAAAAGAAATTCAGTCCTGTTTTTAGTAGAGTTCTTTTTAAGTGTAATTATGTAAAATATTATTGGTAAGGGTAGCTTCCATCAGACCCCTTATCTTTGTCAGAGGAATATACTGATTTTATCAACTTGTTTTTTTCCCATCTTTTCTGTATTTTCCTTGTACTTGCTTTTGTAGGTACAGCTGATTTTATTTTTCAGATTGTAAGCAAGTACAAGCTCTTGGTTAGTTGCCATCCAAGCATATGTGTTGTTTAAATACTGTGTTCTTATTGTTGTTTTATTCAAATTGTGTTGTATCAGTCAAAATTGTGTCTCTCATTGTAAAAAGAAATCACGTGAGCCTGGCCTCAATCAGTAGACACAGTTAGAATTTAAAACATTGTAAAAAAATATATTTATTATTAAAAATACATGCAAGAATACATAAAAAAATATTTTCTTCTTTCATGATTAACATTTTTTTGTCATTTGTGTTTCCTCTTTGGTAGACCATCAGATTCCCCCCAAGGAGCGGATTTTGGCCCAATCATAGTGGCATCCATGTTCATAGCCGGTAAGCCTGACATTAGACAATGTAAATGTGCTGTTCACTTGTGCAACCTGTCTTTTTGCTGTACTGTTTTAGTTATTTGTATTGAAAATGGATGAAAACAAGTTAGTGTTATGGGGAACATTTTAACCTAATAAATATACTTCTCTAGATTGCAAATTCTGTGGTCTTTGCGCCATGCAAATAAGAAGTCAATTGAAGTTTCTAAGAACTCACAAAAAGTTCAGAGTGGTAGAAGATTTAATTATTGAAATTAATATCAACAATATACAGTACATGGAAAAACACAAAGTGTCCTTGATAATCAAAAAAAATCTATTTTTGTACAAGGTGCAACACTAGTCTCCCAGAGCCATGAGTCAAAATCCTCCTGAAGAGAGGATTTTTTATTTTCTTGTACCTCCACCAAGGAGGTTTTGTTTTCGGTCACGTTTGTCTGTTTGTTTGTTTGTTTGTTTGTTTGTTTGTTTGTTTGTTTGTTTGTTTGCTTGTAAACAATGTAACTCAAAAAGTTATAAACAGATTTTAATGAAATTTTCAGAAAATGTCCAGAATGGTAAAAGGAAGAACTGATTAAATTTTGAAGGTGATCCAGATTCTCGTCTGGATACAGGACTGTTTATGAAGGATCTTTATCATTGCGAGATAGGGCCATTCACTTTAAAATATGGGGAAACTGAGCTGCTTGACAGAGGTCTGCACTCTCCCAGAGCTTTTCTAGTTAAGTCTTTAATGGGGTTTATGTAGCGGCAATCTTTAACAGAAATGTCATTTTTATGGTGATTTTTTTTAATAAACTAATTTGGCTTATGATCAGATAATTAGCTTTAATCATTTATTTTGTTTGTCATTAACAGATGGGATGGCCTTGTTAGTTGTGCAGCACTGTTGCACCGCAAAAGGCCGATAATTTAAAGCACTATAGACTGAATCACAGAACCTATGGACACAGTCATGCCTTGCCCTGTATACCCATAGACTGCCCTTGCTCTTTCAAGAACTGGAGTACCCTCCGCTGTCACTTGTCAAGACAACACTCTGAAGTCCAATCAGTTCACTTACCTCAACTGACTCTTTTTTTCACGTGTCTAATTTGTAAAACATCTGAATTTCCTACTGAAAAAGAATATTTTAAACACATAGGTCACCATCTCAAGAATAATGAAACAGTGAAATGTGTTTTCGAAGGGTGTGATCACAAGAAAAATGTTTAAAGGACTTTTGCTACGCACAAACACAGGAAACTCCTCACACAACACAGGATTTCAAACAAGGCATTATACTTCAGAGGCAGTCACAAGAATTTCAGGAGCAACATAGTCTTGAAGCCTCTGGAGAGGATTGTGACCAAAGTGATACTCTTCAAAAATGTACAAACCCAGGTGCACAGTGTGAAGAGGAACAGGAAAACAGCGTGGTTTTGGAATACACTCAAAGAAATAGAACATTGGATTTAAATAATAACATAACGTCAACCGGTCCCACAAAACTATTTTATTTAAATTTGAAGAATACTAGATGACTAAATTTCAGCAAACAGTCTTAACTTAATGCTACATCATACAGTTCAGTAGAATTTACTTAGTGCTATTATGTTAAACTTACTAAACATAATTACATTTAATCTATTTCACATCATAATATTGAATTTACAAAATATTGTTATGTTTAATTTACTAAACATAAACATCTGTATTAATGTTGGAGGACATCAATAAATACCAATCATGTCAATTTACGTTGCTCATATTTTATTTATTTCTAACAAATTCAAATGACAAAATGCAAAAAAACAAGGAAGGTGCCAAATGTGCAAAACAGAGGTCCCCAAGTGCTTTGAAAGTGTCTGACTCTGCAGATGTCTCTGTGGATGTCTGCCTGTGTCTCTGTCTGCATATGTCTGTGTATATCTGCCTGCATCTCTGTTTGCATATATATCTGTGGATGTCTGCCTGTGTCTCTGCATGTCTCTGTGTATGTCTGCCTATGCCTCTGTTTGCATATTTGTTCGTGTATGTCTGCCTGTGTCTCTGTCTGCCTATGTCTATGTATGTCTGCCTGTATCTCTGTCAGCATATATGTCTGTGTATGTCTGCCTGTGTCTCTGCATGTCTCTGTGTATGTCTGCCTGAATCTCTGTCTGCCTGTGTCTCTGCATTTCTCTGTGTATGTCTGCCTGTGTCTCTGTCTGCCTATGTCTGTGTATGTCTGCCTGTGTCTCTGTCTGCATATGTCTGTGTATTGTCTGTGTATGTCTGCCTGTGTGTCTGTGTGCATATGTGTCTGTGTATGTCTGCCTGCATATATGTCTGTGTATTGTCTGCCTGTGTCTTTGTCCGCATATACTGTATGTCTGCATATGTCTGTGTATGTCTGCCTGTGTCTCTGTCTGCATATGTCTGTGTATGTCTTCCTGTGTCTCTGCATGTCTCTGTGTATGTCTGCCTGTGTCTCTGCATATGTCTGTGTATGTCTGCCTGTGTCTCTGTCTGTATATTTCTCTGTGTATGTCTGCATATGTCTCTGTGTGTTGTCTGCCTGTTTATCTTTGTGTGCCTGTGTCTTTGTATTTGTCCACCTTTGTTTATGTCTCTCCAGGTGTGTCTGTCTCTGTCTGCCTGTGGAAAATAGCCAAAATCGAAAAACAAGGAATGTGCCAAATGCTCAAAACACAGACCTTTAGTGCTTTGACTATGTGTGTCTGTCTCTGTGTCTTTGGAAAATAGCCATATGTAAACAAACTAAAAATGAACACATAAAAACAAAGTGCAAAAGTGAGGTGTTGGAAAACAATGAGTGACAACAACAGATAATACACTCATAAAACACCTTATAAACACTAGTGGGGTGTTAGGGAACAATAAGCTACCAAAAAAGGTAACACAAAAACATGAAGTGCACCAGTGAGTTGTTCTGCAACAGTGAGCTACCAGAACAGGTAAAACTTGTAAAATACATAAAATATTGGAGTCATTTTCCAACACTGACCCTGACATAGCATATGCTTCTATCCCACAATGTCACTTTTCAATTGACTTCAGTGCTGGTGTCTAGAGAAGCTATTCACAAGCTAGAAAATAAACACCCGGTGCAATTGAACAAGCAGCCCTGTTTGACCACCTGTGATGAGGATGCATTGTTATGGAACTCAAACCCAATATACATGTTGAAACTGCTGTTCCAGTCTCTAGTACAAATATACTGAAAATTACAATGAAATTAAAATTGCATTAAAAAAAAGAAAAAAAAAGTCTCTGATTGTGCTTAGCTAAAGTCCAAGTGCTAGTAGTCATAGGCACTACTCGTGCAAGAACATGGTAAACTCCTTTCCCTTACTCATATAATTTACCTTTGAGGACCTGTACCTTCCTTGACAGTTTCTGTCCATCTATGTCCATCAACACCTTCTGAATAAATTCATAGGTGTACCTGAGGTCAGTGGGGTACTCCAGATTTAGGCAGTAGATGAGCCCAAGGAGGAGTACACAACCATTCGCTACGTCCTTCACACCCTGCGGCACTTCCACCCCCTCTATGATAATGTTGACCTCTTCAGGGTCATCTGTGGGCTCCGCTCCTTCGTGCTGGATGACATAGACCGCCATGTTGAGTTGCTCAATTACTGCCTGCTGCGCATCAGGATCAACATCCTTAAAAAAAGAATTAAAAAAAAAAGTATTGTGAACATCTGCTTTGACAGCAAGTATCTCAGACTGTCTTCTTGTCACACTATTTTAAAAAGATATCTAACCCTCAAATATAATCAACTACCATGATAGAAGTGTGAGGATTGTCTGAGCTCCTCAGTCTCCTCTCCCCCTCACTCTCCTTCTTCCTCCTGCTCTCCTCTGCGAGGGCGTGGTCTCAGACATGCTGCAGCCTGCCCTTCATCCTCCTAATCACCAATCACTATTTAAACCACTCCAGATGACTGCAGTGCGGGTGTATTACACACACTACATCGGTTTGTGTCCTCAAACTTTTGTTGTGCTGGCTTTAAGCCTTTTGTCTCCGTTCAGGGGTTTATTTTTTTGACTTTTGTCTGCTGTTTGAAACTGACTCTTTGTCTCTGCTCCCTGTTTTCAGGTCTCCACGAGTCCCTCACCACCGCTGTTTCTTCACCTGTTCACATCCCTGTTTTGCCATCATTAAACCCTTTTAAACCTTCTTACTGCCTCATCTCTGAGCTTTTGGGTCCAACATTACATCTTACTGGGTCATATCCTAACAGAATACACCCGCCACAAGATGGAACCAGCCAAGATGGAGCAAGTAAAGGAGGCAATTCAGAACCAAGGGATTTTATTAGGACAACATGAGGGCATGCTGAGAGGAGTAGCTGCCTCCCTGGAAGAACTCACTCACCAGGTGGCTCACATCAACAATCAGCTGAGTGATCTCTCCTTCTCTGCAGCTGGAGTCCCTCCGGTGAGTTCCACTTCCTCTTCAGACCCTGTTTCCCCCTCTCATGCACCAAACCCATCCAAGGAACCTTTTGTCACTCCTCCTGAGCCCTTTTTTTGTTCAATTGTCATTTAGTTTTTAGAATGCAGTCCACTAGTTATGCCTCAGAGGAGGCTAAAGTTGCTTACATTGTTAATTTGCTCAGAGGAAGGGCAGCTAAATGGGCTACTGCTTTGTGGGAAGGAGGGTCTAGTGTCCTCTCTTCTTTTGATCAATTTATGTCTGAGTTACGTCGAGTGTTTGACCACCCCGTTCAGGGCCAGGTAGCCGCTAAACGGCTGCTGGCATTAACTCAGGGATCTCAATCTGTTGCTAGTTATTCAGTTGATTTCAAAATTCCAGCTAATGAGTGTGGGTGGGGTGAGCAAGCGTTAAAAGCTCTTTTTGTTCATGGTTTATCTGAGAGCTTAAAGATCCCATATTATGCTCTTTTTCTGCAGTGTAATATTGATCTTTGATGTCTTCATGAAGCCTTAGTAGCATGCTTTGGTCAAAAAACTCAATAAAACAGTTAAAGCCGTGTCATCCCTATGCCCTCTTTGAGCCTCTCTGTAAAACACTCCATTTTTGTGGGCGTAACTTTATGTTAATGAGCCCCCGCTGAAACCGCCCCGCACTTCCGTGTCGGCGCAGTCGGCGCATGCGCGTGACTATGTCAACAGAGCTCCGGTTAGCATCTGTGTTGCTACATGAGGAGAGCAGCACTGAACACAGAACCCGAAAATAAGAGGAACCAGGAGAGAGTCGAGGACCAAGGGTAAACCGGGATGTTTCTGAGTGGCCTGTATATAAAGTTTGTCTCTTCAATGTTATTATATTGACGGATTAAAGTTTTTCTGCCGTTCCTCTCCCCCTCCCCCTGTTGTTGTTGATGTTAGCGTGCCTGTTAGCAGACGTGCAGTGCTTAGACTGGCGTTAGATAGAGTCTAGTAAGAGCTAATGTAGAGTGAGCGGGTTACTGCAGAGACGTGAATTAACTAAAACCCCGATGTGAAATAACTTTCACTTCTAAGTAACACTGAAGGGGCCGTTGCTACTGATAGTGTTGCACCCTTGAAGTGTGCTGGTAAAAAAAACACGTCCATGTTCTTCTTGTGCAACCTTTATTATCAAAACAAGAATGCCTCGGTTCATGTAAGCATATCTCACTCCAGCCTGCATGCAGCACGTCTTCGTGTCTCTCCCCCTTAAAGTGACAGTGCTTTCCTCTAAAAAGGTAAGTAGATCAACTTCTCGATCTTCACAGGAGGTAAGTATACAGGTGAGTATAAGGTAATAAAAATATGAATTAACCAAGATACTTATTTAAATGTATTTTTTTTTTAACTGAACACACTGATATAAGATCAGCAAGAAAATAATGAAATAATTGAAATAATATGTTTCAGGATGCTACACCCTCCCCCACTCACAGAATAAAATGTTGGCAAAACATTTTCCCTAAGGTATAGAGACATAACCATTAGTTTAACACTAGTATACACTTTTGAACACCTCGTGGTGATTAACACTAGTAGACAGTTCCATCATCAGGCAAATATCAATAACTACACATCTGGTGACTACCACAGCATGACTACAGGATAGGTAGTTAACTATTTCTTTTCCTGTCTGGTTGTATTGTCTTAATCCATCGGTACATTGGTAGGCCTCCCAAGTCCATTAAGTCACGTATGGCAATAACTACCATTCCAACATACTTAATGCACATTAACATTATACATGCTTTAAGTGTAGTACTTTTACTAACAGAAAACCATTTCCGTCACCTTGTTATCCTGTAACGTAACCATTTCTGTAAATAAACTTAATTACCTTATGTGTAGTCTCTTGTATTCTTTTTACCTTCTAGTCTCAAGAAAACAATTTCTGAATGACTAATAAATTACTGCAACTGTCTTACTTAACAGATATCAACCAAACACATATGAACTCCAATTAGCATTAACTATATTAGAAACTATGAGTTCAAACAGTTATCTTATCTTCAAGTCTACTTTCTCAAGTGCGTAACACTAGGTTTTCCTAGCTCATTGTATGTAAGGATACGTCTTGGTTGGTGTGTTCTTGTAGAACGTCTCGCTCTCTCAGGTTCATGGTCATCTTCTTCACACTCTCGCTGTTCTTGCTCTGGGATTTCCTCAGTAGCGGAGTCTTGACTCTGAATCCTGTCCTGCTCACGCTGTGTTGTCTCCTCACCCTGATCTCTGTCTGGAGTCGTGCATCCTCGATCCTGTGGCTGGCTCCTTTCTCCTGAATGAGTCTTTCAGTCTGACCTCCTACTCTGGAAAACCGTCTCATTGGGGGTCTGAAGATTGGAGCTTGTGGGTTAAGGTGAGTGTTTTGACTGTGCCCAGGTATCCACACAGCATATTCTTCCTCACTTGAATCTTCAGAGTCTCCATAGGACCTTGGAGTCTTTACTCTTGGTTTTGGTGCATTACTCTTTTCTTTCTTATGATCCTTACTTCTTTCTCTCAGGTGTTTGGTGTTCTGGCTATCCACAAGGTAAGGGCAAGGTAATAGGAGATTTCTGTGTAGAGTTTTCTCTCTACCTTCTCCATCCAGAGGTTTCACAACATACACTGGACTATTTTCTCCTCTTCTTTCTTTGGCAACATGCACCTTGCTTTCCCAGTAGGAACGTATCTTTCCTGGTCCTCCTCTCTCTGATAGGTTCCGGATTAGTACATGGTCTCCAGGTTCAAGAACAGAACTCCATGCCCTCTGACTGTAATACTTTTGTCCTCTTTCGCCAGCTTTTCTCATGTTTTCCTGCGCAATGTTATAGGCTTCTTGCATTGATCCTCGCCATTTCTCAGCATAGCCAGCCTGTGACTGTGGACTCACTCCTTCTCTGGGAAACATCAGGTCAATGTGCAGAGTAGGCTCTCTCCCAAACAGCAGGAAAAAAGGAGAAAACCCTGTTGATTCATGGATTGTGGAGTTATATGCATGAACCACCTTGTTCAAGTAGTCTTTCCAATTGGGTTTTTGTGTCTCCTCCAGCGTTCGCAGCATACTTAACAATGTTCTGTTAAATCGCTCAGCTGGATTGGACTGGGGGTGATATGGAGTTGTCCTAGAGTGCTGTATACCACTGTAGACTTGCAGTTTCTTAAACAACTCATTTTCAAACTCCCTTCCTTGGTCATGGTGGATTTTAGCTGGGAATCCGAATCTCAAAATGAAGTCATCAAAGATCTTGCGTGCAGCTGTTTTGCCGGACTTATTTGGTGTTGCATAAGCCTGTGCAAACTTCGTAAAGTGGTCAACTATAACCAGGATGTATTCTACTCCACCTTTGCTTCTCTCCAAATGCAAATAATCAATGGAGATCATCTCAAGGGGTGCTGATGTTGTTATCCTTTGCAGGGGTGTTTTTGTCTTTCTGTTTGGCTTTTTCTGTTTCAAGCAACGGCACACTTTTGTCACATAATGTTCTATTTCCTCTCTCATTTTTACCCAAAAGAATCTCTCTCTGGCTAAAGATATCATCCTGTCGGCTCCTAAATGGCCCATTTCCTCATGTAGTTGCTGATATATTAGTGACTTAAGCTTCTCAGGAACTACAAGCTGGGTCCGGGAGTTTGTCTTTCGTCGCAGGACTCCATCTTCACCCAAATGAAGTCGAGGCCACTCCTCAGGAGGCGTCTCACTGCTGTGGACTCTTTGATCTTATCTTTGTATTTCAGGCGCCGTTCTGTTGTTTTAGAGTGATGACTCTGTTGATCACTTCATCCTCTCTTTGAACTGCCTGAATCTCTTCAACTGGTATTGGCTGTACTGTAGTTGTACATGATGTGGTCAGTTCAGGTAGCACATCTACATTACACGTGATGGCTGAGATCCAGTCAGTGTTACCCTTAGTCTCGCTTGCAGTCCATCTCTAACTGCTGTGATGTCACTTGGCTCACACCCCTCTGTGCATTCCTCCATTATCTTTCCCATTTCTGCTGGTTGACGGACAGGAAGTCTGCATCACGGTTGACAGCTCCAGGCCTGTATTTCAGAGTGAAGCGGAAATCAGCTAACTCTGACACCCAGCGATGCCCCACAGCATTTAGTTTTGCTGTCTTCATCACATATGTTAGAGGGTTATTATCGCTGTATACTGTGAAGTGAGGAGCATGGAAGAGATAGTCACGGAATCGCTCTGTTACAGCCCATTTGAGAGCCAAAAACTCCAACTTTCCTGAATGGAGCCTGTAGTTCTTCTCGGTGGGTGTGAGTGTTCGCGATCCGTATCCTATCACTCTCAACGTTCCTCCTTGACGCTGATACAAGACAGCCCCAAGACCCTCCTCAGATGCATCAACATGGAGCACAAATGGCTTCTCGAGATCAGGGTATGCCATTACTGGAGGATCTGACAGAGTGTCGACCAGTCTGTCCACCACTTGCTGATGTAGCGCTGTCCACTCCACTGGTTGAGATGGGGGCAGCTGGGGAGAACGACTGCCTCTACCTTCCTTTGCTTTATTTTTCTCTGTTCTTGGGTGGGATAGCAACTCATAAAGAGGCTTTGCAATTCTGGAGAAATCAGCAATGAATGACCTGTAGTAGCCCAGGAAGCTAACCAGAGACCTCACTTCTCTGACTGTTTTTGGCATTCTTTTTTTCAGAGCTTGGACAGCCTCCACTTCAGTCGGGTTCATCCAATATCCCTCCTCTGAAACGACCCGTCCCACATAGCAAACTTCTCTCTTAAAGAAGTCGCATTTCTTTGGTCTGAGTTTAATTCCACAGCTCTTTTGCCGTTGCAGCACCTTTCTTACACTCTCTACATGGCGGTCAAAGTCCTTGCTAAACACCAAGACGTCGTCAAGGTACGGCACACAAACCTCATCTCTCAGGTCTCCAAGACATCCTTCCATGTACCGCTGGAAAGCAGCCGGAGCATTTGTCAGTCCGAAGGGGATCCTGAGCCATTCATACAATCCCCAGGGTGTGATGAAAGCAGTGCATGCACGGCTGTCTTCACTGACAAAGCCCTGATGGTAGGCTTTACCCTGGTCGAGCACTGTGAACCATGAGTTTCCACCAAGATTCTCCAGGATTTCTTGGATTCTTGGGATGGGATGTCGATCGGGGAGCATCTTTTCATTTAGCTGTCGATAGTCTACACAGAGCCTGATAGAAGAGTCCTTTTTCCTCACAATAACGATCGGCGATGAGTAAGAGGAGGTTGACTTCCGGATCCATCCACGGCTGAGTAGGTCTTGTATATGCTTTTTCACTTCCTCATACAGGTGGCGTGGGATGGCATTGTATGTCTTTGTCACTGGGATGTTATCCTTCAGATGGATTTTCATCTGCAGGTCAGGAATGCATCCAGTGTCCCAATCGTTCTCAGCAAAAACCTCACTCTCTTCCCTCAGCATCTGTCTCACTTTGTGTTGCTGCTCTGATGTTAAGTGAGCAAGATCAACAGGTGGGTCCCAGAGTTGTTTTTCAGGTTCACAGTTGTTACATTCTCCCACTGTTGTCTCCTGATGTGATTTTACTTGGTCATTTTTGCCCAAATCTCCATTTTCATCTGGTGTCTCAGATGTAGCTTCTTTAAAGTCCTTTATGGTGTCTACAGCATACAACCAGCCAAGTACCGTTCTGTTCTGGAGCCGGATGTCATTATCTGTGTTATTTTCAACCACAACAGAAATGGTTGCTTTATTTGCACTGGATAACTGAACTAACTGCTGCTTTACATCCAGTCCAGTAGGCCATGGTGTGTCCTCATTTGGTTCCAGTATTGCATACTGCTCCTTTAATATAGCTTTATTGAGTTTGCCACAGACTACTTTCACCATCTTGTGCTTTGGGACGATGACATCCTGTCTTCCCAGTCTTGCCATTTGACTCTCTGAGGAACCCTTCTGCTTTTTCAGTACTGAATATACTGCTCTTGCCTTTTTGTGGCCAACATCAAGGGCTGACCCAAGACTGTGCACAAATTTGCTTGCAACTGATCTGTCAGGAGACACATTTGTCTGTGCTAACTCTTCGATGACATTAAAACCTATTCCTTATTTGCTAAGCTGAACTCCACTCCCGATCCAGCCCAGATAGAGGGTTCTCTGTTACTTGGTCATTTTTGCTGTTGTCTCATCCTCATCAAGGAGCTCTTGCACTGGGAATCTCTCAGTATCTGGTCTGTGTGGTGTGTATTTTTTCCATCAAGACAATAGACACTTGGGATCCTGTCCTGTATTTATCTGTGTGGTTGGGACCCCTCCCAGGTTGCACTGAACAAGACTTTTCAACCACAACTAGCTTAGCTGTTATTTTTCCTGTTTTCTTGTCAATGGGGCCTGACTAGTCAAAGTAGCAGCATGGTTCAACTTGTCAGTGGCAACTTCTATTTTGCATGTGTTGGCAGCGGTATCTTTTCTTTTGCACAGCCTACAGCCCAATGTTCACTGCTGCCACACTTGTAACAGTGTATACATCTTCCTCTGAATTGATTTTTCACACTGAGAACACTTTCTTGGCTTTGCTTTGGTACTATCAGAGTTATTCTGCTTAGTTTTAGCTGGTTTGTCCTCTTCTGCTTTTGTGTTTACTTGACTGAGACTAGCAACATGGGTAGTGAGGTTCTGGAGAGCTTCACAGATTACTCTGTTACCAGCATCAAGCTTCTCAAGTATAGGGTTGGGCTTAGTTGAGTGGCACATTTGTCTACACCGCTAACCTGCTCAGTTTCACTGCTCTCCTTTCCTGAACCATAGCTACTTTCACAGCTTTTTGTTTTGTGACAGATGACAGCTTACTGTGCGTCACACCAAAGAGGCAAAGCGCCAAAGCGCAACGACGCCGAAGTTAATACATTTTCAATGAGAGCCCGGCGCCCTGAGCGCCAGCCCCTGAGCGGTAGCGGCTAAAGCGGCTAGAGCTCCAAAAAGCATACCCTCAGATGAGAAGTTGAGCTCGCTCAACTTTATGGTAATTAGCTATGACGCAGTTCAGCGGCAAACGGTGGCAACCAATCAGAGTAGAGATGTCCTTCGACTTAGCGGGCCCTAAAGGACAACTCATGTAACTTGGTTCCTAGTTCCGCGCCGAGTCATGGATGACACGCTGCACAACAAAGCGTTTTATCAGCAGAATTTGAAAACGCCATTTAAAAAGAGCAAAAATGCTGTCTGTTCTCTCTTTAGCGGAAGAATGCAATGGATAGGCCTGAGGGACCACTACAGGAAGGAGGAGAGAGAAAGACAGGAGGAGAAGTGGGTCTGCTGGAGGTGTGGGCCGTGTGGTAGTATGCCTCCGTGATGGGTTTTTGGACCCATTCTGAGGAGTGTCCTTCCACCTCCAACCTTGATGAAGGTCCGTGGAGGGAGAGGAGAGCAGGGAAGAGGGAGAGGGAGAGACAGAAGAGTATGTCACACACACACACACGAACACACACTGTGCAAAAACGCTCTTTCCACCACAAGATTTTAGTATACTCAACACTGTAAAGTTTGATGTCGTGATAAATCAATATTATCTCCTTTGTAAATTGCTTCCTGCCTGTCAATCCGCTTTGTGACTGATTAGATGGTGATTTTACGTTATGTTCATGCTATGTTTTAAGCTGAAGTTGAACAACAGCAAGCAGCTGCTGCTGTGCAGAAGTTCTGCGCTGCTCCTTTAAATGACAAGCAAGATTTTACGTTGACGCCAGTCAGTTGGGCCAAAGTGGCTAAAATATTTGGCCTCTTTACACCGCTAACCTGCTCAGTTTCACTGCTCTCCTCTTCCTGAACCATAGCTACTTTCACAGCTTTTTGTTTTGTGACAGATGACAGCTTACTTTTTCTCTCCTGTTCCACACTATAGGCAGCACTCATTTTCTCAAGCAACATTTCGTCCTGTACAGCTGGGTCCTGAAGGTAGGGCTTAATATCTGCACGTACAGCATCATCCTGTAACCCTGTCAACAATGTTTGCAAGAATTGGGTCTGTACGAGTTCAGGGTTGTACTTTAGTCCTACCTTGGCTCTCTCTGATGCAAACAGGACTTTCTGCCTGAGGTCCATAGTGCGGACTAGAAACTGCACAGGGGTTTCTTTCGGTTCTTGAACCGCACGAGTCAATGAATGATAAAGTTCTGTGGCATCTTTTTCTACAAAGTGAGTTCTAAGGACTTGTCTTAAAGAGCTCAGTGATAATTTTTGTCTGCTCTCCAAGTAGCTCTTTAACTTCACTTCAGGTGCAATAGACTGGATTACAGCTTCTACAATCTCACCTTCATCATAGCCTTTTTGTAGTCCGCGCTCAATCTGCCTTTCAAGGCTGGTGAAGTTCAGTTTATCTTTTGTCCCACGTCACCAATTTGACCAATAATCCTGAAATCCTTTCTGTACATGGGGTGCAGAATCACCTGGCCTCTGGTTTGTGTGGAGTCTCCTTCTGAGCCTGTTAAGCTGCTTGGCCTCTGTGATGGCACAGCTGGCCGAGGTGCAGTGCCGTCCTCCGCCGACAGAGGGCGCTCCATGACCGTCTCAGGCCGCCCGTCTGTCTCACTTGCACGAGCTGACACATTATCTTCTCCCTCATCAAAAGTCTCCTTCAAACTGTCGATAAAGTCATTTGTGACTAAAAGCACTGATAGCCCTGTATCCTCCAAACTGGTGACTTCTTCACTCTCTAGGTGACCCAGTATCAGCCTTCTCAGTAGCCGACATGACGACTCTACCCCTTCGCTGGGCTGAAGTCCTAGCTCCTCACTTACTGCACTGAGATCAGTGAGTGATAAAGTTAAAAGTTTCTTCTCGACATCAGCCAGCAGCGTTTCCCACTCACTGTCCATGTTTATTCAGTCTTTGATCTACTCACGGCATCAAGAAGCAAATCTGCCTTGTTTATTTTCCTTCCATATGTGTCTTTTTCTGCTGCATCGGTGTGCTGGTTGCTGCTGCTAGCCGACTAGCTGGCTCGGCTGCCGTCTTTATCCAGCGCGAAGCAGTTTTCTTAACAAAAATACATTTTTTTCCGGCTGAAAACTTGCCTGAACCGGGCGGAAACACCAAAAATTATGTTGCACCCTTGAAGTGTGCTGGTAAAAAAAACACGTCCATGTTCTTCTTGTGCAACCTTTATTATCAAAACAAGAATGCCTCGGTTCAGTACAAGCATATCTCACTCCAGCCTGCATGCAGCACGTCTTCGTGTCTCTCCCCCTTAAAGTGACAGTGCTTTCCTCTAAAAAGGTAAGTAGATCAACTTCTCGATCTTCACAGGAGGTAAGTATACAGGTGAGTATAAGGTAATAAAAATATGAATTAACCAAGATACTTATTTAAATGTATTTTTTTTTTTAACTGAACACACTGATATAAGATCAGCAAGAAAATAATGAAATAATTGAAATAATATGTTTCAGGATGCTACAATAGTGAAATAAGACAGAGAGAGGGGGTCTTCTCTGTTGTTGTGATGTGTAAATAATGTCTGGGCTCTTCAGTGTTTTACAGAAATAACATTAGTAATGTGACTGACCCATCAGAATACAGCATTTAATAGAGCCATAGCCTTTAGTGACAGTAACAGTAACTGAGAACGTTTATTACCTGTAACTGTGAGCAGCGAACAATTTTCTGTGAACCTTATTTTAAAAGGTTATTTTCTTTTCTATATGCCACACAGTAGCTGTCTTAAAAACCTCTTCACTTGCATTATTGTATGTTATGACAGCTCTGTGTATATTCTTATACAATAACAGAACATTTCCTTTAGACAAAAATTCTCCTGAAAATCCTGTTTTCACTCTTCTCCTACATAGGTGCTCCTGTGGCAATTGTGTGAAAATTCCTACAGCCTGAAAATGTTTGTTGAATGGAGATACCAAAGGTATTGTGAAAAATCAGTGCTAAAAAACAATTTAGTACATTACCTTTCCTGTACTATGTCACTGACTTACCTGTTTTAATTAAGTAGGTCAGAGGAAAACTGCAGGAACTCCCAGTCCAACCATCCTGGACTCTGACTCTGAGTGTGTTTTTCACTACAACATGCATTCAATATTTATAGAGCAGACTATGAGCCTTTACATCTAAGAGGAGTAATGCATAAGTATTTTGATATAAACACTTCCATGACTGTTGAACAAAAATAGTAAAGATTAAAAGAACTGTTTCCTCCATCTCATTTTTTGTCTTTCTTGTTATTTAATTATTAACATTACATGTAACATATGGAAAACTGAAAACACACAAAACAGTTCATTTAGACTTTTTATTGTGAAAAATATTTTACATATAAAAACACCAAATGTACCGGCTGGTACTCTAGACATTTTTACATAAAGGAGGTAAAAAAGGCATGAAGAAAGAAAAGGAATTTTTAAACACAAGCCATATAACTATATTAATAAAAATATGAACATATAGATAAAAACACCTATGACAGTAATTTTCATTTCTGACATATTCTTATCATGTCCAGCCCTTACAGATGCCTGGCCTACAGAGCCTTTGTGAGCTGATGCTGCCTGTGTTGTACTGCAGAGTTTCCTGATGCAGAAGACCAGCATGAGAGGGTCAGCGCTTCCTGGTATTTGGAAAAGGAGCATATGGTCTGGTATTTTCTGCAGCTCCTTCAGGTGTGGAGCATGGTCCTGGAAAACCTTCTCAAAGACAAGGTCCAACAGTGCATCTGCATGATCTGAAATACAAGACAGAAAAATATATGCTTACAAGAAATGGCACCAAAACCAAAACACCTCACTGCAGTGCTGTACTCTTTTTTTTCATAGTCTTTTATTGACACAATATTCTTATTGATTATATATTCTCAATTCCATTTTGATAACATTTTTATTCCAGTTTCCTTTATCTTTTCATTTCCATGCTATGCCTATTTGCCATTGTTTTTAAATGTGCTGATTTTAATAAAGAATTGTTTAACTTATGGAAAGCTGGCTCTGCTCTCACTGGCTTTGCTGTACATCCTTCCTCCTTGGATTTTGAGAAGCTGACTGTAACCAGCGGTTCACCATCAGAAGATGCTGCCTGAGGTCGACCAGCATAGACACAAGAAAGAAAAATATTTAACCTGTCAGTGCATGAAAACACAAATAATAGCCATGCATTTTTACCTCTTTTGTTGATAAAATGTTTATTTCATGTTGTACTAAAATCTAAATAAATTACATGAGATGTTACAAATAGTTATTGTTACTCAATAGATACATTAGGTATTTCTGGCAAGTGATAATTCAGCTGAGGACTTCTATATTTATCATTTATCTGACTGTATTCATTTGGGTTTTTTTGTGATATTCTTTGATAATTTTGATCAGACACATACCAAAAGTATGTCTCAAATAAGATTCAACAGGCTTTTCAAGGGTTAATGAGTTTTTACTTATAAATGTCACATTATGTGATGCATTATAAAATGTCTGTGCCTGTATACTGTTAGTAAATAAAACGGGAGGATAATTAAATCAGACATCTTAATTGCCTCCCTCCGTTTTTCGTAAATCACTGACGTGTTAGTAATTGTAACTTATCCCCAGTCACACAGCTCGTATTACAGCATTCTGTGGGCATTTCTGAGGGTTTAAACTCACAGAAATCTGATTAAATTAGTTTGGTGATAACGACATCTGCAGCGTTAGCGTCACACGTTATATACACTCCCTGTTGTTATCAATATTTACATGATCTGCTGTAACACACAGAGGAACAAAGCCTGATCGTTTCCCTCATCCACAGCTTAGACACGAAATGAGTTTGGATACCTTCTGAGATAATTTATCGATTACATTGCCTGTATTACAAAACAGCGAAGCTCGTTTCTCGTAGCATTACAGGCTAACACAACAGGCTAACCACAGCTAAGCTTAGCCCCCGAGAGCTAACACAGATGCAGGGGGGAGAGGAGGGCTGTACAAGGAATAATAATAATTATCCTCCAGCTGTTATACTCCTCTACTACTGTGAGAATATTCATATATCTAAATCTGATTAAACCTGTTGGTGATGACGATGCTGTGGCCAATAAAGCCAGTTATCACATCTACAGATACACTGTTTTGAGCCGACGTTAGCGTAGAAATATACTTTCCCCTGTTATTAATATTTACATGCTGTGCTGCAAAACACAGAGAGACACAGCCTTCACTGGTCGTTTCCCATGTCCTCAGTTTAGACACGGAATGAGTTTTGATACTTTATGAGATAATTTATTAATTACAATGCCTCAGAGAGAGTAGCAGGTCTCTACTCACACAGCGGTACAACTCACAGCAGCAAAGTAATAGACAACAGACTAATATTATGGCCTAGAAAAGACACAATATGGTTAGAAAACAGCAAAGCTCGTTTATTGTAACATTACAGGCTAAAACAACAGGCTAACCGCAGCTAAGCTCAGCCTCCTGACACTAACACAGGAATAGCTCTTACATCTGCTCCTCTTCCCTCTGCTGTTAGCAGCTCGTAGCAATTAGCAAAATAACAGCACACAGCATTTGGAATACTCACATTTCCAGGGTCCGAGGTTTGCTGGTGGATGGTTGGCACTGATCCTGGATTAAGGACCAGTCTATTTGCGAGCCCCTTTGTGTACTGTCCAAAGTTTGTGAAGCTATCAGCCGTGAAGTGACTGGCACAAACATGCACACTTTTTCTTTGTTTTGCTGGCACTTTTCCATCATATATGAACTCCAGCCACTTAGTTTTTAAATCTTCAGAGTCAGGCAGCTTGTGTAAGGAAGTTTGTGGCTTGTTACAGCCCACAACACTGCAGCAGTAACTCATGCTGAAGTCCGATGTCTCACTGCCGGTAAATCTTCTTCTTCTTCTTCTTCTTTTGTGATTTTCTTGTCGGTTGGCAAGCAACGAGTTGGTGCATTACCGCCACCACCTGATGTGGAGTGTGGATCCTGATATTTACCCAATCTTAATTAAAAAAAAAAAAAAACTATATCCTTCTCAGCGCATTTATTTCTTTTAGAAATTGGAATAATAATTGATATTCCTTTCTTTCTGAACTTTGTCTCAAAATGTCAATACTAAGCAGACTTTTAATTTTTTAAGTTTCCTGACCAGTTTCCTTCTTTCTGCCTCATATTTCTCGTGACTCAAATAAAATATGTTCCATTGTTTCTAATTTTTGGCAACTGCATCGACCTGTTGGATGTTTCCCTATCTTAAATAATGTGCTGTTCAACCCTGTGTGCCCAAATCTCATTCTTGATATTATCCTTTCTTCATTTCTGTTCTTCCCAGCTTTCCTCATTTCACCAACTTTCTTTTGTATTCTGTAATACCACCTTCCTTTCCTCTCTTCCTCCCACTGCTTTTGCCATCTTTCCTTTATTCTCTGTTTGATAATATCCCTCACTTCTGTTTTGCTGAGTTTAACTACTAAATCAGTGTTACTATACTTTGTTGCCTCTTTAGCTTTTTTGTCTGCTAATTCATTTCCGATTACTCCACTGTGCGCTGGTACCCATAGAAAAACAACCGTCAGACCCATCATCTGAATTCTGAAAAGTGCTTGCTGAATTTCAATTAGAATATCTTTTCTCCCTTCGGAATAACTGAACTGTAAAGTAGTTAATGAAGAACTGGAATCTGAGCAAATTATTGTTCTAAGTGGTTTGATGTCCTCTACCCATTGTAAGGCTAACAATATTGCCAACATTTCCCCTGTGTATACCGAAACCCCCTCATTGACCCTTTTTGCTACTTTGATGTTAAATTCTGGGATGACAAATGCTACTCCTATTCTACTTGTTGAACTTCTTGATGCGTCTGTGTAAATCTGTACATAACTGTGATAACTGTCTATATATTGTTGCGTGCTTCTATTGTGTTTCCCTAATAGTGTCAAATCAACATTAGCTTCTGGTAGTATCCATGGAGGAATTGCTGAAATGCCGGTAAATCCATCATGGCTGCTCTGCACATAGCAATCTCACCAGCAGGGAGAGAGGAGTGGGCGGGGACGGGGTGGGGGTGTCTGCTCCTGATTGGTCAAAAAATTCCCCTGTGACGTCGGTACAACTCTAATGAAAGAATGCCTCAATAGGGGGCGGGATTTTACATTCACCAGCACCACGCAGCACAGGATTTGTCACTAAATATCACATTTTTTGGGCTGGGGGGAAAGCCACAGACCTCAAAATTTCATCAAAAGACTTAATAAAGTGGTTTTTGCATAATATGGGCCCTTTAAAGGATGAGCTAGCTACCAGAGATGAGCCTCAAAGCTTCCATGACCTTGTTTCTCTTTGTATTAAATTGGACAATCGCATGAGAGAGAGAGAGAGAGAGAGACAGGGAGAAGGGTCTGAGGATTCGTTGGATGGCTCCCTCTGCTGGCCCAGATAAGACATCGCTGCTTCCTGCTCCTGCGCTGCCTCCTCCTCCTTCTGCTCCTGCTCCCTCCACTGCTCTGGAGGAACCCATGCAGCTTGGGCGAACCAGATTAAGTCTGAGAGAACGACAAAGACGCCAAGAGGAACATCTCTGTCTGTACTGTGGGGAAGGAGATCACACACTGTCAAACTGCCCCAATCAGCCAAAAGACCGGACTCACCGCGGGTGAAGAGCGCAGTGGTGAGTCAGACCTCTTCATACCCCAGCTCTTCAAGCCGCACTAGTTTCCCTGCCACTCTTAGCTGGCCCCAGAATTCAGTTAGTGCTCCAGTTTTCTTGGATTCAGGAGCAGATGATAATTTTATTGACACTGATTTTGTCCAGTCTCATAACATCCCTGTTATTACTCTAACCCAACCTAAGAGAGTAGCCGCTTTAGACAGGCACCTCATCTCAAATGTTACCCTCTGTACAGCCCCACTTACCCTCCAACCTTCAAGCAATCACACTGAACAGATTAGTTTTTTTTGTTAGCCCTTCACCTCACTCACCTCTCGCTTACCACCTGATCAGAATACAGGAGGGCGACGAATGGAAGACAGCTTTGAATACTCCCCTAGGCCACTTCGAATATCTGGTCATGCCGTTTGAACTAACCAATGCCCCTGCCATTTTTCAATCCTTTATGAATGACCTGTTTCGTGACATGTTGAACAGATTTGTTTTCATCTACTTAGATGACATCCTCATTTTTTCCAAGTCCTTCGAGGAGCATCTGCAGCATGTTCACATGGTCCTCCAGCGCCTCCTGGAGAATAGGCTGCTCGTTAAACCAGAGAAATGTGAGTTCCACACTCAGTCAGTTGGTTTCCTGGGCTACATTGTTGAGGCTGGTCAGCTCCGTCCTGATCCAGGTAAAATCAAAGCTGTGGCAGAGTGGCCTACCCCTACCTCCCGTAAGGAGCTACAACGCTTCCTAGGTTTTGCCAACTTTTACAGACGCTTCATTCGTAATTACAGTAGAGTGGCAGGCCCCCTCACTAAACTCGCCTCCATAAACATCCCCTTCAGATGGTCCGAAGAGACTGATGGAGCTTTCCAAGCCCTCAAGAGACCATTTACCTCAGCTCCTGTGCTCCTTCATCCTAACCCCTCTTTACAGTTTGTCGTCGAGGTGGATGCTTCGGACTCTGGACTAGGCGCCGTCCTCTCTCAATGTGACCCTATGACCCAAAAGCTCCATCCCTGTGCTTTTTTCTGTCGTCGTCTTTCTCCTGCTGAACGGAATTATGACGTGGGTAACCGGGAGCTTTTAGCGGGGGTGGGGGCTCTGCAAGAGTGGAGACACTGGCTTGAATGTACAGAGAAACCTTTTTTGATATGGACAGACCATAAGAACCTAGCCTACCTCAGGTCAGCTAAGCGCCTCAATCCTCGTCAGGCTCACTGGTCTTTGTTTTTGAGTCGATTCAACTATTCCATCTCTTTTAGGCCAGGAACTAAGAACACCAAACCTGACGCTCTCTCCCTGGGTGTTCTCCCCCTCCTTTGAATCCACAGAGGTATCGCCCATTGTCCCCTCCTCCTGCATCCTCGGTGCTGCTCGTTGGGACATCGAGGGAAGAGTGAGAGAGGCTCAAGATAGTCATCTTGACCCAGGAACAGGTCCCCGTAATCGTCTGTTCATACCTGAGGTAGTACGGTCAGAGGTCCTCCAGTGGGGACATTGCTCCATAACTGGCCTGTCATCCTGGGGCTAACAGAACCCTCTCTCTACTCTAGCAGATGTTCTGATGGCCCAACTTGGCCCATGACACCCGAGAGTTCGTGGCAGCCTGCTCAGTCTGTGCCCGCGGTAAGAGCTCTCACAAGTCCCCGGCTGGTCTGCTGCGCCCTCTACCTATCCCGAGTCGCCCTTGGTCCCACATCGCGGTTGACTTTGTCACAGGTCTGCCTCCATCCCAAGGTAACACGGTCATTCTCACTGTTGTGGATAGATTTTCGAAGATGGTCCACTACATTCCACTCCCCAAGTTACCTTCTGCCTTGGAGACAGCTAATCTACTCATCCTCCACATCTTCAAGATTCATGGTATACCTCTTGACATTGTGTCTGATCGTCTGCCGTGCTCTGGGCTAATGCTTTGGCTCATTAGCATATGAAGGCAACTGCCCTCAAAATCAGCCATTCTGAACAGGGGTTATGTGAGCATGGAGAGAATGCAGCTGTGCGTTATTCATTGTTTTTGGACCTAAGCATGTTACTAACATTTCATGAAGACATCAAGGATCCATGCTAAACTGCAAAGAGGCAAAATATGGGACCCTTAAGTTCAAGTCATCAGAGTTTAAAAAAAAAAAGTCACATTTATAACAAAAAGGGCATAACCCCCCCCCAACTTACGCTTACGCTTTTATGAGAAGAATAAAATTTGGACAAAAGGGATTTTCATGTTAAATGGAATAAATTGTTACAGTTCCAAAAACAAATATTGCATCTAATTCAGTTTTGATATCAATCATCGATGTGGTCAAAGCTGGGATGAACTCAACCCAAATATTCCACTTTGCACCTTATTTTTAAAAAATACATATTTTATGTTTTTCTATGGAGCCATAACAGTGACAGTAAGAATTGGCATTGAAAAAGAAACTTGGTATTGAAGAAAAACTTGCATTGGAACAAAAAAAAGTATTGGCATTGTAAAATGTTGAAATGAAAAATATAACGCAGACACTAAAAAATATTTTTTTTAGGATACTTTTTGTTTTATGATGTTTTTCAATGCCAATATTCTGGGGGGGGGGGCTGGGAACATGAGAACGTGCTTCCAGGCTTTGAGGGGAAGAGAGCGGCCTCTGTCAGTAACCTACAGTAACCTGTTGTCCCTGTGGCCGTGATCGTAATGGAAGCAAGTCCCAAACCGCCAGTAAGTCTGTTTGTCTTTGTCGGTATTTTTCAATCATTTAAAATCACTTTATGCTTTATGTCTTTCTAAGTTAGCAAACATGCTAACGTTTGCTAAGCTCGCTCATTTAAAAGTGCTTTGCGTTTACTACAGAACATGGATGTATAATAAGACCGAAGCATTGACACTGACAGGAGGTATTCCTCATCATTTCCAAACCCCCACTCCTCCATCTCACCAGTCAGCGTCAATGCTTCGGTCTTATTATACATCCATGTTCTATAATAAACGCAAAGCACTTTTACATGAACAAGCTTAGCGTTCGTTAGCATGTTTGCTAACTTAGCATGTTTGCTAACTTAGCAAGACATAAAGCATAAAGTGATTTTAAATGATTGAAAAATACCGACAAAGACAAACAGAGACTTACTGGCAGTTTGGGCCGCAGGGACAACAGGTTACTGTAGGTTACCGACAGAGGCTGCTCTCTTCCCCTCAAAGCCTGGAAGCGCGTTCTTGTGTTCCCAGCCCCACCCTCCCCCCCTCCGAAAAATTTGGCATTTTCATTACAAAACGGGGATAAAACATATATAAATAAAAGTAAAATACTTCATAGCTGTGCTTAGGTCAAAAGTTGTTGAAAAGATTTGAAGCAGTGAAAGTAAAAATATATATATTAGAAGAACCGTTTTGTTACACATGGGACATTAGTACAGATCATTTTTTTGGTTGCATCAAGGGTTAAGCTCAATGTTGAAAATGAAGAGCAGCTTTAAAAACATGACACTCTTGCAACGGTGTTTGTAAAAGATTCAAATTTAGAACTGTAAAGTTATGCTTACTGACTTTCTAGCGTTTCATGATTATTGGACTTGGTACATTCGCTGTCCTGTGATGTTGCACCCATAAGGAGCTATGAGGTGCTCTAGCTCCGAGTATGCCACAGACACATTGTTGTTTCTAATAGCTGCGAAGAGATAAATAAATATTCATGGATACTTTTTGGAGTCAAAGCTTGAATACCAATAAAATGCAATACCTCTAAAATCATGATCAAGACTTTTAAATACTTTTTAAGGGCCTTAATTTTCCCACAATCGATTTATCAACTTTTAATATTTTTTAACACCCAATGGACACCCTTGCATATTGTTTAAAAGTATGAGGGATTTGGAGTTATTAATACACATATTCCAACATGTAAAATGATAACGGTAAGTACAATAGGTTTTAGAGGTTTGCATTTTTCTGTCGGTAGGATTAAGGTTTTGTGGGGGTTTTCTCATTCTGCTGCTGAACAACACAAAATGGATCTATAAGTACATCATGTAAATTTTGTTAAAGTTAAGATGTAATAACTGATCAAAGAATGTTCATACTTTAAGGACTTGTAGAGTGAAGACACTAATGTTCACATTACCCATACACAAGGGTTGATGAAATATAGAAACAGGATCGGGTTGGTAGACAGAACCTCAGGCACTGAGAAAATACAGGAAAAGGCAGGGTTACGAAGCAGAGGTATAAGCTTGATGAGAGAAAAGGTGTAAGATTGCACAGGATAAAGGGCTAAAAATACATCATTTAACCCATTTAGACCCAGGATAGCATTTCGGTATTTTTTATCCTTCAAGCATGGAATAGCCTCGATATCATTTCAGATGTTGCTAGATTATACATGGAAAAAACATTTTTATTGAACATGGACAATTCTGTTTAGTTTTTCAGAATACTTAGGTTAGGATAGAAGCTGTTTACTTCAATCTGAATGAGGTCTAAATGATTTCATGCAACTACCGACCTTGCCAATGGCTGCCATGATCCCTGTTATCTTTAGTCCAGCTGTTCCCCCCTTCTTTCGGAAGACCTTCAACAGTGGATCTGTGTAACAGTCCAGTTGAGACATGAAGGTAGACACCAGCGGCTTAGTGGTAATGCGGGTGAATTCAGCATTTACCTGTAACACATTGAGGGATGCACAAGAAAATCTTAAGTTGAAAAACAGTTATACAGATCACTACAGAGGTGTCACAGGGTTATTCTCAGGTCCTTTAATTAAATACATCATACCATAAGCTAATTACACAAGGGGTCACTTGTACTTTACCTCACTTGGAGTGCCATCTGCTTTGGAGCCGAGGGATGAAGGGCATCTCTGTGATGATTTCCTGTCTTCTACAGGCAACGGTTCTTTCCATTTTCATCTGTGTGTTTTTATTGGAGTTTCTTTGCTGATGCTCCAATACCAGTGCTTGCCTTCGGGCCTCAAGAGTTTCTGTAGTTTCACCCTCTGGATAACTAGGAAGAAATTGACTTCAGCTTTACGTGGCTTCTTCACTTGGTTGGGACTTAGGTTTGAGGCACCCTGCTCTTTCCTCCTTTTCACAGAAGTTAGGCTCAACTCTGTGTAGCCAGTGTTTCTCAGTACTTGGTGGTAATTGTTCGTTTTAGTGCTAAAACTTATCTTCCAGCCGCCATAACCAGTTCCTTGATTTCCTAAACAAGAATGTTTTGCAGCCAGAGCCCGGGCCATTTGTTCCAAGTCTTCGCTCTCAGGATACATTTTGTATTTGACTATTTCTTTCACAAACACATCTAGAATGCCTGACTTAAGTCTGGTACCTGGACTCAGAGGAGTTCCATCTTTGCAATAGGCATTATTGGCCTCAGCTAGCTGATGCTCTGCCTCAACGGCAAACTGGGGTATAGTGAAGGTTTGGGGCCATGGCTGTCATCTCAAGGATAACCCTGAATCTGTGGATGACAGTGAATTTGAAGATGAGGCAGAAGAAAGAATGTCTGTGTCTGATGCCGAGGACGATGAATCATCTGATCCTTGAAGCAGATGGCCTGATGGTCCTCCAAGTGTAGGGCATGGTAAGGGGCCATCATGAGGGGTAGTGCCTGACTCATTTGTTAGGTAAATTACTTTCACTGTGCTCCTGTCTTTTATAAGGGAAGTGGATGTCAAGTTCGCAAAGTCATTCTCGAATCTCGGGTCTCTGAACTGAAGTCTAATATTTCCAAACAAGTCACACTCTCTACATCTCCACATAACCTGGGGAAATAGATTAAAGAATAGTTATTTTGTACATGTTTAGCACAAAATTAATCAATGAGTAACTATGATCATTTTATTAAATCTTAATTCATTCAGTAACACTAACTGCGCTTACAAATTATGCATATAGCGATAAATTATTACTTTGCAAAATTCAATGAACTCAGTGTCATCTCTGGGAAAGATTCTGGTGATGAGGAGCTGAGATGTGGATAAGGGGAGGTCACCAGACCCACGTCGCAGACGGCACAGCTCTTCTGGTGCATGCAAGGCTATGACTGGGTTGTTGCTACGTTAGCTGCTAGCCAGTGAAAACCGAGCTCAATTTAATGAGAAATCCTGTCTTCATTCTGGCAAAACACGACCACTTTTGTCCTCAAACTTAAACTCATCACAACATCAAAGTTCTTTAAGCTGCTTAAATATAAGCACGCTGTCATTCATGATGTATTTTCATATATGAAAAAGTTTCAAAATTATCACGCCCTATGTTTGTCTTTCAAAATTGGACAGTGTAGAACTAACATCATCAACCCTGGACCAAAAGGTTTGCAAATTGAGTGCACATTCTTCGTTAAGATGGAGTCCGTACTGCAAAGGAGGTGCACTCGATTTTCATATCCGGTGGTTCAGAAATCTGGCTACTTCATGGCCTCGAAATACGACGTTGTGCGCACGTTATACTTACTTCGCGAGAATGAAGTAGTATCTCGTGAGAACGTTATATGTACACCGTGGGCAAGATTTGACAATATTTTTACTATTTCATGTCTGGAGCTCTGTACTTACCAGAAAATTGACAAAAAATCACAGGACCACACGCCACACTATGCAGGAATGTGATGATCATGCTTAAAAGGCTGCTGCGCTCTTTCTCTCGAGTGTTAATGCAGTGCGCATGTGTCAGGTGGACGGAAAGCGCGTTGGGACAAACTTCATTTTTAAGACGACTGAGATGAATAAATTTTATGAAGCAATATTGAATATTCCCAAGACTTTTATTATTATTTAGATTTTATGTACCTTTCTTGTGTTTATTACTGAAAGTGAATTTATTTAATATTTTCAACATAAACACATTTCATAAGGTTAACTACATCAATTTTCCATTTCTCTGAGGGTACATAGCATCCCTTTTGCTGAAACTAGAAAGTGTTCTCAATGTTTCAGTTCGATGCATTGATGAGTTGGTTGACAATCTTCATTTCATTGCCACTTCCGCACCAGTAACTGATATCAGAAATATCATTGTTGCACATTTGGTTAACAATAACCAAACCATTGATGACACATGTGTGTCATCTCTAGTGGAAGACTTGTGCAAATCCAATCCCCTAAGCGCAGCACTTGGTGCTACTGGTCCTCTTTCATCAACATTTAGGGGACAGCAATATTATAAAGAACATTTTGAAATTGTTGAGCCTGTTGAATACATCCTTGACGCAACTGACAAGAGAAGTTTCCAGTATATTCCAATACTCCAGTCTTTGGTTCAAGTTTTGGGAAAGGAACACATTCGACTAAAGGTCTGGAATAACGATCAGGATCTATTGTCATCTTCTAAAATGAATCTTATCGTGATGGTTTAATCTATAAAGAGAACTCCTTTTTTCTGAAGAACTGAAAATTTTGCTGGTGCTGTATGTGGATGACTTTGAGATTTGTAATCCATTGGGAACATTGAAAAAAAGCACAAAGTTACAGCAGTATACTGGACCTTTAACAATGACCGTAATTCATCACAATCCTCTCTCAGCTCTGTTTACCTAGCCCTTCTGTGCAAAACAGTTGACATCAAAAGATTCGGCTGTGGTGAAGTGCTTGTACCTCTCCCGAAAGACATTGCCACACTGGAGCAGGATGGTGTCTACATTTCTGCTGTTGGACAAATTTGAGAGGGACTGTATTTTGTGTTGCTGCTGACAATCTTGGAGCTCATTCTATTTGTGGACTTGTTGAAAGTTTTGTAGGATCTTTTATCTGACGATTTTGTCTTGGAGAGCGATCAGAATATCAGAGAAAGGAAGTAAGGACAGTTGCATTTCCTGCTCGTACAAAAGAGGAACATTCCAGTCATGTTTTAACTGTTCAAGAAAACCCATCTTTGTCACACTGTTATGGTGTAAGAAAAGGCTTGCCCATTGACAGAAAAACTTAAATATTTTCATTGTGTTACTGGCTACCCTCCAGACTTGCTGCATGACATTTTTGAGGGTATTGTTCCCTTGGTGTTGGGTTTGTATTTTGATATTTTCATCTCAAGGAAATATTTCACCTTGATTGAATTAATCACTGCCATCACACAGTTTCCCTACAAGTGGGCTGACAAAACCGATAGCCCTCAGCCAGTGCCTGCAACCTTCACTTCACTGAAGAAGATCGGGGGAAACGTACATGAAAACTGGGTCCTTATACGACTGTTGCCATCTATTATTGGGCACAGAGTGCCCTTGAATGACCCCACCTGGCTTCTGCTCATGTCTTTAAAAGACATCATTGAGCTTGGTGTTGCCCCAATCCACAATGAAGAGAGCATTGCATATCTTGACTAAAAATTCCTGAGCATCGACACCGATTTCAAGAAGTGTTTCCTAATGAAAACTTAATTCCAAAGCATCATTTTTTGGAGCACTACCCAGCATTAATCAAAGCATTTGGACCTGTAATTGCTTTCTGGACAATGAGGTTTGAGGCAAAACACAGCCAGTTTAAAAAGATTGTGAGACACACTGGTAACTTCAAGAACATCATCCTTTCCTTAGCTAGGAAGCACCAACTTATGATTGGCTACCACTTGCATTCCACAACAGTTGCTCCAGCTCTGAGTGTTGCAAGAGTCTCAACAGTGCCATTAGATGTCCTTCATGTCAATGTTCAGGAGGCAGTCTGATGTTTTTCTCCACTTCAGACTCAAGTACAGCTGGCTGATGCTGTCACCTATCATGGAACAAGGTACTCAAAAGGCATGATTGTGGTCCATGGTTCCACTGCAGGTCTTCCTGATTTTGCAGAGATCGTTCAAATTGCATTTTTTGAGAAAAGGTGTATTTTATCATGCAAAGCCAGATATCCTGGTGTGATGAACACCCTATTTTATCTGGAAAAGACTGATCACATAACACTAGTTGAACAACAAAGACTTGTTGATTTTTGTCCTCTGTCAGCCTATGTTGTCACAGGAAAATGCATGGTGACACTGAAACACTTCATTTGCCTCCAGTGTTGAGTATCTGTGTCGCATTTTGCTCTTTGTCCTTCTAGACATGGACCAAGCTGGGAGATTTTGGGTCCTCATTGGTAACAAAATCAAGAAACTCACTCTTAACAGTGGTATTCCCTCATCTGTGGAAGAGCTACTTGGAGCTATCAAGTAGCTCCATTACTGCAGAAGTAAGTCTTCAATACAGAGATGAAGACCTCAATGACTTCTTCACCCTTACCTCAACTAGTGAGCTGAAAGTTAAAGACACACTGAAAGTAGTGTTCATGCCTCATACTGTGACACTGACAGTTGTTCCCACGGAAAGCACCCCGATACCTCTGATGTGAGCTCACTGTATGAATGTGCGAGTCAGTCTACAGAGTCAGACGATACTGTGATTCTGAGTCCTTCTCCCTCTGAAAGGCAGGAGCCATGGCCCTCCGTTTTTCCCATTCCGACTTTCTCCTATAGCACAGAGCTGGCAGTTGCACAGGCCTTCACAGAGAAGCATCCATGCTTAAAGGAGCCTAGATCTTTTAATGGAACTTACGGATGGCAGCAGAGTCTCATGTACAAATGTGGAAACTATCGCACAAAACGTAAAGCACTGGGAAGCCCTGAACTTCTAATAAACTCAGTGAAACACAAAACTGAGGAAGATAGAAAACCTGCCAAAAACATTAAAAAAACAAAGAGAGCAGAGATAAATTATCTTCCTCCACACCCACCTGGTGAAACCGATGACACTCTTGAGAGTGTTCGACTTGAACTAATTGAGGCTAGCAAGAGAAAGGACAGTGGCAAAGACATAAACTATATGATGGCCAGGACCTACTGCTGGAGAAGAATGGAAGTGGTTGCCCAGTCCCCAGGGGTGACAGAGTTCAAAGAAAGGTGGCCCACCCTCTTCGAACCATTCCAGCTAACTGATACATGAATATGAAACAGTTTCTGAATCCCTATATTTCATTCATTCATTCATTTTCCATACAGCTTATGTCTTTTGGGGTCACGAGGGCTGCAGCCTATCGCAGCTATCATCGGGCGAGAGGCATGGTATATGCTGAACTATTCGCCAGTCAATTGCAGGGCATCATAGAGAGACAGACAACCATTCTCAAACACACTCATACCTAAGGGCAATTTAGAGTCACTAATTAACCGAATGAGTGTGTTTTTTGGTCTGTGGGAGAAACCCAGAGTAACCGGATAGAACCCACACATGCACAGGAAGAACATGCAAACTTTACACAGAAAGGCCCCTGTCTGACCCCTATATTTAATCATATGGAAATAAAAAAGATATTGAATAGCTCATGAATGAAAGGTTTGTACATTTTAACCTCTCATAACTGTGTTGTAACAGCTGAATGTTTACTGTCCCATAGGTCAATGAGGAGTTCAGACGATGCACTGGTGTCACATTGGAGCCAACGTTTATGGCCCAGCTGGACCGATACAATCCAAAGCTCCTACAGCTGTTCAGCACAAAAGGAGGAGCAGTTTGTCAGCGCATCAAGAACTAAAACGGTCTGGCCGTGTCCTGGAGCGGGCCTATGTCACATCTGGGCTGACGGTGCATAAGTTGGCCTACCGGGAACATCAGCGGAGATATGCCAAGGAACTCTCCAAGGCCAGGTCATTACTCCAACATCATAAACAATAACCCAGGTAACTCCAAACAACTCTTCACCGCCATCAAACACCTGCTCAAACCTCAGACTTCACCACACCACAACCAAACAGTCACACAGTGCAATAAATTCATGGACTTTTTTACCTCCAAAATACACAATATTCGGGCATCTCTTTCCATCACCAACAGTTCTGTTCTAACCCATGACACTGCACCCACCACACAACTATCTCACTTCTACCCCACAGGGCAGCAGGAGGTCAAGAAGGTCATCAGTAAATCCAAACCGTCCACATGCTCCCTCGACCCCCTCCCCTCCCCTCTGCTTAAAGCTCATTGCCCCTCCATTAGTCAACTTATAAGAAAAATTATAAATCTCTACCTACAAACCGGCATTTTTCCAACCAGCCTCAAAACAGCTATAATCAAGCCCCTCCTCAAAAGCCCACTCTCGATCCCGAACCTCTGTCAAATTACAGACCCATTTCCAACCTCCCCTTCATCTCCAAAATTCTTGAAAGAATTGTCTCCCTCCAACTCCATAACCATCTTAAACTTAATAATCTGTATGAAAAATTTCAATCTGGTTTCCGCCCCTCCCACAGCACAGAGACAGCTCTCATCAGAGTCGCAAACGACCTCCTGATGACCTCTGACTCCGGCTCCACCTCCCTCCTCATCCTTCTCGACCTCTCTGCTGCATTTGATACGGTTGATCACCACATCCTCCTTCACCGTCCAACACGACATTGGTATCACTGGCACTGCCCTCCAATGGTTTCAGTCATATCTCACGGAAGGACCGAGTTCAGTAGCCCTGCCCGCTAAATCCTGCCCTCACACTGTCACCTGTGGGGTCCCCAGGGCTCTGTCCTCAGTCCAATCCTCTTCACCATATACATGCTCCCCTCTGTGGGTAGCCGTCCCAGCAGGCATGGAATACAATCCCATTGCTATGCTGACGACACTCAACTTTACCTCAAGGCCACCCCTCCTCCACCCCCCATCCTCTGCCACTCAACTGACTCCTGCCTGGAGGAGATAAAGGCTTGGTTGAGTGAAAATTTTTTACAGTTAAACAGTTCCAAAACAGAGGCCATCCACATTGGCACTCCACACCAGCTTCATTCATCAGTCATTTCCGCTGTCTCCTTTCTCGGCCACAACTTTCCCCTCTCTCCCTCAGTCACTAATTTGGGTGTCAGGTTTGGCCCCCATCTTTGCTTTGGACACCATATAACCCACCTCTGCAAAACTTCCTTCTTCGACTTCGTAATATTGCCAAACTCCAACCATCTCTCTCCCGTCCCGCTGCAGAGAGGCTCATCCATGCCTTTGTCACCTTCAGGCTGGACTACTGTAACGCACTCCTCATCGGAATCCCGGGCAAGAGGCTCCAAAGGCTTCAGTATGTTCAGAACAGCGCTGCCCGGGTCCTGATGAGGGTGCGAAAACATGACCACATCACCCCCATCCTTCGCACTCTGCACTGGCTACCCATTCACCTCCGCATTGAGTTCAAAATCCTCCTTCACACCCATCACTGTCTGCACAGTATAGCCCCTCCGACCTCACTGAACTCCTCCACCCACACACTTCAGCCAGAACCCGGTCAGGCCAACTGCAACGTCTGCGCCCGCCCAGGACTCAGCTCAGGACCATGGGCGACAGGGCCTTCCAGGCTGCTGCTCCCCGTCTGTGGAACGCCCTCCCCAACCACCTCAGGGCTCCACAGATGGTGGACTCTTTTAAAAAAGGACTAAAAACCTTTTTATTCCGTATTGCTTTTCCTGATTAATTTCGTTGTTTATTATTATTGCTGACTGTTTTTATTGTCTTTATTATTGTTTTTATTGTTTTTCCTACTGTGCACTTTGAGATTTGCCCACGAATGTAAAGTGCGTTATAAATAAAATCCATTATTATTATTATTATTTGCTGATGGTGCTGATACAGGTGAGGCAAAACTGGCCTGTTATATTACATAAACATGTTTATAGTCACTAGTGGCCCCATAATACAATATCTCAATGCTTTGATCTCAAGATAATATTTCTTTGAATTAAATTTGAATAATATTAATAAAATACACAATTTTTCAAAATACTGAGTATTAAAATTACAATATATCATGTTTGTCCCATTTTAGCTACTTTTTACATTGACAAAAGGAGAGCTTGGTTTAAAAAGTTTTAATTTATAAGAAAAGACTCAGTATTTAACTCACTTCTGTCTGGTTTTTTTTTTTGGTAAGATAGGGACTAGAACAATTGCTAACCTTTGGAGTAGAACACTCAAAATAACCATGTACATTAATTGCTGAAAACACACAAGAAACTTAATTATTTGCACTGCCTAGTCTACCCTGACTTAAAGGGCAACTCATTTTTTTTCAATCAATCAATCAATCAATCAATCTTTATTTGTATAGCGCTAATTCATAACAAGTGTTATCTCAAGACACTTTACAATAGAGCATAAAGCTCTTCATTTTATGGATACACATATATGCATAGATACATATATAAATATAAAGATACACATATACATATATATACAAATACATACATCCAACACCCAACATGTTATTATTATTATTTGCTGATGGTGCTGATACAGGTGAGGCAAAACTGGCCTGTTATATTACATAAACATGTTTATAGTCACTATAAACACTATAAGTAAGAGGAGACAAGTGGACTAAAGTAAGAACTAAAGTTAGGGACAGATCCATGAACCATAAACCTGTCGTCTGATTTATTAGAGGTTAGCCTCTTGAGATGCTACATCTCATTTTCAGGAGGGTCTTTCAGAAGCCGTCTGGATTGGTCTGCCGCGGCTTACGTAGTGCAGGGAGCGCGCGTAGACGTGCACTGCGGAAGTATGCTATAGCACTGTTTAGGCTCGAAAAATGTACTAAATGACTTTGTTTCGAATTAATTATGGACGTTACCTGCTCAGGACACTTGGATTACAGCGGACGAGCAGTATGAAGGAAAATAGGCACGTTTTTGTGGACTTTTATGGACCTTTTTCTTCGGGCTCCGTCGTCCCCTGTTAGATGGACGTTTGTTGACAGCGAAAATCCCCCCGGACCCCCGGCTGCATTTGAGACATCAAAAAAGTGCTCCAGAGTGTTGCTCAGCATGAGGGTGAGTAGAAAATGAGGCCAAATTGTTGTTTGGGTGTAGTGTTCCTTTAAAGGTAGAGAGAGCGTCAGCCTCGAACTGTGGTTGGTAAATTGTTCCAGAGAAGAGGAGCCTGATAACTGAAGGCTCTACCTCCCATACTACTTTTGGAGATTTTTCTGGCCATCCAGGTTCTGATGTCCTTTTAACAGGCATCTAGTTTAACTAAGTGGTTTGTCTCACCTGGCTTCAGTGATACATAAAGCTGTGTATCATCAGCGTAGCAGTGAAAATTAACAGAGTATTTCCTCATGATATCACCGAGGGGAAGCATGTATATAGAGAAGAGAATTGGACCTAGCACCGAACCTTGAGGAACCCCGTAACTTACTTTAGTGTACACAGAGGATTTGTTGTTCACGTGTACAAACTGATATCTATTAGATAAGTAGGACTTAAACCAATTTAAGGCAGTCCCTGTAATCCCAAGTAACATCTCTAATCTCTGTATAAGAACATCATGGTCAATGGTGTCAAAAGCAGCACTTAGATCTAACAAAACAAGAATAGAGAGAAGTCCTTCGTCTGAAGCTGAAAGTAGATCATTGGTTACTTTAACTAGAGCAGTCTCTGTGCTGTGATGAGCTCTAAATCCTGACTGAAAGTCCTCAAGCAGGCTATTGTCTTGAAATTGACACCTGGACCTTATTTATAGGTGTGTGCATGCTCATATACTCACTCAGACAAACATCATGAAGTTCGGAGTCCTTCAGAAGTTATTTAGATCCAACCGATTTAGCCGCACTTAGCGGTGGGCACGGCAATGGAGCTTCAGCGCGGGACATAATCTCTGCAAAATTGCTCAATTCAACTATATTTTTCATCCATCACCAGTGTTATCATAAAGTCAGCTCGTCTACCGTCTTCAGGTGGGTCAGCTGACCTGGTAAACGAACTTTTGATGATGTCATAGCCACGCCGACACAAAGGTACAGCTGATTTACTTTTTGCGGCATTGCTGAGCAACATGGCAGAATATTTATCTGATGTCGAAGACTCAGACTACTTTGACGGTTGTCCTTATCGGTTTGAGCCGAGTACATGGACGAGGAGCTCCATGAAAGAAGAATGCGGAGGAAGAGCGAACAGCTGGCTCGAGAACATCAAACAGGAGCACGTCGACTCCATGCTAACTGGTGGTGCGCTTGTGGACAGTGTTCGCCTATAGCAACAGAAGAGGAGTGTGTTAGCTGCTCAGAGTGGGACTTGAGACTGGCTGACACGCTTATGGATCAATCCAGGAATATATGTCTGACTACTCTGGAGGATTTCTCTGCAATGACAAACCGGGTTGTGGTAGAGACGAGCGATTTTGCAGAGATCATGTCGCTGAAGCTCCTTGCCGTGGCCCCTGCTAAGTGCTAAAATCGGTTGGATCTAAATAACTTCTGAAGGACTCCGAGCTGCACGATGTTTGTCTGAGTGAGTATATGAGCATGCACACACCTATAAATAAGGTCCAGGTGTCAAAAAACCAGAGTTGCCCTTTAATAGAAAATTAATGGACAATTGTACTTTCCAAAAATGCAAATGGAATTTAAAAGTACACTGTGTTGAATTTTAATGATAGTATGTCACCTTACATAACCATAAAAATGTAGTTACAATAAAGGCACATAGCTGGTTTGCAGCATCTTACCTCCTTAACACCCCCTGAATTGCCAGTTTTTGTGAAAAAAGTTGACTTTTATAAAAAAAAAAAAACCCCACAAAAAAGTAAATTATTTTCAGTCCTTTGCATGAAAAACATATTGTGTTTTCAGTGATTATCAGAGCTTGGGAGTGTAAAAGATTGGTAGGAAAATAAATGACTTTGATGCATGTTGACTTTTAGAGCATAGTCAGATTTTGTATAAAACTCACCAAATAGGCCTTTGAGGGTGAAATTTATTTGACAAGAAATACTGCCAAAAATATGTGTTAATGTATCATTCCATTTTTACATTACTACTCTCAGTAACTTCAGCTCTCACCATACATACCAAATTTTTATTTTGTTTCAAAATATCAGCCCCTTAAATGCCAGTTTGTGTGAAAACAGTGGACTTTTAAAAAATACAAGCAATTGAAAATCCACTCAGGAGATGGAATAGTGTGTGATGTCATGACTTTATTGAGATTTGATATTAACTTAAGAGAGATTAACAAAATTAATTGCATGATAGTTCCTGTGGACAGGACATGTATGCCAGTATCCCAGCTTTTTTGATGAATCTTGTTTTATGAATAAGAAAATTTGTGAAAATCCCTGCAATAATAAACTGTTTTACTTTATTTAACCCTAGGACCCAGATGCCTCAGTTGTAAAGAAGAGAGATGCATGCATTAGATGCCTCATCGAGTACATGGGGGAGTGTGGACAAGAGCTCATCTCTGACTTCAGTGAAAGTAGGTTTTGAAAGAGAGGTATTTCACATCTGCTTGTCTGAAGAACATAAGTAAAGAGTTCTTCATAAACAATTCTCCTTACTCCTTAATGAAACTCTTGACAAGAAATGTGAAACTGTGTCTGACTGCAGAGAAATTTGCATTCTTACCGGTTTATTATTTATCTGAAAATTTCTGCTATTTAGTAAACATACCTCTTTGGTGTTTATTGCCATAATACAAGATAATCATATTGCTTTAGGCTTAATTTACTTCAAAGCTAAAAATAGCCTATATTTTTTTCAAGCTAAATGGTTTTATATCTTAAATCAAACTTTGCCAATTTCCATGTAAATTTCACAGTTTATATGGAATATTAATTTTATGAAATTACTTTAAGTTTTTCAGACTGATTTTATTCAAAAGAGTTTTCCTTTATTTCTGGTATATATGGGTGTTTTTTATTATGAAAGTACGAAAAGGTTTGTCTTTATGTCAGAACCACTAAACTGATCTGATGGCACATCAGATTTCTTTTACATAACAAAACAAAACTAAAAACCCGACAGATCACATTTGTGTTTTGTCTTACAGGGGGCAACAGAGGCAAGTGTCCATGAGGACATGAAAATGGAGAGCACGAAGATTTACATATGTCAGAACTCTGATGCAGCTGGCATCGTTATTGAGGAAGTCCCAGTCCTGACTGACCTCGACAATCTGCCCAGAGCATGCTGCCTACTCTTGGGCATGACGTATGCATTGAACCTTCAATACCCTCCGCAACTCAGCAGAACCTTTGAGGTATTCCAAAGACTTTTGATGGGACTTGACGTGATGCGCCCAAAGTCGTCCTCCAAGTTCCTGAGCCTGAAAAGCTAAATTCTATCCTAGACTGTTGAGCTGGATTGTCAGCACAGTCAATTCAAGCCATTTCATGTTTCTACAGTAAAAGTTTAATGGATTTGATTGATTCATTTAAATGTTTCTCATTCAAGAGAATTCAGAAATAAATATATTGGGTTTTAAAAGAGGGTGGTTCATAGGAAAATGTTGCATTTGTTAAATGTTAAAATTTCACTCCTCCAGTACCCTCCAATGGCACGTTCAGATGATACTCCTATATTAGCACTCTCACACACATGCATGATCACACACACATACAGTTGTGCCCAAAAGTTTACACCCCCCAGCAGAATTTCAGATTTTTTGGCCTTTTCTCAGAAAATATGAATGGTAACACAAAAACCTTTCTGTCACTCATGGTGAAGACATTTATTGAAAAAAAGATTAGTTTACTCTTTTTAAATCATAATGACAACAGAAACTTCAAAAATTACCCTGTTCAAAAGTTTACACCCCCTGCGATTTTGACCTGATAACATGCACAAAATTTGACACAAATGGGTTTGAATGTGTACTAAAGGTAACCATCCTCTCTGTGATCTATTAGCTTGTAATCTGTGTGTGTGTATGAAAGCCCAGTGAGTTTCTGAGCTCCTGACAGACACGTGCATCTTTCACTCAGTGCTACGTTGAAGTTTCTGGTTTCTGCGTCATGGGTAAAGCAAAAGAATTGTCAAAAGATCTGCGAAAAAGATATTTCAACTGTATAAAACAGGAAAAGGATTTTACAAGATATCTAAGGAACTGAGGATGCCAAGAAGCACTGTTAAAACTCTAATTAAGAAGGAGAGAGAGGATTCTGTTGAAACCAAACCAGGCAGACCAACAAAAATTTCAGCTCCAACTGCAAGGACAGTTGTTCGAGATGCAAAGAAAAACCCTCAAACAACTTCTGCTGAAATACAGGACTCTGAAAAAAATTGGGGTGGATGTTTCAAGATCCACAATAAGGAGACTCTTGAAGAGACATGGGCTGCATGGTCGAAGTCGCCAGAAGAAAGACATTTCACGCAAATGCCACAAAATATCCCGTTTACAATATGCCAAACAGCACGGAGACAAGCCTCAAAACTTCTGGAACAAAGATATTTGGAGTGATGAGACCAAAATTGAACTTTATGTAACTTTATTGAACATAAAGCGTTACATTTGGAGAGTCAACAAGGCCTATGATGAAAGGTACACCATTCCTACTGTGAAACATGGAGGTGGATCACTGATGTTTTGGGGATGTGTGAGCTACAAAGGCACAGGAAAATTGGTCAAAATTGATGGATGGATGAATGCAGCATGTTATCAGAAAATACTGGAGTAAAATTTACACTCATCGGCCCAGAAGCTGCGCATGGGACGTTCTTGGACATTCCGACACGACAATGATCCAAAACACAAGGCCAAATCAACCTGCCATTGGCTACAGCAGAACAAAGTGAAGGTTTTAAAGTGGCCATCTCAGTCTTCTGACCTCAATATCATTGAGCCATTCTGGGGAGATCTCAAATGTGCAGTTCATGCAAGACAGCCCAAGAATTTACAGGAGCTGGAGGCTTTTTGCCAAGAGGAATGGGCAGTTTTACCATCTGAGAAAATAAAGACCCTCATCCACAACTACCACAAAAGACTTCAAGCTGTTATTGATGTTAAAGGGGGAAATACACTGTATTAAAAACTGGGGGGTGTAAACTTTTGAACAGGGTCAATTTGGAAGTTTCTGTTGTCACTATGATTTAAAAAGAGTAAACTAATCTTTTTTTTCAATAAATGTCTTCACCCAACCACTAACCATGAGTGACAGAAAGGTTTTTGTGTTACCATTCATATTTTCTGAGAAAAGGCCAAAAAATCTGAAATTCTGCTGGGGGGTGTAAACTTTTGGGCACAACTGTACACATATTCTAGTTTAACTAACAATGTTGGCACTCGTTATGTACCATCAATGGCACACCATTAGATGTAGTGTTCACAGCTTTTCGTTATCAATAATCTCTGTAAATCATATGTTGGATATTTAAGCAGAAGCCAGCTGCAAGCTCTGGGAGCATGTTAAGTCCTTGAAGTGAAAACCTACAATGCATTGGAAAATAGTCGTGCCATTGTTTGTATGAGGCATTATAAATAAATGAATAAAAACGAGACCTTCTCTTGTTTTATTTGTTAATATGTGTTGAAGATAACTCATTTTTAAGCAGGTTAACTTAAAGATAATAATAAAAAAAATTGCCAAAGACTAATAAAATTTAGTACATTTTAAGTGATTTATTTAAAGTTATCGATTAAATGCAACTCATTTAATTAGGTCTAATGTAACTTAATTTCTTGCCTCTTTTTACATTGATACAAACTAATTTCTTGTCTGATTTTTGTAGAGTTGACTTAATATTGTTACATGAGTAAATAATATTAGGTTGTACTTACTCAAAAAAAGCAGTAAGTTCATAAAACAACAGAAAATTGATTGAAAAATGTTGAATCAATTTTTTTAACTTGAGTCAAAGTGAAAGTTCTTACACTGTGCCTTTTATACAAAATGTGACTTTGCACATAAAATAAACATGCATCAAAATTAATTTTTCTACCAATCTTTGATACTCCAAGGCTCTGATAATCACCCAAAACACATGACACATTTAATGCAATGGACTAAAAATATTTCACTTTTTGTGTTTTTTTTTGTTTTTTGTTTTTGTGTATTTTTTAAAAGTCAATTTTTTTTTCACAAAAACTGGCATTGAAGGGGTTAAAACATTGTAACAACATAAAGATTTTTTTATGCATGGTTACCACTGAACTTATTGAAGGTGTCCATGTAAAAAAGTGGAATAACACATTCATTCATAATTTATTTCTGGCAGTTTCTCTTAGCTGATAAATTTTACCCTTTGGGACTTTTATGGGGCCTTTTATACAAAATGTGACTTTGCACAAAAAATAAACATGCGTCAAAATGAATTTTTCTACCAATCTTTGACACTCCCAGGCTCTGGTAATTTGTGTTTTTTTTTTTTTTTGTATTTTTTAAAAGTCAACTTTTTTCACAAAAACTGGGTTAAAACTTTGAAACACCATAAAAGTTTGTTATGCATGGTTACAGCTGAACTAACTGAAGGTGTCCATGTAAAAAAAGTGGAAAGATACATTCATTCATAATTTATTTTTGGCTTTTTTCTTTGCTGATAAATTGTATTCTTAGGGGCCTATTTGGTGCCTTTCTTAAAGGGATGCACAAGGGTTAAAGGAAAGATGAATGCGGCCAAATACAGAGATATCCTGGACGAAAACCTTTTCCAGAGTGCTTAGGATCTCAGACTGGGCAGAAGGTTCACATTCCAACAAGACAATGACCCCAAGCACTCAGCTAAAATAATGAATGATGGCTTCAGAACAACTCTGTGACTGTTCTCGAATGGCCCAGACAGAGCCCTGACTTGAACCAAATTGAGCATCTCTGGAGAGACCTGAAAATGGCTGTCCACCAACGATCACCATCCAACCTGACAGAACTGGAGAGGAGCTGCAAGGAGGAATAGCATAGGATCCCCAAATCCAGGTGTGAGAAACTTGTTGCATCACTCCTAAGAAGACTCATGGCTGTATTAGCTCAAAAGCGTGCTTCTACTCAGTACTGAGCAAAGGGTCTGAATACTTATAATTATGTGATATATCAGGTCTTTTTAAAAACTAAATCTTCAAAAAGTTCTACAATTCTGTTGCTTTGTCGATATGGGGTGCTTTGCGTGCATTAATGAGGAAAAAGTGAACTTAAATGGTTTTAGGTAAGGACTGCAATATAACAAATATAATAAATATAAGCAAAATAATGTTATGAAATTGCTTCCGACGGGCAAGTCTACCATTAGGCCCTGCCTGGTGGAGGGCTGCAGTGATGGTTGACTTGCTTGAACTTTCTCCCCTCTCCCCACTGGATCTCTGGAGTTCAGCTACAGTGTTCTTTGGGTTCAGTTTGGCTGGACGGCCAGAGTTCCTGTTGTCCCAGACTTCTTCCATTTAAAGGTACTATGAGGAGAATCTATTACCGGCGATATAAAGACTCTGCTACCCATGAGCACACGCGGCGACTGTCGTAATGCTGCGTTCCAGTAACCTCGGAAATGGGAGTGACGTCATCTCCGACTTATCGGCGTTCCAGTTGAAGTTGAAAAAAACATGCCGATCTAGGCTATTGTTAGTTGCTGTTAGCATGCCCTGCGTTGTTGTTCACAATTATCACATGAAGAATGTGATTATCGATGTGGCAGCATTTTTGTAAATATAAGTCTAACAATATTATGAATACAGCTGATATAGAGTGACACACCCCAGTCAGAAGTGCAAATAAATTGATTATTACAGGAGCTTAAATAACTGTTCACACTGGGGCATCCATCTTCAATTGTCAACTCAGGGGTGGCGAGGTTTCACTGAGTTCCCAGTAGGAAATTCCGACTTCGGGGAACGTTCCAGTTGCAGATTCCTACTCGGAACTCAGAAATTCCTACTTCTGACTACAACTGGAATGCACCAAAGACATGGCTGAAGCCAACGCATGCGTTTGTTTTGATAAATGCAGCTCGGACCTTACTCAGAACTCTGCATTGCTTTACAACTTCTTTTTTCAACAACTTACAGGATGCAAAGTGACGAGGCAATATATCTCTTTCTAGTTAAGTAGCGGTAGTTTTTGATGTGTGACAAGCAATTTTTGGAAAACTTAGTATCGTAGTTGTAGCCGGCTTTATATCGCTACTTACAGCCCGGTGCTCTAAGACGTGTAATATAAATAATAAAATAATAAAAATTAGCTCTAGTTTGAATTGTCTTGTTCCCGAAGTTGAGTATCCAGGCCAGTCCAGTCCTGTCCGACCCGACCGCGAAGCTAAGGAATAGCATTTATAGATAACCTATTTTGATGCAATAAAACTCATCTTAAAGTGTGTATTTCGATCAGGCATATAGCTAAAAGTGAGACTTTTTTGTAATTACTTAGAAACTCCTCACAGTCCCTTTAAAGATTATGGAGGCCACTGTGCTCTTAGGAACTTTAAGTGCAGCAGAAATTATTTTGTAGCCTTGGCCAGATCTGTGCCTTTCCACAATTCTGTTTCTGAGTTCCTCAGGCAGTTCCTTCGACCTCATGCTTCTCATTTCTTCTGACATGCACTGTGAGCTGAAAGGTCTGATTGAGACAGGTGTGTGCTTTTCCTAATCAAGTCCAATTAATACAATTAAACACAGGTCGACTCGACCCATCTCAAGGATGATCAGAAGAAATGGACAATGCCTCAGTTAAAAAAAAAACAAGTGTCACAGTTTAGGGTCTGAATACTTATGACAATGAGATATTTCAGTTTTTCTTTTTAATAAATCTTCAAAAATTATACAATTCTGTTGTTTTTTGTCAACATAGGGTGCTGTGTGCACATCAATGAGGAAAAAAAATGAACCTAAGTGGTTTTAGGTCATGGCTGAAATATAACAAAATTTGAAAAATTTAAGGGGTCTGAATACTTTCCGTAACCACTGTATCTATAAAAGAAGAAATCATCTTCTTCAGCAGGTTTTGAACAGCTTTCATTTCATCAAGATCGATCTCCTCTGGGCCACAGTAGTGTGAGAAACTTCAGGGTGAGAAAAAAGGGTTTCAGCCACAACAGAAACTAAATCAGTGGTCGAAATCATGCCATCTGAAAATCTAAACTTTCAGACGTGTGCGTGAAGTGAGGTGAAGTGAAGTGTTTCATTTAAAAAACAAATGGTCGGCAATGCTTTGCCAGGCTCTGGCTTTATTAATTGCAACCGTGTTGCCCTTTTTTAATTTTCCTCATCCAACTTCATGATAAGTTTTTGTTCCGCTGAGGAAGCGCTTAGCCGCCGCTTGCATCAGCCTGGCTAGAATAAGTGTCTCAAAAACATCTGAGCCTCGTTAGTGGCTGAGATTAAAGTGGCTGCTTATTCAAGCCACACTTACCGGCAATAGCCCAGCCTTTTTTAGCCAGCTGCGTAGAATGCACCCCTGGATGTCTGAATCCCACTTTGTGCAACAGGCCCCTGGTCCATGAAAAGTGAACTACTTTAATCGGTTTAGTTTTATGTAAATAAAGCAAGACCTCTAACTTATTTCAGAATCACCTTATGAAGGGCTTATATATGATTAGCCCTTTTAATTTATTGATGATTCAGAATAAGCATCTTAATAATTTGATGTCATACCTTGTTACTGTTGACTTGTGTCACAATTTAAACATTAGATGTTTTATACACATTTTTCAAATAATCTTTGGGTTGTCATGATTAATTGTTTGATGTCTATATTTCTACTTCATTACTATAGTATTGTGTTTCAAATAGATACTTTATTTCAGACCAGTAGATCCATATTATTATATGAACACATAAAAAACATAGTGTAGATGTGTAGGTTTTGTCTCATATTCTTTCTTATCCCGCTTAAGGTACAGCTTTAGGGATATTTTTAATCATCAAACTTTGGCTTTAATTTAATGTATTGTATTTTATTTAAATTGGTTTCAAAACCAAATAACTATGTGAAATAGGCAAACGGTAAATTATGCAGTTTCTGTAGGAGTAAGTCAGTAAAAGACTGATTGAAAGGGCGTCCACTGTAAAAGCAACTAGTGTGGTCGTTTTAAAGTCCTATACCAAATTAAATGAGAGTAAAGTCCCCGAGAGCCAACATGGGGCTTTTGTTCATCGTGGGTGTAGCCTTTGCCGGGGGGCGTGTGTAAGTAGGGGGAGGGTACGTGTCGACGTCAGCGGTTGGTCCTGCTGTCAAAGCCAAAATAAAATGAGGAAAAACTTTTCGACGAATAGATAAGGACATATTGTGGTGAAGAAGAAGCCGTCGAAGAAGGTCTTATTCTTGGTGATCATGTTTTTTTCTTACAAGCTCCATTCTTCACTAAGCAGAGCACCCATTTTTTTCTCTTCCTTTCCTGGGGTCGCACACACAACCAGATCAGCGGGCTCTGTCACTTTAGCCGACTTGCTAGCTAACGTCAAGTTATAAGAAAGTGGTGAAGACGTCTGCTACACGGGAGAATATCTGCCTACACAGACCTATGCGCTGGAAAACAGGTAAGTTAGTCCCACGTACTTATTCCTCAAAGTCACAAACAGTATTCACAATGCGCGGTGTGCGCGGCTTATATGTTTTCATATCTTTTTTGGCTCGAATCAACATTGAGACTGCAATAGCCTTTCCTGCGTGTTCGCTGTGGTAGAGGCAGCAACAACAGCATACGTAGCAGTCAGACTTTTGGCCATCAACTTTGTCCTTTTTGAAAACATTTATCTCGAATACTTGCTACAACTTGTTTAACTTGCCTGGTTTGAACTGCAGTACCAGGTCTTCATTCTGGCGATAATTTTGCCGATATTTTCAGTGTTGATTCATTGTTCGCCATTCCAGCCCTCGCAGTGACATGCAGTGGTCTTTCACCAGATGATAACTGTCAATGCTCGTATTAAAACGGAGAAGAGACGTCCTTTCAACGGGTTTTGTACCTTTTACCGCGGGCTGCAGAGGCAATAGCTCATGTGACGTGTGTGCTACCTTTTAAAGGAGTGTCTTGAGCTAATATAACTCTCTTTATGCTCATGTAAATACATGGTGAAGTTTAATAACTGCAATAATGTCTATTTGATTATCAGTATTCATGTCATGGCCAGCCTGCCTGCAGAGACGTGGCTGGCCAAGGATTATGCCTTACAGAGCAAATCAAACCTATTCGTCGTGTGTAGCAATGCGGTAGATAGAAGCCGGTTTAGATTTCCAATGTAATGGGGTGAAACTAAACCCCTATTATTTATATTTGGTCGATATGTCAGGGGTCACGTTTTTGCTGACAAGAGCAGAATACTTCCGCAGAGCAAGGTCAAACGTGGACAGAAGAGCACCTCTATTTTGTCCCGACTGGCTTCCCTGTCTGTCAGATGCAGTGAGGAGGCGATGTGCCTCTTCCTCCCGGGGGGCAGTGTGAACCAGCCTGCCAGGTGAAGAATGCCAATGAATTATTCAGGCATATGCTGCATATTATCAACGTGGACTGGAAATGTGCAGAGCTGCCTCTGGGGACAACGAGAGGCTCACAAAGGTGACTAAAGCTTCGGTTTCCCTGTTTCACAGGAAAACAGAGGCATTTATTTTGCAAGAAGCATTAAAGGCTCTCCTTACGTATGTTGTGATAAATGGAAACGTAATTGAGTTGCAAACCAACATACTTTTAAAGTCCAGTTTGGGGTTTATTCTGCTTGTTTTGAAATGTATTATTGTATTAGAGATTAATTGTATTAGAGATAGCCTTTAGAAACTTAAAGCAAAGCTGTATTCATAGCAGTGTTAAATTGACAGTGTTTGCTTGTGGCACTTTTATTTAAGTACTCTGTTTCCTCTAAAAGATTTTCCTGTGCTTTTGTTTCCCTGTATTTTACAGAACAGTATGCATGCATGACAGCAGACATTTTGGAATAAAAATAGAACTTAATGTAGGCTGCATGCCTGAGGTGTCATATGCCTCTTAGGGTCTAACTTATTTAAGTTGCTTTGCAAAGAAAAGACCATTAAAATAGATGCAGCATTAAAGTCTTACAATTGTGTAATCTGTACTTTGCGCGGTCCTTATCTTTAGCTCCATGGTAATAAGTGGTTTTAAATGGCTTGCACCATTTGAGTCCTTTAATCAGAATTCCAGTGCATTATCAGGGCAGAGTCCAGATCAGCGTCAGCAGAATATGTTGTAATCGCTGATATTACCAAAGAGAAAATAGAGGTTATCTTACTCATTTACTCTTATCAACTGTTTCCCTGTTTAGATTGTTGTTGCTGTTGCATCTATGTGAATGATTTTCCAATTTTCAACAGCTGAATTATTTCAGTCTTTATTTTCTGTAGCCATTGCCTCATGATCTGAAATTCTGTTCTTTCCTATTCGGGCGCTTTGTTTTCTTTCTTTCAAGGGATTTGTTCCTTAACACGTCAATGTAATCCTTGCAAAAAATACATAATCAGGAGACCTTTTGTTCCTTGTATTTATTTTGTACTGAAGTCACAAGAGCTTAAAACATGTATTGTATGTTGCTACTACTGCATAAAATACATGCAAAATCACCTTAAAAAAATAGTCATTCAGTGACTTGTGCTTCTTTTTGATGAAAATTAGAAGAGGATTATAGCAAAGATAGAACAACTTTTAAAAAGTTGTAAGCAGGAATGGAACAAAAACACTTACGATAACATTCTTTTCATATGAATCTTTTATTTTCCTTACTCTGCAGCTTTCAAGTACAATATAAAAGTGTGTTAAACTGAGGCAAATTCCTACAAAATAAAACAAATTACATTTTTAAAAATGTAAATATATGTATTATTTATGAAGTCTTTGTCACATCTGCCTTTCAGTCCTCATTAGTTTATCAGAAGCAGGTTTTAGTCCAGGTAGAACCACTTTTTTTTATCGTAAACACAGTGTTTCCCTAGGTTCATTGCCTTGGGGGGGGCAAAAATGCTCCATAATATCATAGTTAAAGACTATTTAGATCTGAATAAATAGTGAGCACTGTGGGCACACAACAACATTCTCAAAAAAAAATAAAATAAACTGCATAAAGTATAAAAAGTATATAAAAAAAAAAACATGAAGAATGTAACATTTCATGTAATCATGTAAGGTCAGCAGGTGGAGAGAAGATGAATGCTTAATAAAGTTATAGCAAGTGACTGACAATAAGGAGAAACTACATGCTGAAAGTTTCCTACACTGCTAGCTGTGCTTCCCTTCTTGGTAAGCTGGCTTAAAAATGCTGAGATCTTTGTTTGGAGAGACTGTTTAGTAAGCTTCAGGTCATCCATTAATGTTTGTTTAAGTTGTTTTTTTTTTTAATTATATTTTTTTACCGTTATGGTCGCTCCTTCATCCGCCGCCTGAGTGTTAGTGTGTGTGTGTATGTCTGTATGTGTAGTGTGTGTGTGTCTTTATCATCCCCTTCACACAACGCGCCGCTTCCAGTCATTTCAATGAGGGACAGGCGGCAGACAGCACGCGGTTTGCCGCGGTAGGAGCGGTTGCCGCCGAAGAGCACGCACACAGATTTTGCCCTGCTGCTCAGAGTCCCCCGTGTTGAACTTTCTGGCTGTAGTCGCCTGGCAGCAACCAATCATAGGGAATGTCATAGAAGTATGTCAGAGTGAGCATCTTCAGAGTAGACGATCTTTGTAGTGTTAACGCTAAGGGGGGAGCCCGGGGATTGGCTGAGGGTTACGGAAGTGTAGACTGAGAGAGAGAACTGCTAACTGTATGACACGCTGTTTGAGTCTGTTAATAAAGAGAATTAACGATTCAGAAGTTATCGGCTCGTTCTATGACAGGGAGTGTTGTGAGACACTTTCAGGTGGCCTCTGCTCTGACGTTCGCTGAATCACCACTACGTCTCGGCTCGCGGTGGCAGCAGCCTCTTAAAAAAAGACTGCATGTGGGGGGACTCTGCCTGCAGAGAGACGGTTTGGTTGCCGCGCGGCTTAACGGTGTTGCACGAGAGGAGCGGGGGAGGAGGCATTTGTCAGAGCGGAGAGGAAAATTGCATTTTATTGAATGTAAGCGAACCATAGCGACACAACTATGGGCAAGATAGTTATCTGCCTCAGCACCCGCGACAGCCGATTTAATGCAGGACTCTGATGTGAAGGCGGCGACATGATGCAGCAGTAGTGTATCAACAGTTTAAAAAAAAAAATGCAGGAGCGGCGGCCCGCCGCTCCTAAATGAATGTAGAGGAAACACTGAAACATGAGGTAATGTGCGTGAGGAAATCAAAAACTGTTGTGGGACACTGCACGTATTTCACAAACTTATTTAAACTAGCTGATTAAACTCCCCAGCTATAATGAAGTTTCCCCTGGATGAGTCTGCTTATTAGGGATGTATACCGTGGACCGGTACTTTCATGTACCGGTCCCTAATTGGGTTGGTGCCCGAATACCGGTAAGAATCTGGAAAAATGGTACTGTTATCGGTACCTAAATGTCTCTTCAACTGTCACGTAGTTATGACACTACCGTCCGGCTCAAGAATGTCGGTGAGGGCTAAGGGCTCGAAGGTTTGGGCTCACTTTAGCAAAGTTAATCAAAACTCGGCCCGATGCAATCTTTGTCAGAGAGAAGTTGCGTCCAAGTGGGGAAATACTAGCAACATCACCAAAGACTTGGAGCGCACTCATAGTATAAAGCTAAAGGACTGCAGGCTGTTTGATTGCTATAGCAACACGAATAGAGTTAGCAGCCCGGCTAACACTAAAGACTGCAGCACAGACAGAGGCTCTATTATTCGCCCCTTCGGTTAAGACCCTGCCGAAAACAACACAGTCACACGGGGTTAAACTCTTGACGAAGCGCCGCTACACTCGGCCGTATAACTTGGATGAAAAGCCGACGGTACAGCTCTCCTCAGATGATTCGGAGCTGTTGATGTCCGCTCGAAGTGGAAACTCTTTGTTTACTGAGGTCAAGAGAGCACCGGGTGTGACTAAGCTGCGCTCACAGCGTCCTCTGTTGGATGAAACGGTCCACTGCTCCAGGTCCCCTGAAGTGCTGCTACACTCAATATTTTACATTCGAATATTTATTTACTGTTCGGTTATAGATATTTATTACCATATTCGAATGGTTATTCGAATATCGAATATAAAGTGAGAACCCTAGTAGTCATCATTACAGTATCAATTTTAGCACCACAAGATACATGGGTCTGTCTGTACATGCAGTCTGTTAGCGGCATGAAGGGGTTTTGCCATCTCCTTAGCTTTCTTTTTGCCTCTGAGAAGCATTTGTAATGCATTACTTCTATTCGGTTGAAGCTTTATTATTACCTTGTGGTCATAAAAAAAGGTTGAATCTTTTAATATCTTGTAAAGTTTTTCTTTTTACACAAAATTACTTGTTGAAGTATCGATAACAGTATCAATAAGTATCGATACCGATGATGAGTATCAGTATCTGTATCGGTATCGATAAAATCATAACAATATACCTACTGCTTATAATGACGGAGGACCGAGGAGCTAACACTAGCATAGTTAGCCCGCTAGCTAGTTAGCTTAGTTGCCGTGTTGGGAACAAGCGGATAAAGAAGGATTTCAGTCATAATCGCAATAGAACAGTCACTGATAAACTGATCCCATGCCATCAGAAGGTCCAATTCATCCGTATTGACAACGACAGAGGCGGCGTCTGTCAGGAAACTGCTCGGCATTGCCCGGTCTGTCTATGAGGGTGATCCGTAGCTGAGCTAGCACAGAGCCTGGTCGTCTCTGTGTCCAGCAGCAATGGGACATTGTACACCGCTGAAAGTTGCTCATCATGTCGGACCATCAGGCTACAAAAAGAACAACTCCGTGTGAGTGTAGGCGAGTCACCCATACACACAGCATCAGCAGAGAGCTAAGAAGAGCCACCACCAACGCGCGTAATCTTTCTACGTCATCATTCTGTGCGGCTTGGACACAGAACAGTCTTCACTGTATTACGAGAAATTAAAAGTATATTGGCGTTAAATCGGCAACACTCTGGCCGATGTTGAATACTTTAAAAAGGGCTATAATCGGCTGATGAATTGGTCGGGCCCTACTGCATACTTTTTACAAATATGTATATTTGCCTTCACTTTCTTATTTTCTCTTAATCCCATAATAAGTGTCCTATTTGTGGAAAGCAGTCGTGCCACTTGTATGAGACAGGTTGTGTTTCTGTTATTTTTGCCCTTCTGCCCACCCCCCACCCCCCGCCACCTGATGTGGACCACCTTGATTTCTCTTCAAAGGGAACTAAAGATACTACCTGTCATCACTTACACCACTCTGCATCGCCTTGACTTTATCCTGCCCTCTGTCCCCATGTATCTAATCCCCTTTCTGTCTCCCACTTGTGTTAGGTGAGTGATGGAGCTGAGAGAGTTGACTGTGGTAGTTGGCAGCTTTGTGGGTTTCCAGGCTCTCTTCTCAGTGGCCAGCCCACTGCTTTCCTCGGCCATCACACCAGGTTATGGACGGCTGCCTCCCATCAAGCTTACAGAGTGGAACTCCAGGTGTGTAACAGGGACCATTCCCTCCCCCATGCTGTGGGCATCTGACTCATGCATGTTTTAACAGATTCTTATTCAATGTGTGATTAGGAACTTTTTTCTGTCTTTCTTTTTCTTTCTGTCTTTCCTGTTCTGCTGCCATTGTAACTCTTCTGTTTATTGTTTCTTTCAATCTTTCAGTCATATATCATTTAAAGTGCAGTTTCAGTTTTCTTCCTTACCAGACCTTTTTATGTTTATTTGCTTGATAGGCTTCATTTGAGTAAGCTAAGGACTTGTACTATTACAGGATATCTTAAGCATGTTTCAGACTGTGGTCCATCTTTTAAACTCTTAACACAAATTGAAAAAAAAAAAAAATTTATTATGTCAATACTTAAATAATTTCTAGCAAAATGAAAAAACTCTCTCCCACCATCAAGAAACATGTTAACTTATGTTGAACCAACACCAGTGGGCTTTAGCTGCTCATGAAGCAATGCTTGGGCATAGCCTATATTAGGCAGCTACTTGTGGTGTAAACAGGATGAGAGGTGGAAATCCTGATTTCAGAGTTTTGTCCCGTGCATACACCTGCTCCATCACCATTTTAAGGCATGTAAACCTTGAAAGTATAATATGAGCTTTTTCTGGTTTCAGACTTGTTACCTTGTTAGAATGACTGAAAACGCTGTACTGTGCATGCCAGTCCAGTAGGTGGCGGCATAGGTTTGCAGAGAAACAGAGCTGTTACAACACACATACAAAGAAGAAAAACTTTTCACAAACAACAATGGGGAGTGGACGAACAAAGATGCAGGAGTTTCTTGTCTGTAAAACAAATCTGTTGGGACAACAAATCTGTCTGGATAGTTTTGTCTGGATAACAAACCAAGCATGGTAAGCAGCAAGCATATTACTCGGTAGACCGCTGAAGCTGTTGTTGTTCCTGGTATGCACGCACAGCCTTCATGTGAAAGAGTATTGTGCATGCAGTGGCGTCAGTGTTTCACCCTGAAACGCTTTGTATCTCATCTACATTGAGACAAAATGAATCTGTTTCCAAAGCTCTCGACTCTGGACCCTGGTTTCAAAAGTTTGTGGATTCAGGCACTCCAGGCACCGTTCTCATGTAAACGGGAGGCAAAAACGCAATGAAAACTCTCCATTGAGGCCGAAATGGAGCGGTGTAAATGTCCCCATAGATGCTGCAGAATTAACCAATTTTTGGTGCGCTCATCTCTGACCAGTGTCAAACAGGTCATTTGACTAATTTTGTAGGCACCAACAGGAGGCCTTTCATGCCATGCACGCACTGAAAGGAACACTGTAGGGACTCTAAAAGGATTAAGGATATGCCCACCACCACTGTTTACGGCATTGGACACACAGACAGGCCCAGGCACCTCTGCCCTCAGACACACATACACACCAGCATGTTGGCATTGTGGGAGTGAAGTGTTTGTTAGCAGAGGACAACAGCCTCAAACATTTTAGGATTAACATGGACCATTTCCCTGCACAACTTTGTCTTAATCTGTAGCTCCTCTCTGCCTACAGTAGTTCAGCGTTGCATTTCTGTTGTCACACTTACTCTCTCCCACCCTACTACATGTCAGGAGAATTCAGTTTTTATCAAAGATTATTTATATTCCGGTATTATGAGTTTAGGAGCTTATTCCATCAAAGGAGCTAACAAAGATAGGGCTAAGTCAGCCTGACTTAAACTAGCCTTGACTCACAAAACTCAGCTGTATTCAGTCCAAGCTAACTCTAGTAAAAAAAAATCAGCAGGTATGCTCTTAAATAGAACCCAAATAAGTTGATTGATGAGGAGATGATGCAGTCATAATAACTGATGCTTGAACTGTTTCCTGGGACCAAACAACACAAGGTCATGGAACTTTTTGAATAATAAGAACAAAATAGCTTTATGAGGAAAGAAAAGCCATGTTGACATCCAAAAGGGCATCCATTAAAAAAAATCAAAGGAAATGGCATGGTAAAGTATTTGTAAGTTATGTCATTTGTTCAAGCCTTATCATTAATTCAGTGATTTTTAAAATAAACGAGCCATATAGAACTGTTTAAAATGAAGGGTTATGGCTGTTGTAGATCATATGGTAAGATGGATTATATCGGATATATGTCAAAAATAGTGGCTTATTTCAGGAGTGCTGACTTGTAATCAGTTTCATATTTTAATGACAGGAGTTTTGACATTCAAAAAAGATGAGCCAACACGTTAATATAAAACGTTACAAAAACTTTTTTTTATTTATTTTTTTTAACAGTGGCTTAGGCCCATATTGCACCTTCATCAGTTACTATTGGATTTTGGCCATGATATTCTTCCCAGCTTGTATTCCAGGGATGACCACTCTGTGTATAAATAATGTAAAATATCTATTTTTAAACCAAATGACATATTATGTGATTCTCTTTTTAAGTTTATTATGCTTAACTTTGTTACTTAATTTATGTTTTAAGGTGTTGGTCTGATAGTGGACTTGGTCGGAAATTGGAAGGTTGCAGGTATGAGCCCAGCTCTTACTGTCACATTGCGATGTGTTCTTGGGCAAGACACTTAGCCTCAGGTTGCTACTACTGCTGCGTCAGTGGCATGTAAAGGGGTGTGAAAGAGCATGAATATGGTAGTTGATACTGATGGGAAATTTCCATAGAAACTCCAGCCATCAGTATGTGAGTGTGGTGTAAAGCTGCTTTGAGTAGTCAGACAGACGAGGAAAGTGTTTTAAAAACCTATTTACCATTTGTGTAATAGTTGATATATCAATCATTATTACAAAAGATACTTGAAGATACAAAAGATGCTCACTACTGGGTTCTTCTGATTCTTCAGTCCGTTATGATGGACTTCCTAAAAAAACGATTAACTTTTTGCCATTATAATAATTATTTGTAGAGCCGTCTCAAAACCCCCTTTAAATAAAGATATGATAGCCAACATTTCTGTCAAAGTTCACAATTCAGATATCAAATTTTTTCAATAAAAAAAATAGTGTTTTTTTTTCTGTGAGTTTTTTTTTTTTTTTGACTCTTTTTCTCTATTTAATTCCAAAATTGCTTTTATTTCCATCAGCAAATCTTTGGGCGAACACTGTTTACTTATATCCTGTATATCTTATCTGATAACTTGAGTTCTATTTCACAGTCATTTTAAGGATCTTCTTGTCCCACCCACGCAAAAAAAACACTGACTCTGTCTTTGTTTGAGGTTAAAATGTTTAAATGTAAATTTGTGCTCTTCATTAAAAAAAGATTCTTTACAGCATTTAAAAAAATGTTTGAGTTATTTTTATTTCCTTTCTGTCAAAAGGCAGAATATTCATCAATTTGCATGTGTGGTGGGGGGTGATTGGTGTTGGTATCAGCATTGGTATTGAAAAAAAAAGGTGTTATATCAATTTGAAATAGTTTGGTTTCATCCATCACAAGAACAAATGCCCACCTTTAAATACTTTTTGTAATTTGTATTGTATTGTGTTTTGGAAGATGTTGTAAAGCCTAAAATAGCCACGCCCTCAAAATGAAATACTAGGTAAAATGAAACTTTTTTTCGACTTTACGAATTTAATATTGAAATAAAAAGAATGAATCCATTTGTTATCCAAAGGTCTACAATAACTTGTTTTAAACAAATCAATTAGGAAAAATGTGCTTTGTACCAGATTTTTAGCTGACTAGCTGATTTCTATCTGTAAAGTACATTAATGCAAACTTGTGGTGTCCAAATTGTCATACATTCACCCACTGCAGCCCTATACAAACCCTGTTGTCTACTGACCTCACTAATATCATTTTCTGTTGACATCGGTTTTTTCACATTTGTTCAATTAATAACTTATTTATACCAGTTAGTAGGGGTGTGCGATATGACGATATAAAATCGTTAAGGATTATAACGTGGGGATGATCTCATAAAGCAGAAAGATCGTCAGATCGTCTGTGTGGGCGCAGAGACTTTGACGCGCACCCGACTAGCCAATCCTAGCACATTACGCGCAGTGCATGGTAGGATCTCCTGTTTGGTTATGTAGCGTGAAGCCATGGTGGAAAGAGAAAAGGAGATTAAAGCTTGAAGATGTCTGAACAAAAATCTGTTCTAAAGCAGCTGTATTATTCACACAGGTTATAGACACTGCAGTTAGATAACATTTGTTCTAAATAAGGATCGACCGATATGCATTTTTTAAGGCTGATGCCGATTTTTTCCCATCACCCTTAGCCGATGACTGATGATGGACTGCCGATTTTCTTGGGCTGATATATGTCGATACTGCTTTTTGCTCCCTCTATTTACATTTAAAAAATGACACTCAAATCTTTTTGGAAATATACAATAAACCTGAAAAGCATCCATTAACAGAAAGTGTTTGATTTATAACTTAAGACTGCCATGGTTTGATTTTTCTGCACAAAATAAAATGATCATGTCTTCGGCTACTATGCTGCTGTCAAGTTTGGCAACACCAGAACATAAATCAGCAGGAAAACAACTGATGTCATCACGCGTTAAAGAGGACATATCATGCTTGTTTCTCCTTTTCACTATGCCAGACTAGGATGCCTGTAAAGCATTTCTGCCCTCAGTACAAGTCATTTAGTTCCTTCATTGCCCCACAATAGCGTTCCTCATTAGTATCCTCATTTTAGGCCATTATGAAGCCCACGTTGAAACACTCGGTCTCAAGGCTGACCTAAAGTTACCTCGCAACTTCTCAGCCCTTTGTGCTCCGATTGGTCAGGTCTATCGGGGGTAGAGCCAGCCTGTCCTTCTTCTTCTACTGTATTTTCCGGCAGGCTCAAAGCAGCGACCGCGTATTGAGTCCCCCTACAGGCCAGAGCTGGTAATGAGTGAATGTGAGCTAGGGACCTATATACCCCTGCTGGTGGATGTGTTCCTCAGTGATGTAACGTTTACCGGTAAAATGGTAAAACGCGATAAAATTTCCCACGATAATCGTTACTGTGTCCAATTAAAATTAACGTTATATCGTGCTTGATCATCACACTGCCTCAGTAACGCACGGTGATGCTACTCTTTGCCTGGAAAAGCCGGAACTATGTATCTGCCCTCGATTAAGGAGCCTCACGCGAGGTGCAAATGCGCAGTTTGCATTGTTTGGCCTCTGAGTCTGACACATTCATTGACAAAAAAGACAAAAGAACTGTTATGAATATAACAATAAAGGGGTTAAATGATTTCAATTCTGTGTAAAAGTACTTTTAGAACATTTTGAGCACACTGCAACAATACCGCGATAATAATGATAACCGTGATAATTTTGGTTACAATAACCGTGATTCAAAATTTCAAAACAACTAGCGCCAAATTCAATTGCCACAACAAAGATGGAGGACTACGTTGCGGTTCAAGTGTTGCCGTTGGCTTTTCAAGCCTTCCTTGGAGAGCAGAAGTTGGCACTCCAACAAGTTAATGCTGCTTGACGATTATGCAACGAACAGCGATCACGCTTGAGAAGACGGGTAAGAGTGCTTCCGTGTTTTTACTCTGCTTTGGTTGGTCAATAATCCCGCCCCCACCCCCTGATGTAAGCCGTAGCCCCCGACGTAACGTGGTTCTTTCTGCTGGCCCAGCAAAGAGTTGGTGCTTGTCAAGCACCGGTTTTGAGAGCCAGCAACTGGTGCTTAGTCTGTGGAAAACCAAAGAACTGGTGCTAAGTCTGGCTCTAGCTCCGAACCAGCCCTGGAACCAGCTTGGTGGAAAAGGGGTATCAGGAGCTATAAACAAAGCATGGAGTTCCCCTACAGGCTTTGCTGTGGTGATGGCAAAGACGAAGAAAGCTTTGCTGCTAACCACTATGGCATTCCAGTTGCTAAGGGATAAAATGGAGGCAGACAGAGATGATCCAGTACAAGGGGCAGGTCCCAAGTCAGCACCCTTGAGAATCACTCAGGACAAGGCCTTATAGCCCCTTTAAGGAAATTAGTTGCAATCTAAGGCAACTAACTGCGTTATTGTCAATTAAACTATGAGGGACAAGAAGTCTTCCACCTCGTTGTTTTCTCTGGGTAGATTAATTGCCCTCAGGCTGGCAAGGCGGGGGGCAGACCAAGTTAGGAGTTTCTGGGCCACCCAAAGCAGACTTATAGACCTGGTGCCCCCCTGATGATTTATCTGGAAGACAGCAGTAGTAGTGGCTAGATGTACAAGGACGTGTTTCCCTCTGAGATATGGCATGAGATGCTTCAGGGCCAAGTGCACTGCCCGAAGCTCTAGTGTGTTGACATGGTCCAAGTGGATCCAATGGACTACTGTGCTCTACGACAGGGCGTAGTCCGCCATCCTTTTTTTTTTTTTTTAACAACAATAAAATATGTTGAGTAGTACCCCCAAGGGGTCTACAGACTCAATGGCACCCTTGATCAGAAAGGCAGAAAGTTCCTGGCCCAGAGCTAGTGCTTTTGCTGGGTCCTTGATGATGGTCATTTTGACCCAACAGGAGACTGCAGGCCAGTGTCAAAACTGTACTCTGTAACAGTATACACAATAGCCCAATGGCTGAGCTGCCCCCGAGGAGGAAAAACAGTCGATGACTGGCCCCAAGTCCTCAGTAAATAGCCCCCTGACCCATAGGAGATCTTTAGGGGCGATAGTGTATGCAGTGGGCCTGAGCGTGCTTAAATGTCAAATGATCAGGTGCCCAAAATGTTTGAGCAGACTGACAACTGGGGTACTGTGCTTAGTGCTTACTCCTTGAGGACTACTGTTGTTAGCCCGGGACTGAGAACAGCACTCAGGAGGGGCTAGAGCACTCCTAAGCCTGTGCTGATGAGGCATGCACCTGTTCAGTACAGAGGGCTGTTGCCTGTTTTGTCCGGCTTGGATTGTCCACTCTATAGCCTCTAGAGCAGCCAATCTGAAGATTTCACCAAGCTCCACAAGAACACTGGGAGCATTTTTCTATTTGTCTCTGTTGTCCCAGAGCGAACCCACTGCCATGTAGCCGGTTGATTATGGAGCTTTACACACCTGGGCTACAGAGGGAGCGAACACACTGACTTGTAGTCAGTTGATAATAGAGCCATACACACTTGCACTACAGCTAAGTGAACACACTGCCGTGTAGCCGGTTAAGTTTCGCACTGAACACACAACAGCTTGCGCAACGAACATTGTGTAAGAGCAGGTATCACCCATCATGTGTTTTTCAAAAATAAAGCTCTCAGCTAAAAACACCCAAGAAAGGCTCAGAACAAAACACTGGACTATTCTGAAGTGGCCTTCTATCCTGATCTAAATCCTGTTGAACATTTGTGGAAGGAGCTGAAACATGCAGTCTGGAGAAGACAGGCTTCAAACCTGAGACAGCTGGAGCAGTTTGCTCATGAGGAGTGGGCCAACATACCTAATGAAAGGTGCAGAAGTCTCATTGACAGTTACAGGAATCGTTTGATTGCAGTGATTGCCTCAAAAGGTTGTGCAACTAAATATTAAGGGTACCATCATTTTTGTCCAGGCCTGTTTCATGAGCTCGTTTTGTTTTTATAATTCTGTTGAAGCATGGTTGAAAAGCAATGTCTGCCTTTCATTGGTTAAATTTCGTAGAATTTTTATTTATTATTGCTTTTGTCAAATTCAAGTTGTTTCTCTGACTACTGTGAATTTTTCTTTCATTAAACGAAGGGTACCAACAATTTTGTCCATAAGTGTGTGTATATATATATATATATGTATATATATATATATATATATATGTGTGTGTGTGTGTGTATATATTAGAGCTGCAGCTATCGAATCTTTTTGTAATTGATTACTCTATCAAATTTTTGTCGAGTAATCGGATAACAATTACATTGCGCTCACTGCTATTTTTTTTTTTTTTTTACATTGAATCACTACACATTATTATTATTAGTAACACTCAAAACAGAAAAGCCAGGTCACTTAGATTAACAACTTATTTTTCTTATTTTGAACATTCTGAGCATAAATGGGAACCCCAAATCAAAAACTATACTTTTATTTTTACTCTGGGACATATCTTGCTTTTTTCAGTATTTTTTTTAAGTATGGTTATTTTTTATTTGTGTTCATGCTTGTCTCTTTTTGCTAAATTATTGCCTTTACTACTGTACCATATTGATGATCTTATTTTGCTTACTTTATTTCTAGGACCAAATAATATCATACTTGGATACTAAGACAATTTAACTCGCTAATGTACATTTCTATAACATATGAAAACATTCCCTACATCTGCTTCCTCTACACTTTGTCAGTGTTTCCTGTTCTAGTCTCTGCAATCAAATTAAATTTAAAGTTATTGGATGTGAAAAGTATGTGAACAAAATACACATGATTCTGGGCAAGTAGCCTCTGCATTGATTTACGTTCTGAACCAGCCTTTACTCGGAGCCATAATCAAAGTAGGTTATTTACTAGCCCATATCTCAGTTATTGATCACATTAGCTGCTTCTGTTGATGTATCATGAGTGTCACCTTGTTGTGTCGCCCTGAGGATGCACAGACTGGATGTTCACTGTTGACGAGCTGCAGCATTGACGACTAGGATTGGGCATCGAGCATCGAGTATCGATTGGAACCGGGAGTAACTTGCCAATTCTCCCGGAATCGTCCAAATGTTTTAATTTCAATTCCTAGTTTCAATTCCTAGTCCGCCGACCGGAAGGAGAAACCGCCGAACACCAACGAAGAAGAATCCGCCAGAAGTATTTAGGTTAGCGCAACCATGGACAATACACCCATCATGTGTTTTTCAAAAATAAAGCTCTCTTGTGAAAAGTGAACTCCTATGACAAGAAAATTTATATTTTTTTTCAGTTCAGATATATATATATAAATAAAAACAGCCCTATGAGAAATTCATAGTATAGTTCATAGAAAGTGGTAAGTTCATAGCATTAAAATTCATGGAGAAGTACAGACTATTTTATCCAGAAAGACCTCTGGTTAGCTAGCTCATTTATAACATCAAAACTTTTTCGACCCTGCCTCTTAAAAGAATCGGAATCGAGAATCGTTCGGAACCGGAATCGAAACTCGGAATCGGAATCGGAACCGGAATCGTTCAAATTCAAACGATGCCCAACCCTATTGACGAGGTGCTATCATGCTAAGCTACGTGCTAAGCTACCTCTGTTTGACACTGGACACACTGGACTGTGTTTTCTTTTTGCCCTTTCTTGTAGTGACCACACACTTGCGACACTCTCTGCCATTTCTTCTGCGGACTTTCTCCTTTCTGTCCCTCTCTTTTCTCTTCCTTCATGATTTTACAAGCTGCGTAGCAGCGGAGATAGCTGGCGCGCTGTGCCACAGAAATGACCATCTGTGTCAAACACCATGCACTGTATAGTAGTCCAGATATATATTTTATATGTATAATTATATATTAAACGAGGCTTGGAGGCACACAGTTTGCCTCGAAGATATTTTGTAATCGAATATTCGCGATTATCCGAGGAATCGTTTCAGCTCTAGTATATATATATATATATATATATATATATATATATATATATATATATATATATATATATATATATATATATATATATAACACACCTTCTCATTCAATGTGTTTTCTTTATTTTCATCACTATTTACATTGTAGATTCTCACTGAAGGTATCAAAACTATGAATTAACATGTGTGGAATTATGTACTTAACAAAAAAGAGTGAAATAAATGAAAACATGTCTTATATTCTAGTTTCTTCAAAGCAACCACCCTTTGCTCTGATTACACACTCTTAGCATTGTTTTGATGAGCTTCAACAGATAGTCACCTGAAATGGTTTCCAACAGTCTTAAAGGAGTTCCCAGAGATGCTTAGCACTTGTTGGCCCTTTTGCCTTCACTCTGCGGTCCAGCTCACCCCAAACCATCTCGATTGGGCTCAGGTCCGGTGACTGTGGAGGCCAGTCATCTGGAGTAGCACTCCATCACGCTCCTTCTTGGTCAAATAGCCCTTACACAGCCTGGAGGTGTGTTTGGGGTCGTGCCCTGTTGAAAAATAAAAGATGGTCCAACTACATGCAAACCATATGGGATAGCATGTCGCTGCAGTCTGATGTGGTAGCCATGCTGGTTTAGTATGTGCCTTCAATTTTGAATAAATCCTGAAAAGTGTCACCAGCAAAGCAGTCCCACACCATCACACCATAGACACCATGCTTCACAATGGGAACCAGGCATGCAAAATCTATCTGCTCACCCTTTCTGCATGGTACAAATACCGCGGCGGTTGGAACCAAAGATCTCAAATTTGGACTGATCAGACCAAAGGACAGATTTCCACCGGTCTAATGTCCATCCCTTGTGTTTCTTGACCCAAACACATCTCTCATGCTTGTTGCTTCTCCTCAGCAGTGGTTTCCTAGCAACTATTTGACCACGAAGGCCTGATTCACGCAGTCTCCTCTTAACATTTTTTGTAGAGATGTGTCTGCTGCTGGGGCTCTGTGTGGTATTCATCTGGTCTCTAATCTGAGCTGCTGTTAACTTGCAATTTCTGAGGCTGGTGACTCAGATGAACTCTTTTTCATCAGCAGAGGTGACTCTTTGTCTTACTTTCCTCGAGCGGTCCTCATGTGAGGCAGTTTCGTTGTAGCCCTTGATGGTTTTTGCGACTGCCCTTGGGGACACATTCAAAGTTTCTGCAATTTTTTGGATTGACTGACCTTCATTTCTTAAAGTAATGATGGCCACTTGTTTCTCTTAACTTTGCTGATTGGTTTTTGCCATAATATTAATTCTAACAGTTGTCTAATAGGGCTGTCGGCTGTGCATCAGCCTGACTACTGCACAATACAAATGATGGTCCAACCCCATTAATAAGGCAAGAAATTCCATTAATTAACCCTGGTAAGGCACACCTGAGAAGTGAAAACCGTTTCAGGTGGCTACCTGTTGAAGCTCATAAAGAGAATGACAAAAGTCTGCAAAGCAGTAATCAAGGCAAAGGGTGGTTACTTTGTAGAAACTAGAATAAAAGACATGTTTTCATTTATTTCACACTTTTTTGTTAAGTACATAATTCCACACATGTTCATTCATTCATAGTTTTGATACCCTTCAGTGAGAATCTACAATTTAAATAGTGATGAAGAAAACACATTGAATGAGAAGGTGTGTTCAAAGTTTTGGCCTGTACTGTATATGTATATATATATATATATTATATATATACATACATATGTGTGTGTGTATATGTAAATATATACACATATGTATATATATATACATATATATATATATATATATATATATATATGTATATATATATATATATATATATATATATATATATATATATATATATATATATATATATATACATACATATGGAAAAAATTATTAGACCATGTATATATATGTATATATATGTTGTTCATTCTAATATCTGGTACCACTAAGCGTATAATACAATGAACACAACAAAAATGCAGCTGGTCACATAATACTTTATGTCCTATTTGACATTCTTAAGCAATTGATTCCCAGGGTATATAAGAGGCCATTTCATGTCACAAGCAGCACTGCACATGCAAAGGCCTAGAGTTGGTTCCTGCTTACATTCAAGCCGTAGCACAACTCAGAAGTTGTCAGCTCTCACATAATGCCTAAAACAAAAGAATTATGTGAAGCCACAAAGGCAGCCATCTTGGCACTGCTGGAAATTGGCATGAGTGAGAGACAGGTAGCGAAAAAACTGAAGATCTCCAAGACAGCTGTTCATTACAGCAAAAAAAAACAAGCTGAACATGGCACTACCAAATTGCTACCTGGCCGTGGCAGGAAACGTCTTTCTACCCCACGAGATGACCGTGCACTCATCCGTTCCTGTGTCAGGAATTGTCGTCAGACCTCCAGGGCCTTAAAAATGAGTGGGCACTGTCGAGAAATGTGACTTGTTCAGCAAGGACAGTTCGAAACCGACTTGTTGAAGCTGGTTTGAAGTCACACAGAAACGCATAAAGCCCTTCATCAATGAAAGGCAGAGGAAGGCCCGGTTACTCTTTGCTCGAGACCACAAGGATTGGACTGTTGATGATTGGGCTAAGGTTCTCTTCAGTGATGAATCCTATTTTGAATTGATGCCCACTCCAGCCAACTTACTGGTTAGGAGGAAGCCTGGAGAAGCTTACAACCCAGACTGTCTTGCCCCTACAGTAAAACATGGGGGTGGATCAGTCATGATCTGGGGTTGTTTCAGTCTGAGTGGAACAGGGCAAATGCAATTGTGTGAAGGCCGAATGAACCAGGTCATGTACAGGACTACCCTTGAAAACAGTCTTTTTCCATCAGCTGGAAAACTCTTTCCTGCCTCGAATGACTGGATTTTCCAACAAGACAATGCCCCTTGCCACACGGCAAGGTCAGTTAAAGCCTGGATGGAGAACCACAACATTCGCACCATGCCTTGGCCTGCTCAATCACCAGATCTTAATCCAATTGAAAACCTGTGGAAAATCATCAAACTCAAAATGGAGAACCACAAGCCCAAAAACAAAGAAAATTTGTTTGAATTTGTCCAACAGGAATGGGCTGCTGTGACAGCAGAACAATGTCAGAAGCTGGTGGAGAGCATGCCAAGACGCATGGCTGCAGTCATCAAAACAATGGTTATGCAATCAAGTATTAACTCTTGTGTGTATCATGTGTTTAAAGCAAACAGAAAAGAAAACATGGAATGCTTAAAAGTAGTGTTTTTGGCGGTACAATGCCATAGCTATTGATGTAAATTTAAGTAATTTTGGTTATTATCAAGAAAACCATGGAAAATGAATAGTTCTTAGTTCTTAAATTAAACTCTCATGAGCTATTTTTGTTGTTATCATTATAATTGTCCAAACAAATGTACCTTTAGTTGAGCCAGGCATTAAAATTAACAAGAAATTGATGAAAACAAGGGTGGTCTAATAATTTTTCCATGACTGTATATATATATGTGTATATATATGTGTGTATATATATGTATATATATATATATATATATATATATATATATATATATATATATATATATATATATATATATATATATATATATATGTGTATGTGTGTGTGTGTGTGTGTGTGTGTATATATGTATATATATGTATAAGTATATATATATATATTTATATATGTATTTATATATGAATTTATATATATATATGTATATATGTATATATATATATATATATATATATATATATATATATGTATATATGTATATATATGTATATATATGTATATGTATATATATATATGTGTGTGTATATATATATATATATATATGTGTGTATATATATATGTATATATATGTATATGTATATATGTATGTATATGTATTATGTATATATATATGTATATATGTATGTGTATATATATATGTATGTATGTGTATATATTGGGTATATATATGTTTGGTTTTGGTATTGTGTTTTGTATATATAAAAACATGTATGCTATCAAGAAAAATATATTATGACAATGCCTCTTAGTCTTAACTATTACTTGGCTTAAATAAAGTATTATGACATTTATATAAAACACTTCAAATGTAAACACATGGTTAGAGTGCCTCTTAGCTCCTGGCTAGTGTAGTGACTGACTACTGAAATACAATTTACTATGTATTGTACATGATATACACTATACATGAACAAAATATAATCAGAGGTTAATATAGAAATGATTACGACAAAGTTAATGCATTTTTGTCCTAAAATAGAGTTTTGTTTTTCCAGCTACAAGCATGATTAAACATATGCATAATATATATATATATATATATATATATATATATATATGTGTATATATATATATTTATATATATGTGTGAATGAATCATACGTTTGTATTATGATATCTGTTAAACTTAGTTTATTAACACTGCGCCGACTTTTTGAATGGATTAATCGGACTAAAATAACAGTTTACAGGACGTGGAGACTCTGATGATAGCGCTGTCCATCTCATCTGTGCGTGTTTGCGCGCTGCTGTACGTTCCTAGGAGACAGCGTCAGTCAGTGAACAGTCTGATATCCTGTCTGATCTGCTCTCAGACAAACTAAGAAACATCAGAACAGATGACAAAACTAAGCTTTTGCCTTTTTTGTTCACCTGTTCAGCGCACTATGGCTCTGAGATGTTTTTCTCTCCAGCAGCGATCTGTCATCAACAGGGTCGGCAGGAGAGAGCGTCCGCCTTCAGGTTTATAAGAAATAAAATATAGCCATAATTACTTATTACTTAATTAATAAGAGCTCACTCAAGGTGAGCTGCTGTAACATCAGGTTCTACGTTATGGGAACAAACTTCTCCAGCACTTTAAAGCTCACTTTTGCTCTTTGTTTGTTTCCCCTCATCACACCGTGCTGTGTGTGATGCCGTTAATGTTGAACTGAGCATGCGCGTCAATTCTGCAGTCTGAGCTGTTCACATAACAGTCTGCAGTCAGGCCACATTACAGGAGTAATCTGAACAGACAAACAAAACATCGGAATTGAGCATTAAGGCTGCAGTGTGAACATAGCCTGAAAGCTAAACCTCTGGGTGATGAGGACTGAGGTGTTGACTCATGTTGGACATATGCGCTTTAGCGTGTCGGACAGCTGAGCAATGCTTGCACATTTTGTCCACTGTTTCTCTCCCTGTCATTATAATCCATAAGGAAACGTAATGTCCCCACACGCAGACTATGCAAGCCAGTGCTTCTTCAAACTCCGGTCTCTCCACCTCTCCGCTCAACATAACTTCTTCTTTCTCCTTAACTTCCGCCTTCTTCGTCTTAGCTTTTTGTGAGGCCGAGCAGCAGCCGAGAGCTCCAGAGTGAGAGACGCCGCCCACTCGGCCATGTGCTCGGCTCCTATTACACAGTAGCGATTGGATATTTACTGGTGGGGCGGGGTTTTGTACAGAGCTGTGCGAGGATGGGAGGAGGGGTTGTCTGCAGCCGGAGAACAGGCGAGAAATCCATCTCACAGCTGTTAGAAATGAATTAATTGCAAAACCGAAAAACCGCGCTTCATAAAGGCGAATTGAGCTGTACAGGGCGAACCGTACGGTTCGGTTTTAAACCGTGAACCGTCGCACCCCTAATATGTATATATATATATATATGTGTGTATATATATATGTGTGTATATATATATGTGTGTATATATATGTATATATATATATATATATGTGTATAAATGTAAATGTATGTATATATGTATATGTATGTATATATGTGTATGTATGTATATATGTATATGTATGTATATATGTATATATGTGTATTTTATATATGTATATTTGTATATATAGATGTATATATGTATATATATATATGTATATATGTATATATATGTATATATGTAAATGTATATATGTATATATATGTGTATATATATATGTGTATATATATATGTATGTATATATGTATATATATATATATATATATATGTATATATGTATATATATATATATATATATATATATGTATGTATATATATGTATGTATATATATGTATATATGTATGTATATATGTATATATGTATGTGTATATATATATGTATGTGTATATATATATATATGTATGTGTATATATATGTATATATATGTATGTGTGTATATATGTATATGTATGTATATGTATATATATGTTTATGTATATATATATATATATATATATATATATATATATATGTATATATATATGTATATTTATATATATATGTATATATGTATATATATATATATGTATATATGTATGTATATATATATATGTATATATGTATGTATGTATGTATATATGTTTATATGTATGTATGTATGTATATGTATATTTGTATTTATATATGTATATATATGTATATTTGTATTTATATATGTATATGTATATATATATATATATATATATATATATATATATATATATATATATATATATATATATATATATATTTATATATATATATATATATATATTTATATATATGTATGTATATATATATTTATATATATGTATGTATATATGTGTATATATTAGGGCTGG
>JAZDUH010000258.1:360000-367650 GCA_036419115.1 Scarus forsteni
AGACCTGAAGCGAATCTCAAACACCGTGGCGCGCGCCACAGTACAGGCCGTGGAATTGCTCTGATAGACTAGAGTGGGAATGAAGTGCTCCACAGTAAGGCTCAAGACAGCGGCACAGTGCTTTCGCGTTTTGTGGAATTAGGGGTAACAGTGACTTCAGTAGTTGGGGAGAAGAGAGACAGCATATCCATAAAAGGAACAGAGTTAAATTTCTAGCATTGGACTGCCTGGTGTTAATATTGGCAATTTAGTTGCTCAATAATTGTGTTCCCTTCCTCTAATTTTGTCTTCATTCTTGTCTATGAAATGTATATAAAGAATTTTTTCAATTTACCACCATCTGGTATTGCAATGCTACATGGCCATGGAATTCATGACATAGAAAGCTATTTTAAATCTTAGTTTTACCTACGTCATTTAATCTAGTTTATTCAGAATAATTTTTGTCCATAGCCACGCGTGGGTCAGCAGCTGCAACCAGTGGGCAAGCTCTGGAATACCAAAGAGGAATAGTGACACCGACTATTCTGTAAGTCTTCTGGCGAGATTAGAACGATGAGATTTGTGGAGCATTTCTTCAAAGGCCAAGATGACCACTGCAAAGGTCAAGGGTAAAGACTAAGGGCTCTAATTTCGTAGACCAGGCGCAAGCGCAGGCGCACCTGCCTTCGCCGCGCGGACTGGGTGTGACCTGCGCACTTTGCAAGTTTCCTGCAGTGCCAAAGAGGCGCACTCATGGCGCACAGGGCGCCAGAGGTTGCGGCGTCCATGCCCGTCTCTACCTCCGCGCAAATGTCAGAATAGGAGGAGAATAGACGTGAGTGGGATTATCACAGCCGATCGCTGTCTTCACCAATCAAATGAGCGCCTCTCCTCTCCTTTAAATGCGCTGCGGCCGAGGCGCAGCGTCTGATTGGTCTGAATTATCCCTGCCACCGCGGAAACAGTGTGCTGGAAAGACCCAGCAGTGGAGACGCTGTCCCTTCAGCATGAGAATGAACAGCGGGGCGCGTCACCATGTGGGCCAGCTCCCGGGACAGATGTAATCTGTTCCTTTGTCATTAGTAGGAGGAAAAAAAATAAGAGACAGTTACACCACAGCTGGCTTATCCATTCATAATGCTTTTGATCCACCTGCACTCCTGGTTTGTCATCGCCAAATAGCAGAGCCTTAAACTGTAGCCTACTCCCGGTGTCTCCTCCTCATCCTTATTGCAATAATGCTCTCCATCTTTTCAGAGCACGTTAAAAATAAAGACTAAAATAGAGGAATATGGGAATATATATTTGGTAAATCCTGAGTGACATACATTTATTTTCTCTCCTTTTTCTTCGTCTTTTTTCCCCTTTTTTTCTTTGAATTTAATGAAATGAGAGAAGCCAGATATATACTCGGTATCAGATGTTAAGGCTGTTTATTGTTGACTTGTAAGATGTGCATCAAACTTCCAGCTGCCGTCAGGTTAAGTTTCCATTATGACAAACGGCTTTAATCCGACATCAGATGTGATGGGAAGGTTAATATAGATACAATGTATATGCTGGTTCAGACGGGGACATTAAATAGTGATTGCTGTGATTGTTTATTGCATTAAAATGTGCCTGACACTTTGGAAACCTGCCTCTGAGGCATGCGCACATGTGCGCTTGTCACCAAATTACAGCTGCGGAGGGTGCGCTCCGCCCTGCGCCGAGGTTAGACCATGTTGCAGCTGGCGAGCTTTCAGCGCACTTTCTGCACTGTTGTTGGCACGAAATTGTCACTGCGCCAACATGAATCTGCCGACACCTCCCCCTGGTGCGCCATCACCTCCCCTTGGTGTGCCATCACACCCTTTTCGGTGCAGACGGTCTACCAAATTGTCAAATTGGCAGCACACGGCGGTGCGCCGGACGAAATTAACACTGCGTGGGGTGCGCCAGGCTTGCGCCCCCTGCGCTGCGCCACGAAATTAGAGCCCATAATTGAAAAAAAAACGAACCATACTCAAATAGGAACATTCAATGAAAAGCACTCGGAAAGTGCAGACCTCCGCCAGCGCCACAGTCCTCACCCATATTGTGATTTTCAACATGTACATTAGTCCTATCTTTGTTTCATCTAAATATTTAGATGCCTTGACCATGAAAACACACAAATATGCTCAAATGGTGAAAATGGTCCGATCTCACAATGTTAGAGAATCCTTTAAAAAATTCCTGGATCAAGATGATGGTCCAGATCACTCCCAAAATCGAATCATTTGTTCCTTGTCCCAATCCAGACATTTCCTGAAATTTTCTTTGAAGTCCGTCCATAACATTTTGAGTTATGTTGCTAACAGAGAAACAAACAAATAAACAAACCAAAAATAGACACTGGCAATAACATAACCTCCTTGGTGAAGTTAGTAAGTACATTATGCAAACAGACTAAGATTTTATTAATTGCAACTCTTCAGTCTATCATGTTTACTATTTTTACCATGTGTCAATGTCGTTCATTCTCCTAGACTGGTATCAACTGTGCACGCCTTGATCGTGGGGTTGTTCTGTCTATACATCCTTCGATTTGATGATGCAGTCAACGCCAACCCTGTCTGGTAAGGGAAATGGAAAGAAGAAAAAAACGTGAATCGGGTGAAATTTCAATTGTATTTATAAGTTGATTTTTTTTTGTAGCTATATATCAGTGATAGGCACAAGTGTGAATGTTTTAAGCTCTTATAGGAGAAACATGTCTTGTCACAAGACTGGGAGGCATGTCTAGTTCGTAAGGTATCGAGAAAGAAAACAGTTTATGAGATGGTAAGTGGGTGGCATTGAAGGACTGTCAAGCTCGATGTTCAGTATCTCAAGAGGCCGACTTATTTGGATTGCGTCATCCATATGAAGAAAAGATAATGAAGAGAAAGAGCTTTATTGTTAACAACCATTTTTTATCTTCAAAAGAGAAGGGCACGGCACAGTTCAGAGACAATAATACTAGTAGTTTCCACCTCTGCCTCAAAAAGTTTGAAAAGGCAGTATACAGAACACATTCTGTAAGCAAGAAGCAAACAAGTAGGTGAACAGCATTCTTTGGATATTTCAATATTAATTTGGGTTAGTAGTACATGGTCTCTTGCCTTTTCATAGTTGTTTTTGTGCAAGATCAGAAACCAATAACCTATATTGTTGAATTTTAAACTTTTGGCCAAATCCATTGTATTGAGGTTATTTTTATTTCGTAATAAAGATAATACTAAACGATATTTCCAGTAGAAGGACTTCACACATCCTGTAATTGTTCTGTTATCTTCTATGTGGGTGGTAACTAATGCCTTGTGTAAAGGGTACAGTGGCCTCTGCAACCATAATAAATGAAAAGCCTCAGCAAATCACAAATCAACAAAACATTGGGAAAAAAAACAATTAAAGAACAGAGCAACAACAAATAAAACACACAAAAATGATTGGGGACACACAATCATTCTTGCTCTTCCTCAGGGAACATGGGAACTTTAACATTTGACACTACTCTGATTTCAGTCTGTGGTAGAAGCTCCTCTGGATTCATCATTAAGACAAGGATGCTGTTTGAGGGCTTGAAAAACTTTTCATGTCACATAGTTCCATCTTGAGGCAACAAATTCCATTTTTCAACGTCAGTGCCCATAGCACAAGCAGACCACTCCTGGTCAGTGTTTCTGAATATTGAAACATATTGCAAAAGTACGGAGCCCCTTAGGCGCCACAGAGGAAAAAATAAAACAAAATATATAACTCGTGCGCACGATATATTAAAACGTGCGCACGACATAATAAAACACGCGCTAGAAATACTTATTTGTGCGCACGTTTTAGCTAAAGCGTGCGCACGACATACTAAAACGTGCGCACGAGATACTAAAACGTAAAGTTATTCATCACATTTGTGACTTGTCCTTATTCTTGTCCGCTCTGGCTTCCGTAGAAGCCGGACGTTCACAAACACACACAATGGAGAGAAGAAGTGAGCTAGTTAACTTTCACTTCCACCTCGGACTGTCATATAATGACATTCTTGTTGCTCTTATTATGAGAGATGGAATAATCTGAAGTAGAACTTTGCTGCTTATACTAAAACACAACAGGCTCCACCGGTGTACTGTATTAAATGAACTGGTGACTGTCCAGGCAGAAGTGAGGGGGCGTGTCTGAAGGACCCTTTTCTTTACTATCTGAACACCTCCCGAATCAATTGTATACACAAAAATGAGCTCTTTACACCCATTTACTTAGTGGTGGAAGTGACTTCACAACATTGAGCGTGACGATGAAAGGTTTTGAAGGATTACAGACTTATTTAACAGCGTAAAGAAACGTAAGGTGATATATAGGTAAATATCTTACATGCCTGATCAAAATGACAAATTTCTGACTGTGTCAACTGGTGATGGCCCCGAAACCCGCATTTTACCGTCACTTCGGGGTATCAACAAACAATTTGTTCATGTTCAACGCATAACAAGAGTCGGGAGGACTTGAAAATAGGTACAGAGAAGTAGTTTTTACAATGTGGAGAAATTTTCGCTTCATCTTGTGATCAAACTGATGGCATATGTGTCTGCATTAAGTGTAAGCACAAGAGTGCATTTCTGTAAGCATGCTGAATTTGAGGATATATTCTACTGTAGTTAGTGGTTTTGTTGGCGAAAAAATGACTGATCCTTGTAACCCATAGTAGAAAATTAATCCCTGTTAAGATCTTCATAATGTGATGGTCGAATGATACTTTGTAAACTTTGCAGCCTTTTAAGAGTTTGTGATCACTGACTTTTGACATCAGATCGGGAGACGCGTGGCGTTGTTGAATGCTGTTTGAATCAAATGGTGATCTCAATAAATGTTTTAGCTGTTAAACAATGGTGTGTTGTCTTTAATTTGCTGTCCTGTTGAAAATATATGTATTTACCTTTTTTACTGACATTGATAAACAGCAGATAAGTTGTGAATGTGATAGAGGAAATACAACTTTATTATAGTTTTGTGACCATGAAAGTTTTTGTGATATGTCAGCGTATACAACTGCGGTCACGTCAGCCGTCTCTCGATTTTTGCGTGGTCAAGCCAGCAGCTCCAACATGTCAAGTCGCTCTTATTACAGACTGTATGGCAAAGCGCACAAAAATAAGTGGAAAAGTCAGCACTAACTTACTTATAAAAGCGTGTGTTAAATTCAGGTTTACAAAATAAAAAGTGGTTGTGAAATACAATAAGATTTTCTAAAAATATGAGAACTACATTAAAATGTCATTTTCATATTTACAGTATGGAATAAATTAAAATTTATTAAAACTATATTAAATGTGTCCAAATGCAATAGAAAGAGGTGTGTGTCATAGAGCAGGCTTAAGTCTACTGTCCAACACTGATTTTGAACCAACAGATCACATGACCTGGGAATTATTGAGCTATAATGCCCATATTTACATTATAAAAGACATTACAAATTCATACAAATATGAAACATGTCCAAATGCAAAAATAAGTGGTGTTTCTCATCAAGCAGGCTGAAGTCTACTGTCCTACATGATTCTGAGCCAACAGGTCACGTGACCTGGGAGGTATTTTGGCTCTAATGCTCATATTTACATTAAAAGATAAATTAAAAATTCATAAAAAATATGAAGTGTGTCCAAATGCAATAAAAAATGGTGTGTCTCATAGAACAGGCTTAGATCTACCATTCTGGGTTGATTCTGAGCCAACAGATCACATGACCTGGGACTTATTGAGCTATAATGCTCATATTTACAGTATTAAATATATTAAAAATTCATAGAATGTTTTGCGTTCAACTGCAATAAAAAGTGGTGTGTGTCAAGGAGCAGCATAAGATCTACCATTCTGTCTCAATTTTTTGCCAGTCAAATCTCGTGGCCTGGACTTGTCCATGATCTTATTCAGCTCAAATACTCATATTTACAGTATAAAATACATAAAAAGATTCATAGCTCAATAAGTCTCAGGCTGTGTGACCTATTTGCTCAGAATCAGTGTAGGACAGTAAGCATGCTCAATGACACAATCCACTTTTTATTCCATTTGGGCATATTTCAAATTTTTTTTTTAATGAATTTTAATGTATTTTATAATGCAAATCTGAGCATTATAGGTCAGTGAGTCGCAGGTCATGTGACCTATTGGCTCAAAATTAATAATACTGACTCTATGACACATACCACTTTTTATTGCATTTGGACACACAAATTTCATATTTTTGGGGGGAATTTGTAATGTCTTTTATAAAGTAAATATGGGCATTATAGCTCAATAATTCCCAGGTCATGTGATCTGTTGGTTCAAAATCAGTGTTGGACAGTAGACTTAAGCCTGCTCTATGACACACACCTCTTTTTATTGCATTTGGACACATTTAATATAGTTTTAATAAATTTTAATGTATTCCATTCTGTAAATATGAAAATGACATTTTAATGTAGTTCTCATATTTTTTAGAAAATCTTATTGTATTTCACAACCACTTTTTATTTTGTAAACCTGAATTTAACACACGCTTTTTATAAAGTTAGTGCTGACTTTTCCACTTATTTTTGGGCGCTTGCCATACAGTTTGTAATAAGAGTGCACTTGAAATGTTGGAGAAGCTGGCTTGACCACGCATAAAATCGAGGCGGCTGGCGTGACCGCAGTTGTAAATGTTGACATATCAAAAAAACCTTCATGGTCACAGAACTATAATAAAGTTGTATTTCCTCTATCACATTCACAACTTATCTGCTGTTTATCAATGTCAGTAAAAAAAGGTAATTACATATATTTTCAACAGGACAGCAAATTAAAGACAACACACCAATGTTTAACAGTTAAAACATTTATTGAGATCACCATTTGATTCAAACAGCATTCAACAACGCCACGTGCCCCGATCTGATGTCAAAAGTCAGTGATCGTAAGGCTGCAAAGTTTACAAAGTATCATTCGACCATCACATTATGAAGATCTTAACAGGGATTAATTTTCTACTATGGGTTACAAGGACGAGTCATTTTGTGGTCAACAAAACCACTAACTACAGTAGAATATATCCCTCAAATTCAGCATGCTTACAGAAATGCACTCTTGTGCTTACACTTAATGCAGACACATATGCCATCAGTTTGATCACAAGATGAAGCGAAAATTTCCTCCACATTGTAAAAACCTACTCCTCTGTACCTATTTTCAAGTCCTCCCCACTCCGTTATACGTTGAACATGAACACATAGTTTGTTGATACCCCGAAGTGATGGTAAAATGCGGGTTTCGGGGCCATCACCAGTTGACACAGTCGGAAATTTGTCATTTTGATCAGACATCTAAGATATTTACCTATATATTACCTTACGTTTCTTTACGCTGTTAAATAAGTCTGTAATCCTTCAAAACCTTTCGTAAATCACGCTCAATGTTGTGAAGTCACTTCCACCACTAAGTAAATGGGTGTAAAGAGCTCATTTTTGTGTATACAATTGATTCAGGAGGTGTTCAGATAGTAAACAAAAGGTCCTTCAGACCGCCCCTCACTTCTGCCTGGGCGGTCACCAGTTCATTTAATACAGTACACCGGCGGAGCCTGTTGTGTCTTTAGTATAAGCAGCAAAGTTCTACTTCAGATTATTCCATCTCTCATAATAAGAGCAACAA
>JAZDUH010000259.1:600000-817500 GCA_036419115.1 Scarus forsteni
ACAAATTCTCTGTTCACAGAGTGGAATTTGATAGGTGGGGGAGCCCTAAATATGATGTTGCAGTGCAGTAGGAAAAATGATGTAAATTATTACAAAAAGCTGTATAAGCCTTATTATCAACAGCAAAATACAGGTCACATTAACAGGCAATACGCATACATACCACTCCAATATGGCAAAGTAACACAGAGAAACACAGTAAACTAACTGCCCAAAACAGAGACTCAGACAAGGCCTAAAGTGAAAACCACACCTATGCAGACACACAGGTGAGTGAAACACATGAGATCAAGTAAGGCAGAGGAAACATGGAAAGTTAAACCAACAACAAAGGCTACATAAGAAGAAAAAAGCAGGCATGAAAATGAGTCAGGGTTAAAGGAAATGTTCGGTTTCTACAGCTTTCACATTGTTTATTGAATGAAGTAGAACAATTTCAGCTCAGAGGTCAGCAGAGGCTCAAAGACATGTCTGGAGCAACTCAGACTGTAATGGAGGAGTAGCGCGAGTGGACCATGATGAAGTATTGGTGAAACAAATGAGTTGGACGATTAATGCAGTTTTAGGAGCTGCGCTGTATGCCCTATGTGCTACCATTATACGGATGTCTGCCGCTCAATTTTGGATCTAAATATCTCCCGAAGCACTGTTTGGATCAGGTAAGCCTTCTGGGTGAGTATATTGTTCTACTTCATTCTATAAACAATGTGAAACCTGTAGGAACCAAACTTTTCCTTTAAAAAGGGTGAGGAGACTATGACCACTCTTGGGGGGTCCGGGGCCATGCTCCCCAGTAAGAAAATTTGAAATATTTCATATTTAAAAGCATCAATCTGATGGGGTGCTGGTTTGGCGGAGTGGTTACCAACCAGGCACCCCATGTACTTGCTTCTGCCGGTCCAGGTTCGAATCCTACCTGTGACCAGTTTGCAGAGTGTCTTTCGGTAGCAGAGTGTCTTCCCCTACTCTTTCACCCCCTTTCACAAGCCTATCCACTGTCTCTCTCCTATCAATAAAGGCACAAAACGCCCCAAAACATACATTATATATATATAAAAAAGCATCAATCTGATGCATTTTGAGAGAGACATGAAGCAGAATTACAGGATAGCATGATTGTATAATAAAGTATATATCCATGCATGCTCACATTCTGGTCACACAATGAGTTTGGGAACTGGAAGGAAAGGGCCCTTCACAGGGTTGATATTTTCCCTTTTTAGATAAAACATAAAGTAGATCTCTACAGCTCTGCCCTGAGTAACATTCACCATGTTAAAGCTAGGGTCCACCATCTGAAAACCAGTTTAGCTGTTAGGACAGATTTGAAAAACGCAGCCTGCCCCCCTTCACTAACCCCTCCCTTCAGTGTTCCAAGATCCCGCCCCCCAGCTCGTGTCGCCTCCACCCGCACCATCAGATAGAGCAACAAGCCGGCTGGCATAAAATATCAACAACCAAAAACAGCTCAGCTCAACTGAAAGTAACAAACACGACAGTCATCCCCCTTGTAACACACAGCAGTAGCCATTTCAATTGGACCGGCAGCGAAGCGGGTCTGGCGGCGCCAGAGCAGAGCCAATTGTGGGCGAGGATTTACCTTTCTCGGCGTGTCCTCACCAGCTCAGTTTACAATGCTAATGCTGCTTGGCTAACTTGTGCTAAAATCTATTGACAGAGCCTCCCCGCTCCGACCAACAACGTTCAGTCATGCGCCAGTATAGGCACAGACTAACCAGAGTTATTCAGCAGACATCTCCCACTGTAGTAAACAAAGCAATTACCTGTTCAACTAGGGGCGGAACGGCCGGTGCTGCAGCCGTTGCTGCAGCTGTTAGCCAGCCGGCACCCAGTCCGGTGGCCGTTGCTGCAGCTGTTAGCCAGCCGGCACCCAGTCCGGTGGCCGTTGCTGCAGCTGTTAGCCAGCTGGCACCCAGTGCTGCAGTCGGCGGCCAGTGCTGCGGCTGTTGCTGCAGTCGTTCGCCAGCCGGTGGCCCGTGCTGCGTCCGGCCGTTCGGTAGCCGGTGGCCGGCGCAGTGTTCAGCAGTCCCAAATCATTCTGCAGCTTTTTCCACTGTACGATTCTCCAATGTTGAGCCCCGTTGGGACCTGTATTTCTCATATTTCTTCCTTACTCAAGCCTTTTCCTCGAAACTTTTACGTTTCCTTCTCTTCGATGGGGAGTGTTACAGAAGCAGCCTCCCAGCTCCATGAAGCTTCAGTATCTGTGCTGCTAGCTGATCACCGGGAGAGGTAGTGTAGAGGAGGCGGGACCATGGGCGAGATGCTGCGGAGCAGGGGAGACAGGGGATTGGATGGACTTACGGACCAATCCGAACTGCTGTTCCCGGCATTTCGGATAGGTCAACTATTATGCTGCTTTGCAGCGGATATACTGAATGGATTTTTTTCATTCTTTTTGGTCTTTATATTGCGTAGATCGGACCATAGGACCATAACGGCCTTATAAACTGTGTTATTAAAATGTACCAAGCTTCCAAATCGTAGACCATAGCTTTAAGTCAATCATGACCAAGATCTCAGAATTATTAACCACTTTAATTTGTTTAGTAAAAAACATAGAAAATAAATTTTTTGTGCAAAGAGAAACTGGAGAAAAAATGTTTTAAACATCAAATAATAATAAGAGCACTGGGAGATCACACATCCATAAATCTTAACGCATTATTTCCCATCATAACATGTAAGTTGTTTTCTGGATAACTCAAGTCAAATGTTCATCATAGGACAACATCAACAAGACATGTCAAGATCCTGAGAGAACAGCTAATATTTACTTGACACAGAACAGAGTAAAATAAACTGTATGGAAGTTTGTCCGCTCAGGGCCTCTGAACACTGAAGACATTTTTGCCACAATTTTATCTGATTTATACACCGTCCACTGAAAACAGCTCTGAGACCCACTGTTGGGCCTCGACCCACAGGTTGAGAACCACTGCACTAACAGACTGCATTTGGTGCTTGATCCTTCAGATTGCTCTGATATCACGGAAAACAAGCGACGCAGGAAACCGCAGGATGAGATTGTCATTTAAAAATGGTGAAAACAGAGCTGGACTGCTCAGGAAAGTTCAGTTTTACGGTATACACAAAGTGATTCAGGACCGCTGCTCTGTGCGCTGCGCGTCTTTATGCTCACTGGCACCGTGAGGAGCTCTTCGCGCTCATATCTCCATGCTCTCGCGCTTGTAGAGTAAATGTTTTTATTGAAGTCAAGACTCCTTCAGGCCCGCGCACATGTTGGCAGTTCACGGATAATCTTTGGCATTATTTCCCGTTCATACCCTCCACCCCGTCTATGTTTATGTTGCGCTCTGATTTACTGAGCATCTCGGCGCTTATGAGAGAGAGCCATGCAGGCTGTTTATGATAAAATGCTCTGTCGTCCGTGGTGCTACTTGAATTGGTTAATTAACTTATTTGACTAAGCCGGAGGCCACCGGCCAGCTTTAAAAAGATGGATGTTGCTGTGGTACCTGTGGCTGTCACTCCTGGTGAGGTCGATGTGTGGGAGAGAGCACGCACGGACGCTATGTGACCTGGGTCACGACGAGCTAAAAACATTTTCTTTCTCCTGGCTTCTGTTCCAGCCTCCTCTATCCAACCCCAGCGCCACCTATTTTTTTACTCCTGCTTCCCATCTTGAGGTTTCCTCGCTGGTTTAACATGCCGTTTATACATGTTAGCAGTATATGCCAAATCAGCTCCTCATCGCTGATGTTGTCCAAATGTGGAAAACTTAAGGCCCGCCCTACTCTGCCCCTGATTGGCTAGAATGCCTTGGTTACCTTCAGTACCATTGGTAGTTGGAACTATCACATTAAACGACTGGTTACAGATAAAAATAATAATTAAAAAATCACCAAAATATTCATACCCCAGATTTCCGGCACCGTGCCGGAGGTCTTCAAGCCCTGCAAATTAAAATTTTACTGTAAAGATGATGTTTCCACCTAAAATAAATCCTTAGATTTATTTTAATTCTTTACTGCCAGAATTAAATTCATTAAATTATTAGTAGCTAGGACTGGTTTCACCATGATAAAGCTGCAGAGAGTTAAGATAAAACAGATAAAACAAGTCTTTTTGGTTACAAAACCACGGTTAGACAGACTGTTCAGCAATAACTGAGTTATAAATAACAGCAGCCCCTCCCTTCACTTCTGTATAAAGAAAAGGTTGTTCCACCTGTTGAATAAAGTAAATTAATAGAAAAAAGGAAGAAATATGACTTTGAAGTTGAAAAGTAATGTGGGTGACATGGACATGGAGGTACATCACAATTCATCTGTGAACTGCAAATTTGCACACACCTGAAGAGAGCCTTGAATTGGACAAAAACATTCACTCTACAAGCACAAGACCATGGAAACATAAGCGTGAAGGGCCTCACATCAGTAGAGTTTTCTCTGAGAAGGTGAGAGGAGGCTGCTGCCTGATTGGTTAGAGGAGCATTTGGAAGCTTAAGACGTCTCACTGATCCAATTGGAAAATAGCTAACAATAGTTTAGTATTAGCTAAAAGTAAAATATTACCAGAAGAATTAAAGCTTGCTGAAAGAGGCATCATGTCATAGATTTATAACTTTAGCTAACACAGCAGGAGATATAACGTAGATATCTAAACAAGCCTCCAATGGAAAATTAATTAATGCATTTCATGAGAGAAGTTATCAGTACCTTATATCGTAATGGCACCATGTATAGATAGATACTTTATTATGCATTCATGCTGTCCTGCAGTTCTGATTGAATTCTGTCTAAAAATGTATCAGATTGAATCTTTCAAATATGAAATATTAAAATTTTCCTCTGGGGGAGCATGCCCACTGTATCTTTTTTTCACTCTTGATCCATGTCCATACCTGAACACACTGGAATACTGCAAATGGCATCTTAATAGAACATTTTCTGGGCTAAGTCCCCCAGACCACATCTTTCTTATTTATTCATGTGCGTTCCTCAAAGTCCAAAATTTTATCTACACAGTTTTTGTGGATGCTGGTCTGAACTACAAACTCTCCACTCAGCCGAGCTTCCCTTTCCTCCCTTCCTGAGTCTTGGCTGCGACCTGATTAATCCACTCCCGCACATGTGCTGCATGCAACATCTGTGCCAAATCAGCTCATCCACCAGAGTATGTAGGCGTTTCCTCGTGGAAGGATCGGCGCTGGAGAATGGCTGCACATTCAATGTGTCTCATAAGCTTTTTTGAGATTGTTGGCGTGATTATTTGAGTATCTAACTTCTTTTGTGTTCCCTCATGTTTCCTATTCAGCTGCCCAGCTCTTCTACACTGCCGAGCTCACTCAACAACAATAACCTGGAACCCTTCCCTGGAAATCACTCCACAATTCAACCTTGTTTCAATAAAAAACATCAAAACTGCTTCTTTATCCATCTGCTATTGGGTCCACAAAAACCTTCGGTGATATCAGAACCTTCACAATAGTGCCCTTTTCAGTGGTGAGAATGCACTGTATGTGCCCTTTTCTCTTTTTCGCCCCTGTCATTGAAAAAGTCTGCACACCATGGGAGTGGACGACAGGGTTTAGAACTGTTTTCACAATTATAGGACAAAAATTTCCTCTGAAAAAATAAGCAAGAAGCCAAAACATACAGATCAGCCTTGGAAAAGGACAATCCAGGTCAAACATAAGGCTGGATTTACAGATCAAATCAATAATCAATTTCTGTAACCTTGTACCCCTGGATGATGTTAAATTATTGATTCCTCAGATAAATCTCTCAGTCTCCATTAATACAAATTAAAATAAAGAATAAATCAGAGTTTGCAGCCACAGTCTGACTTCCTGTCCAAACTCAGACCAGTCTCCAGTCTTTCTCTGCAGCCCTGACGTCTCTGACTCTCAGTCATCTCATTTTTCAGGCTGCTGAACATCAACATGTGATTCTTTCTTCTTCTATGGTGTCAATGTACCTCAGGATGTTCAGGCTGCAGTGTGGATCCTCCCGTCGAGCAGACAGCAGCTTCTCTCCTCGTTCTCCTGGATGATTGTAGCTCAGGTCCAGCTCTGTCAGAGAGGACGAGCTTAGAGCAGAGTCCAGAGACACACAGCCCTCCTCTGAGACCAGACAGCCGGACAGACTGCAGACAGACAGACAGGCAGACAGGTGAATCCACAGTGTGACATCACAGCATCAGGTCCAGAATGAAGACCTGTCTGTAGTACCTTCAGTCTCAAAAGCAGTATGGGAGGAGAAGCCTTTAACCATCAGGACCTTTAAAGTCCTCTATAGTCCAGGTCCAGGAGGTAGACCCCCTCTCTGAGAGCAGGCTGAAAACCTCCTCTTTTACTGATAAAGCTTAGAACACGTCCGGCTCCTCAGGGACTGGGCTGAAGACCACAGATTGAAGGACTCTGTCCTAGTTTGGCTTCTATAAAATGATGAATGGTTTGGATGTGCTGCTGATTGATGGGTCCATCATTTTAAAGACTCAGACATGTTCTGCTCGAACAGCTTTGACCCTCCTGAAAGGCCTCAGAGCTGTTGGTCTTTCCCTGAAGAGTTTTTAGAGGAACCTGATCCACCCTGAGGTTAGCCGTCTCTCCTCTGACCTTTAACCTTGAGGGAGACTGTGAGGATCATGAGAGTCTCCTTCCTGAATGTCTTCTGTTTCATGACTAAGACCCTCAGTCTGTTTAGAGAACATTTGGAGCTCCTTCATGTTGAAGGTGTTCAGGAGCTCAGATGATGGTCACAGCTTTAATTTGAATCAACATTTTTATGTTTACCTGAGAGTCTCCAGTCTGCAGTGTGGACTCTTCAGTCCATCAGACAGCAGCGTCACTCCTGAATCCTGCAGGTTGTTGTTACTCAGGTTCAGGTGTCTCAGACCAGAGGCCTGTGAGCTGAGGACTGAGGAGAGAGCTCCACAGCTTTCCTCTGACAGTCCACATCCACTCAGCCTGAAAAAGATTCACAACAACATCATAAATTAAAGAAAGTTCCACCACTAGACTTGAAGGTCCTCTATCTCTGTCATAGTCCTAATTATACATTCTTGTTTTCAAGAACTGTTTTAATCTCACCTGAGAGTCTCCAGTCTGCAGTGTGGACTCTTCAGTCCATCAGACAGCAGCGTCACTCCTGAATCCTGCAGGTCACTGTTACTCAGGTCCAGGTCTCTCAGACCAAAGGACTGTGAGCTGAGGACTGAGGACAGAGCTCCACAGCTTTCCTCTGACAGTCTACATCCACTCAGCCTGAAAAAAGAATCAGAAGAACATAAAGAGCAAACAGTTTTAATTTTTTTTTTTTTCATAAAAACCCATAAATCTGAAGTGACCTGTGCAGGTAGGTGCACCTACAGAGCTTTGCTGGAGGCTTTGACCACTGGCAGCAGCCTCAGAAGAGCCTCCTCTGAAGCAGAGTATTTCTTCAGGTCAAACTCGTCCAGGTCCTTCCCTGAGGACAGTAAGATGAAGACCAGAGCAGACCACTGAGCAGGAGACAGTCTATCTGTGGAGAGATGTCCTGATGTCAGGGCCTGTTGGATCTCCTCCACCAGAGAACGATCATTCAGTTCATTCAGACAGTGGAACAGATTGATGCTCTTCTCTGCAGACACGTCCTCACTGATCTTTGACTTAATGTACTCAACAGCTTCCTGATTGGTCTGTGATCTACTTCCTGTTTGTGTCATCAGACTTCTTAGAAGGTTTTGATTGGTCTGCAGAGAAAGACCCAGGAGGAAGCGCAGGAACAGGTCCAGGTGTCCATTTGGACTCTGTAAGGCCTGGTCCACAGCTCTCTGGTACAGCTGTGTGATTGTACATGTGTTGGAGGTTGATGGTTCTTCTGCCATCAGATTGACTCCAGAGTTGATGAAGGTCAGATGGACATGAAGAGCAGCCAGGAACTCCTGAACGCTCAGATGGATGAAGCAGAACACCTTGTCCTGGTACAGTCCCCTCTCCTCTTTAAAGACCTGTGTGAACACTCCAGAGTACACTGAGGCTGCTCTGATGTCCATGCCACACTCTGTCAGGTCTGCTTCATAGAAGATCAGGTTTCCTCTCTGCAGCTGCTCAAAAGCCAGTTTACCCAGAGACTGGATCATCTCCCTGCTCTCTGGACTCCAGTGTGGATCAGTCTCTGCTCCTCCATCATACTTGATGCTCTTCACTTTGGACTGAACCACCAGGAAGTGGATGTACATCTCAGTCAGGGTCTTGGGCAGCTCTCCTTTCTCTCTGGTCTTCAGCTCATGGTCCAGGACTGTGGCAGTGATCCAGCAGAAGACCGGGATGTGGCACATGATGTGGAGGCTTCTGGACTTCTTGATGTGGGACATGATTCTGTTAGCCTGCTCTTCATCTCTGAACCGTTTCCTGAAGTACTCCTCCTTCTGCTGGTCAGTGAACCCTCTGACCTCTGTCACCATGTCAACACATCCAGGAGGGATCTGATTGGCTGCTGCAGGGCGTGTGGTGATCCAGATGTGAGCAGATGGGAGCAGGTTCCCCCTGATGAGGTTGGTCAGCAGCACATCCACTGAGGTGGGCTCTGTGACATCGGTCAAGATTCTGGTTTGGTGGAAGTCCAGAGGAAGCCGACACTCATCCAGACCATCAAAGATGAACAAGACCTGGAACTCCTCAAACCTGCAGATTCCTGCTTCTTTGGTTTCTCTGAAGAAGTGATGAACAAGCTCCACCAAGCTGAACTTCTGCTCCTTCAGCAGATTCAGCTCTCTGAAGGTGAATGGAAACATGAACTGTATGTTCTGGTGGGCTTTGTCTTCAGCCCAGTCCAGGGTGAACTTCTGAGTGAGGACTGTTTTACCAATGCCAGCCACGCCCTTCGTCATCACTGTTCTGATTGGTTCATCTTCCTCAGGTGTTCCTCTAAAGATGTCTTCTCCTCTGATGGTCTTCTCTGGTCTGTGTGGTCGCCTGGATGTGGTCTCGATCTGTCGGACCTCATGTTCCTCATTGACCCCTCCAGCCTCTCCCTCTGTGATGTAGAGCTCTGTGTAGATCTGGTTCAGCAGGGTCAGGGCTCCTGCTTTAGCAATCCCTTCAAACACAGTCTGGAACTTCTGCTTCAGGTTGGACTTGAGTTTTACTCGGTACACTGGGGCGTCAGATCCTGAAGGAAAAATACAACAAGTGACATTAAAGTCTGGATCCTGGACAAAGTCCTGACATCACAGAGGGGCTGCTCACATCTTCATTTTACCAAGAAGTGTTTTTATTTAAACCTTGTGGTATCATATTGAAGCAGATATTAATAGTCATACTTACAGCTTAATTTGTGAAGTACTATTAAAAACAAAGGTTTACAAAGTGCTTTGACAAACAGCCAGGAACATATAGAAGAAAAAGCAAAAGAGTTAGCACAAAAGGATCAAAACAACAAAAAAGCTCAATTTTAATCAAAAAACTCTCACAAACGCACAATGACAGAATAAAGCAAACACAGTAAGGACAAAGAGGAGAGAGCAGCAGCATTTCTGGAGTCTCTTAAATGTCTAATAAAAGTATGTAATGACACTGATATGAAGATGAAAACATTAAAAGCCAACAACAGAGAAAGAATCTATAAGTTATGGAAGCTAAATTATGAGAACAATAAAGACAAATACTGGGCTACAATGACAGAAATACAGAAATAAGATAAGGATGACATCACAGGAGAGCAAGTCTGTAAAGAAGAGATTTTAAAAGTGACTTAATAGACTTTCTGCATGTCTCATCTGGTCTCATGGTGCTGAATTATTTGGCCGAGCGGCAGCATGTAGATTCTGTTGGGATGGATCCAATCATGAGGCTCAGTCCCAGGATAGATTAAAATTGTCAATGAAGTGAAAGTTGGGAGGAGCAGGATGATTGGAGCCAGCGCCCAGCTGTTCAAAAGGTGTAATCTGGATCAGATTATCCAGATTTTGAAATCCCTTTTTTAGCTATGAACAAACGCGTAATCTATCTTAATTTTATCCCAGTTGTTCAAAGCAAAGTTGGATTGGATCAGTCTGATCCAGATCCAAACTTTTCAACATTACTAAATCCGGATAATGAGTGCTCCAAAGACTGCATATCACTCTGAAGGCTGCTCGGTGTGTCAAAACTAGTAGAGTAGGCAGAGTGGGGTCTCTCAAAGTGTCTTTACTTTAAGAAAGAAAAAAAGCACAGAAAGTAGACATACCTCATTTTCAGTATCTTTTGACCAGCCAGCTCATATCTGTCACACAAAAAGTAAAAAAAGCAAATAAACTGTGAAACATTTGTTTCAAATTCAAACTAAAAATGTCAATCTTAAACATTAAATACAACAGCTTTGCTCTCTGGAGAGTGATCTCAGGGTTTGCTCTTGAGCGTTTAAATGGAGTTCTGAAGAGGTGTTTTGCATGTCTCACCTACTTGTGAGTGGAACCCCAAGCAGTGTGAAACACAATTCTTGCTTTTTTTGTCCTGCACAATATTTCCACAAAACAGAATGTCTCTCTCTATGATGACATGCCTCCGACTTTCTCTCAGAATGAGAGAGTGACTGGAAATGCAGTAAGGGATACCATTATCAGAAACTATTATTTTAACAAGGATTTTTAGGATGTATTTGGAAATATTAAGTTTCAATTACAGTTAGAATGGAAAACTTTATTGTTTGATTTTGACAGCTTTTGAGAGGATTATATTATTTGTACCTTACTGGTCTTTAGTTTTAAGTTGCAGCTGCAGCTGGTAAAAATGAGTTGATGACTGTGACGGGCGGCTAACAGGAGGGTTTTTCAAAAAAAATAAAACGGAGATTTCATCCTCCCTCTCAGGTAGCCATGCTGGTAGAGGGCGTGGCTATCTCTCTCCTCATGCTGCTGCTGCCACACACCTGCACATGATCACTAATCGCCACTTGTATAAAGGCTGCCTGGAGTCACCTCTTCTTCACCGGTGGATTTACTATCTAGAGTGTTTTGTTGGCCGTACCATCTGCTCTACTCTGTCTTCCTCTTGCCTCTAAGCCTTGTTTTAACTCTGCTTTGGAGCTTGCTTTATCGAAGAGTGTTTCTTGATTGTGCTTGTTGTCCTCCACCTTAACTTACCTCTGTCTTCTGCTCCCTCTCTCCACAGTGTCTCCTGGAGCTCTCACCCTGCCAACCTTTATATACTCACCTTATTTACATGAACTCTCACATAAGCACTGGACTGTCACTAATCCTGGTTGTTTTGGATCGTGTTAACCAATAAACCCTTGCTTTCTCTGATGCTTTCTCTATCTCCAGCTTTTGGGTCCAAAATTTAACACTAAAGGGACTGTAACTTGACAAAAAATCTCACTTGCTGTAAACCAGCAGCGTTCAGGCCCAAGTTCCAGACCTTGGTGCTCTGGGCTGCAGACCCCTGTCATAGATGATAACTCCCCCCTTCATCATTGTTTACCTTCAGAATAAAGCTCTTACCGTTCCACAGATAGTCAGCCAGCTCGTCCTGATTCATCCTCCTCAGGAAGCCCACTGTGATCTGCAGAAATGCCTCTCTGATGCTCCTCTGCTCCTCATCTTCACCAACCATCTCATCCTCACTCTGAGCCTCTGAGCATCCTGGGTAATCTGGACCTAAACCTCTCCGGATTCCCTTCAGTCTGTTCTTCACAAATCTGATGATGTTCTCCTCCAGCAGCTGGAGAACAGAAGACAGTGGAGATTCAATGTGACAGAGCAGAACACTGACATTAACATCTGGATCATGGTGGAGCAGCAGACGTGTAGATCATGGACTTCACTGTTAAAGTGTGATGTTCTCACCAGAAATATGTAGTCCAGCTCTGATTCAGGCAGTTTGGAGAAGATACTGGGGAGTCCAGATGTTTCCATCTGACCTCTGTAGATCAGGACAGAATTAAAGAGATCAGTGACTCAGCATGAATTACCATCACCTGTGGATCGGAGGTGGTGATTTCATTAGATACTGAGAAGGTGTTCGACCGGGTTGAGTGGAGATATTTGTTCATGATTTTTAGAAAGATTTGGCTTTGGTCCATCACCTTTAACTTGGATTAAAACAATGTATTGCTCTTCTACGGCTGCAGTATGGACAAACACTATAATCTCTGACTATTTAAAACTCCATAGGGGCGGCCAACAAGGCTGTAGTCTCTCTCCCTACCTGTTTAATTTGGAAATCAAGCCACTTGCTATAGCTTTCAGGGTGGAGGATGGTATTAATGGTATCTTTTGGGGTGGTAAACTGTATAAAGTGTCACTCTATGCCGACGATTTAATATTATATAAATATATCCAGCCCTCAGGAATCCAAACCAAAACTTTTATGCATTCTAAAAGAATGTGGGTTATAAGATCAACTACTCATAGACTCTACTTCTTCCTTTTAATGGTGTATGTGAGGATAACTCTGAGTTTCTGTTCAAAATAAAAAAGGGCAATTTTACATATTTAGGCATCAAAGTTAATTGATCAATGAGGGGGCTGTATGACTATAATTTAATAAAAATATTGGAACAAACAACACAGGACTTAAAAAAAATGTTTCATTTGTAGGACTATAAATAAAGTAAAAATTCTTGCTAGGTTCCCATTAATATTTCAAATGATCCCCAAATTTATACCAAAACACTTTCAACAACTGGACAAATTAATTTCATCTTTTATCTGGAAGGGCTCAAATCCAAGGATGAAAAGGAAGTTTTTGGAAGTGTCAAAGGAAGTGGGGGTTCTTGGACTGCCTAATTCTTTTTTTTTTTATTTTTGGGCAGCCAATGTAACAAAGCTTTCATATTGGGGTTTCTACATCTAAAAATAAGGGGCAGAAATGTATGAGCTTCTTTCTAACCCATTACCCACTCTCCCGTCACCATTGATATGGCTTAAAATTTGATTTCAGTTAAGGAGACATTTGGGTTTAAAACAGGTTAGTGGATTTCTCCCAATTGCAAATAAACATTTCTTCACACATTGTATACTAGATAGTGCATTTCAGTCTGTGCAGAGACATGGGCTTTTTATTCTCAGTGACTTTTTCTCAGAAGATAATTTATCTTCTGTAAAAGCATTAATAATATATTGTGACATATCTAGATTTGATTTTTTTCAGATATCTTCAAATTTTCAGCTTTGCAAAAAGACATTTCTCTCTTTTCCCCATTTGACACCAAGGAATCTGTCAGATATTATCCTAGAACTAGATCCCTATTACAGGAAATGGGTCTCTATATTTTACAAAGTGAGACAGGGATTAAATAAAATATCTTGGGACAGAACAAAAGCTGCATGGGAGACAGATTGGGGAGAGGGGCTATCGGAGGATGCCTGGCAGAGAAGTCTAACCTGTACACATACTTCTGTCTATGTTTATGTCATGGGCTGATTCACTTTAAGGTTCTTCATCATCTACATCATTCAAACAATAATCTGGCTAGAATCTTTTCCACAATAAACCCTGTCTGTCCAAGATGTGGTTACTGTCCTGCAGCAGTGGACATATGTTTTGGCTACAGACAATAGGGATTAGATTTTCATACAGTTATTTTTGGCATACCATTTCCAAATTGGAAACTCAAAAGCAAATGCTCTTTTGTCTCTTTGTTGGGCCCCAGACTTATTCTTTCAGTAGGAGGGCCTAAAATGCTCCGTCGTTCTCTCACTGGTTGAAGGAGGTGCTTTCCTTTTTACCTTTAGAAAAGTCAAGGCCTAAAATCGAAAAAAAAAAAAAAAAAACACAAGAGCTTTATCCTGACCTGGAGTCCCTTTATAGATTATATAGAGGTTTTTTTTTTGGTTGTACTTAATGATGACCTGAGCGTAACATGAGCCTTGATTCTGTTAATAATGTGGCCTATGCTTGATATAGAGACCCTCTCAAGAGTGTTTGTTTTCAGACTCTTGGGGTGGGGGATGAGGGAGTTTGATTAAAAGCCTGATTATGTAAGTCTGTTAGTTTACTCGTTTGAAAAATCAAAAATAAAGTTCGGAAAAAACAAATTCTGAGGGCAAATGGAGCTGACCTGACCTCAGCAGGTCCATCAAACAAACATCTTCATCACCTCTGAGGGACTCAAACATGGAGGTCAAAGGTCAATTTTACCAATCCTCACCTGTCCTCAGCAGGTCTGTCCTTCTTAAAGTTAAGAATAAAATCTTTAGATTCCTCGCTCTTCACAGACACACCGCTGGGCTCAGGAGACTCTGATCTCTTCATCCTGATAAAACAAACATCTTCATCATCATCATCATCATCATGAGTAAAAAGTGGAGGTCAAAGGTCATATTTACCAATCCTCACCTGTCCTCAGCAGGTCTGTCCTTCTTAAAGTAAAGAGGAGGATCTTTTGACCAGTCACTCTTCATGGACTCACTGCTGGGCTCAGGAGGCTCTGATCTCTTCATCCTGATAAAACAAACATCATCATCATCATCATCATCATCATCATCATCATCATCATCATCATCAGACACTTGAGCTGTTATTTCAGGATGAAGATGCAGACAAATGGAGGGAGAGATGAAGATGCAGTGATGATGATGAAATGATGAAGAGTATGGCATTGTCCTTCTGTAAAGTGTCTTGAGGTAACACCTGTCATGGTTTGGCACTACTGTGATAAAGACTGATGATGAAGATGAGGATGATGATGGTGTAGTGATGGTGTCAGTGTGATGGCTGCAGATCTTCATCTCACCTCAGACCCTGGTCTTCTTCACTCAGAGAGGTTTTAGATGGAGGGACCCCCTCCTCTGGTTCTTCAGTCTGGTCCATAGCAGAGCGCCCCCTGCTGTCTGTCACAGAGCAGAGCGTGAACAACAAACTCTTCTGCAGGAGGCTCACTTTTATACGGTGGCCCTGAAGGTCAATGTGAATAAACATTTCACAATACACAAAAACATTTAAGAATACGCAAAAACATTTCACGGAACATGAAAAACATTTCAAGAAACCGGAAAGGGTAGGTCCATGCTACTTGTCTCTGATTGGCTTAATTGAAACATCGAGCATCACTCTAACATCATTTCCTGTTTTCACTGGATAGCTGCTACAGCACAGCCGGCTAATTAATTCAAGCGTATCCAGGATGGAAGAGGAGCTTGTCTCAATAGAGCGAGTGTCTCTTTACATTGATGTCTGGAGGCAGCAGCCTCTCTTTGGTTAACTGCTGACGTAGCCACAGCGGCCTGCCGGTGATATTCACTTTATACCGAGCTCGGGAGGCAGCAGCCTCGGTGTGGCTAGCCGCTGATGACCAGGCTCCGTTTGCAGTGTTTGATTGTGGTTAAACTAGCTGTGGTTCGTGTTTGCTAGGTCAAATCACCCGCACGTCTTTTTCTAATGCGCGAATCTACTGATACTTACAGTGATCGCTGCTCTGAAGAGCTGGGGGGAGTGAGTGAGGGTCGGACAAAATGCACAGGTTCATCCCCCGATTAAATGATTGTGAGAATCAAATTGTTAGGGCACTGGTGGATATCATGTACAGTGACATATGCTGCACTTCCCAGTTTTGGGGGCACTGGTATAAGTGCCTTTTAAAAATGAAATGTTAGTCCATGTTTTTTATTGTTGTCCTGTTGTTATTTTGTGTTATTTTTAACCGGAAGGCCATAACCATAAAACTATCTATCTATCTATTTATCTATCTATCTATCTATCTATCTATCTATCTATCTATCTATCTATCTATCTATCTATCTATCTATCAGACCCATGATGAAAACGATACTTTAACAGTAATTAGTCACGTACTTTCTAGACTACCTGTATATTATGAAGTACTTTTACTATGTACTTTTCGAGTAATCCACTGTCAAAATCCAAAACAGTAAGATTAAGAATACTGCACCCAAATTTGTTGCGGCATAAAAAAACTTGTTTCCATAAGCAGTCCATAATTCACATACATTTGAACTTAGTACCTCCCAGTCTACCACCATGCATAGTATGAAGTACATTTACTCTGTACTTCCCAAGTAATCCTTTGTCAGAATCCTAAACAGAGGACAAGATAATGGATATTTAATCCAATATTGATTTGGAATAAAGAACTTGAAACATTCTAAAATGTTTTTGCGCATTCTTAAATGGTTTGGTAACACTTTACTGGAAGATCTAGTTTGTAATGCATTAGAAGCACATGCATAAGACGTTATAATGCATGTATAATGCTTCATAAGTGCCATTATAATGGTGTATAACCATGTATAAGAACTTGTACCAAGGTTTATAAAGTATTACAAGAGTGGACATAATGTATTATAATCAAGCCTCTATAATATTTGATACCTGCATACTCTATGCAGGTATAAAACATTAAAAAGCCTATAGCCTTCTAAAGCCTACATTATAAAGCCTTTATAAAACATTATAAAGGCTTGATTATAATACATTACATCCACACTTATAATACTTTATAAACCTTGGTACAAGTTCTTATACATGGTTATACACCATTATAATGACACTTATGAAGCATTATACATGCATTATAACGTCTTGTGCATGTGCTTCTAATGCATTATAAACTAGATCTTCAAGTTAAGTGTTACCAATGGTTTTGTGCATTCTTCAATGTTTTTGTGTATTTTAAAATGTTTATTCGCATTGACCTTCAGGGCCACCGTACTTTTAGCATCAAAACATCATCACTGATCTTGTGTCTGAATTTAAATCCTGAAGGTCAGAGGTCAAACGGTCTACAGCAGCTGGATGCAGTTCAATCAGAGGAAAACAGCTTCAAGAGCAGAAACAACAGAACCAAGAGCAACAACAGAAGAGCTGAAGGCCTGCAGAGGGGTGAGGAAGACCAGGGAGACTGAGGTCAGACCAGACACTAAGTCACATTAATTATATAAATATTAAAACAATGATTATTAACATGTTTAAATAACTATATCAAATAACATAAAATGTAATTTAGAGCAGATATACTGCAGAGAAGCTTATTGTATGTACATAATTAGTAATCAGGTGGATGATTATGAATACAGAAGTGTACATTTAAAGAAGTATTTTCATGTATAAACTGTAAACTGTAATATATATCTATATTTTCTGAGGTGTTTACATATCATTAGTGAGTTTTCTTTGTTCTCTTGGAGGTTTATAATAATAATAATAATAACTTAAATAATAACTTAAAGCTAGTGTCTACGATCTGAAAACCAGTTTGGTTGTTGGGACAGATTTGAAAAACGCAGCTTGCCCCCCCTTCACTCACCCCTCCCCTCAGTGCTCCAAGATCACGCCTCCCAGCATAAAATAAAATATCAGCAACAAAGAAAAACAACTCAGCTCAACTGAAAGTAACAAACACTACAGTCATCTCCCTTGTAACACACAGCAGTAGCCATTTCAATTGGACCGGCGGCGAAGCGGGTCTGGTGTCACCAGAGCAGAGATTGTGGGAGAAGATTTACCTTTCTTGGCGCCCGCTCCAACCAACAACATTCAGTCATTAGCCAGTATAGGCACAGACTAACCAGAGTTATCCAGCAGACATCTCCCACTGTAGTAAACAAAGCTATTACCTGTTCAACCAGGGGCGGAACAGCCGATGCTGCGGCCGTTCGGTAGCCGGCGCACGGCGCAATGTTAAACAGTCCTAAATCATTCTGCAGCTTTTTCTACCGTGCGATTCTCCAATGTTGAGTCCCATTAGGACCTGTATTGCTCATATTTCTTCCTTATTCCAGCCTTTTTCTCGAAACTTTTACATTTCCTTCTCTTCGATGTGGAGGATAACAGAAGCAGCCTCCCGGCTCCATGATGCTTCAGTGGCTGTGCTGCTAGCTGATCACTGGTACATCAGAGAGCCAGTGGGGAGGAGGCGGGACCATGGGCAAGAAGGTGTGAAGTGAGGGAGACAGGGGATTGGATGGACTCACGCATGCCCGCGCGGTTCGATTGGTCAACTAGTATGCAGCTTTGCAGCGGTTTTACTGAATAGATTTTTTTTGTTCTTTTTGGTCTTTATATTGTGTAGATCGGACCAGAGGAGCAGAACAGCCCTATAAACGATGTTATTAAGATGTACAAAGCTTCCAAATTGTAGACCATAGCTTTAAGTTTATATAGTGCCTTTCAAGGAACCCAAGGCCACTTTCCACAGTAGAGGGGACAAACAAAAAGAATCAACAACAAAGACCTAAGCTAAAGGTTTATATGAAGAATGGGGCTGAGATTCATTTTTCTATGATGATAGACTGTATTTTGTAAAATCAGGCTGTTACCCATGGATCTAAAATCATCAGAGAATCTTTATTTCTTTACATTTTTCTCTTTGTATTTCTGGTTTTGACCTCTTGTTTGTGTCCCCTGTGTTCCTGTTTTAGTGTTTGTTAATCTTTTCGTTTTATTCACATTTCATGTCTTGTCTTTGTGTTTTGTTTTTTTTTTAGCCTGCCTTTCCTTATTTCTGGAGGATTTGTTCCTGACTAATGTCGTCACACCTGATCTCTAATTTTTCTTCCCCAGTTGTGTCTCATCAACCCCAAGCCCCCCATGTCTTTAACCTTTGTGTTTTTCCCTTGTCATTTCTCCTCCTCATGCCACAGTCACAGTGAAGTTTGAAGTCTTGTCCCTGCCAGACCCCCCCCCCCCCCCTTCATGGCCTCCAGCCTGCTCACTGCTGCCTGAAAGTTTGTCCTGAACTCTCCAGTCGATCACAGTTCACAGACTTTTCATAAATCAGTCAGGAGGGAGAGACTTTGACCAAAGTCAGAGCAAATCTGTGACAGTAAAGAGCCTTCTCTTTCTCCAGAATCTGTTCTTCAGTCTTCACATTCCCTCTCAGCATGAACTCAGCTCTGTCAGAATAAAGACAGATCACAGCAGAGAGGCGTTCATGGATCAGATCAGGGATCTCTGATCACAGATTTGACCTTAAAGACAAGTTCAAACCACAAAGAGTCCATGTTAAAGTTCATGTTTCTGTCAGGAGCGATCTGTTCTTCATCAAAAAGCTGAATTTATGAGAAAAGACGATCTAAACAGCTTCACCTGCCCTCCACATCTCCTCATAATCAATCATCTGAACAGGTATTCGATCATTATTCGACTATTTTCTGAGTCCAGCTGAAGCCGAGTGTACTCACCTCTTCAGTTCTCTGCTGCGACACAAAAGAGTCAAAAATGAAACTTAAGACGTCGGGTGGAGGAGACAGGAAATGGAGCCTCATCAACTTCCTGATGAGATTTTACTGGAGGATTTAATAAAGATCCTTTCTGATGTTATTTTCATGCACTCGACACACTTCACCACAGAAGAGGAATGGAGACTGAGCAAAGAAATATTCTTATATTTGGTATTTTAATAGACATTTTATTGATGTTTATATCTGTGTGTAGGACACTATTTAATCCACAAGGGGGCGTGATTGCATCGTGGATCATTAATGAATATGTTTACAGGGAGGAAGCTTTCCCTGATCAAGGAGTCTGAAGTTCATTTAAGTGAGTTTACTTGAGTATAAGTATTCTAAGTATAATAAATACCATGCACTTGTAGTGTACTAGAAAGAATACTTATTTAATACTTCTTTGAAATACATTAGACTTCTTAGAATATAAAAGTATACTTTAAGTTTACTTTGAATTGAATTATTATTTTGGTACCATTATTTTAAAACAATTAAGGATGACTAACACATAGAAAACTATAATATATACAAATATATGTGGACAACAACCTCTGAGGGATGTTTCCAGCACTTTGGCAAATAAAATGAAATAAAACAAATAAATAAATAAAACAAACAAATAATAATAATAATAAGTGATCCCAATCTATAAAAATGGAGACAAGCAAGTTGTGTTAAATTAAAGACCAGTTTCTTTACTGCCTCAATTTTCTAAAATTCTTGAGAAATTGTTTGTAAAGAGATCAGATTCCTTTATTGAAAAATATGATTTATTGAAAGACTGTCAGCATGGCTTTAGGAGGAATCACTCAACATCATTAGCTGTGATGGAATTGTTGAAAATATTGCAACAGTTGTAGATAACAAGCAGTTTGGAGTAGGTGTGTTTATTGATTTGCATAAAGCATTTGATACTATAGATCATTCTTTGCTTTTACAGAAATGTGAACAGTATGGTATAAGAGGTATAGCACATCTTTGGTTGAGAAGTTACTTAAATAACAGGATTCAGTATGTGAGCATTGATGATATTAAATCTCATTTGAAACATGTAACCTGTGGAGTTCCACAAGGCTCAGCGTTGGGACCAAAGTTATTCATACTTTATATAAATGATATTTTTGCAGTAAGTAATACATTGAAATATGTTATGTTTGCAGATGACACTAATTTATTTTGTTCTGGAGGGAACATAAAGGAGTTGTGTAAAGCTGTAGAAATAGAATTGATGAAGTTAAACAAACGGTTTGCTTTAAATAAGCTTTCGCTAAATGAAAGTAAAAATAAATTTATGTTGTTTGGTGGTAAAAGGACTAACACTGAGGTAAAACTGAATTTGAATAATGTTGAAATTGAAAGAGTATATGAATCTAAGTTTTTGGGAGTAATCATAGATGATAAAGTTTGTTGGAAGCCTCACATAAAATATGTAAAACAGAAATGATCCAAGTCTATTTCAATTCTTTACAGAACAAGATATTTACTGAATAAGAAAAGCCTTCATTTACTGTACTTTTCACTTGTGGTGCCTTTTTTGACATACTGTGTTGAAATTTGGGGGAATGCATATAAAACGAACCGAGATCCAATAATTAAACTACAGAAAAGAGCTATTAGGTTAATAAATGAAGTTGTGATCCTACAAATCAGCTTTTTATAAGATCACATACATTAAAATTTATGGACATTGTATATTTAAAATCATTAGAGATTATGTTTCGAGTATTAAGTAAGACGATTCCTGTTTCAAATAAAAAAATGTTTAAGCAGGGCATTTATAACTTTAGGGGGTTGCTAACGTTTGAAGCTCACAAAGTCAGAACTAATCTCAAATACAGATGTGTGTCAGTTTGGGTGTGAAGTTACGGAATGAACTAAACAATGAAATAAAGATGTGTAATTCTATATTTGTCTTTAAGAAGACTTTAAAATCTAAAATTATCAAAGGTTACAATGAAATTCAATTGAATTTGATTTTCAGTTTAAGCCATCATGTGTTTTGAAATAAAGTACAAGTACAGATGTTTATTGTGAATTATTCAGTTATTCCTCTGGTGGAACAGGGTAGGCTAAAATAAGCCTCGGGGCTTCAGCCTATCCCTTTTTCGGTTGCTGTCTGTTTTCTTTTTTTTTTGTATAAACAGTGATTTTATTGTTTTGTTTTTAAACCGAATAAAGCATTCATTCATTCATTCACATTCATGTTTAATACTTGACTTCTAATAAAGTTTGTGGTCCACGAACCCTCCTTAAAACTTACGTTCTCAAACTCTGTCAGCTCCAGCACCGTTAAATAAAGCTCCATGTCACAGTTAATGCACCTTAAAATAGATTTAGTTCGACAAAAGTGAAGAGATAATTTAACTCTTCAACTTGATTTCACACCTCTGCACATTTTAATGACTGCCTAATGAATGAAATGGATTAAATAAATGATATTAAAGACAAAGACTTTATTCTGAGGTATATTAACAAAGAACAAAACACAGGCAGAACTGATATTTTACATTTGGCATTTACATCTTTATTTTAGATAATCAGTGATCATAACAAAACTGTGACATCAAGTTTTACACACTAAACTGTGGTGTGTATGTGGACTGACACTAGAGGGCGCCATGTCGATGTGAGCATATGGACTGATCTGCTTCTGACAATATTTCATTTTTTATTTAATTATTTAATTATTCAACTCTTAAAAGTTTGTGCATTTCTGTTTGTGGAGTCAAACTCTGGAACAGACTGGATGTCACTTTAAAAAATGTGCAGTAACATCCAAATATTTAAAAAAGTACCGCTAAACTCATAGAGGTAATTTAGTAATAACATGGCCTTGGACCAAAACACTGATTACTATTAACATAGTTATAGTAAGTAACTTAAAATGTAGTTTAGAACAGATATAATTTGGGGAAGTTTATAGTATTATGAGATGCATGATGATGAATACTGTTGAAAATGGTTTCATTGCATAAAAACTGTATGAACAATACGTGTGTGTATTATATGGACTTATAATGTATATAATGATTTCTCTGAAGTGCTAGCTTATATTGAGGATGTTTTGTTTGTTGTCGTGGTGATTAATACGAAGAAGGGGATAACTATTACCTGTTGTTGTTTGTTATTTCTTTATTTCCTTTTGTTTTCTTTTTTTAAGTTTGAGATCAATAAAATAAATAAAATAAAAATAAAATAAATAAATAGATTTATGATAAATGGATTTAGAGTCAAAAATCCTAATATGTTTCATAGAAATTTAACTAATAATAATAATAATAATAATAATAATAATAATAATAATAATAATAATAATAATGATAATAATAACTCTGTGCTTTGTGTCTATGTGACTATGCACCACCTTAACTGGCCACCAGCATGTAAATTGAGCTGAACTCTTATGTTTTAGTCAACAACTTTTTGTTGTCTTCTTAGTGAAAAATCTGAAATCAGTGAATTGTTTGAAACTTGTTTTTGCCTCCAACAGAGAGACCCCCCGCCCTTCCTGTGCTGCAGGCTGCAGTTTCAGCTCATTACCATGAAAATCAACACACAGGGACCTGAAACCTGCCGTCAGTCCTCCTGTCTCCAGTCTCTGTCAGATCCAGGGGCGGTGTGAGTCTCTTCAAGGCCTCGGGCTAAAGCCAGCACAGGGCCCCTCCCATCAACCACAGCAGGTATCAGAATGTTGTGCACAAATCAGCAAGCAATACTAAATTAAATCAATAAAAATAAACCAACAGAATTTCATTTACAAAAATACTGAAAAAGAACAAAACACACCGTTTCAACTTAAAACAGGAAGTTAAAACTTTAGCTGTTTGTGGATGTTTGTGTCACATAAAGGCAGAGAGTTGATTTAAATATTACAGTCAATGATAGTTGGCAGGTTGAATCGTTTGCTGGTTCATGCTTGGTTGATAGGTTGGTCAGTCCATATGTAGATGGTTATAGGTTAGGTTGATTGGTTTCTCAGTAAGGTGATTGGTTGCATGCATGCACTGTAAGAAACTGGTAAGTTATTTGAAGATTGGTAGCTTATTGGTTGGCGATGAAGCAAGTTAACTCATTTAAGCCCACATTTTTTTCTGAGTTGTAAAGCATATTAATTTAGCAGTTGAGTCCCTCTGAATCATGTTATGTATTTCTTTTTTCCATTTTGTACTGTGTTTAAAAGAAAATAGCATTTTGAAGACTGGCAACAATTGTTGGGGTGTTGTTGATGTTCTGGGCGTTAGCTTTGATAAGTACTTGTGTTATGAAAGGTGCACCTCCAACTGCACATCAGCATTTTTTTTACCTCAGTGAAACACAAGCTAATATAGCCTATGGAAGCCCTTTAAAAAAAAGGAATTTAAGGAACTAAAACAATAAAGGATTAAATATTTAGTCATAATTATGAGAAAAAGGTGAACTTTATGGGATTAAAGTAATAAAAGTAATATGACGTGGGTCATATGAAAAAATGGTATCTTATAATTTTGACTTTTTATCTCATAATCATGACTAAGTATTTATTTTTTTTTAAGTTGCCTAAATTCTTTATTTTAAGTGACTGAAACAGGCTTCCAGCTTAGCAGCTAGCAAATGATTTATGGTAACATATAAAATCCTGCAGACACAGGCCTTGAATACCTGTGAATTTATTTAGTGTGCCTCATTCTACAATTTAAATAAGAAAATTATGAGAAATCCTGCAAACAGTGTTTTCCTTTAATAAGTGACAAGCTATGTGCCCACCGGCAACTTTTGTTACCACTCACAGAAATAAGCCTGTGAACAAATAAATATTTATCCCAGGCAAATTTTTTTGGTAGAGGGTTACTCCAGAGACTTGAACGATTAAATAACTATAAATATGTTTTGGGGGAAAGCATTAGAAATTTATGAAAATGTCCTCTTTCAAGGAGGATTTGCATCCTCCATGTCTTCCACTGGAAGGAGCAGGAAGCAGATGATGTCATGTGACAGGGACTACTTGGAAACTATATTTTATAAACCAAAATCATTTTCCAAGTTGTCCACTAACACATAAGTGCAAAAAGTTGCATTACTACTGCTGAGATTTTTTGTTGTGAGTAGAAAATGACAGTGACACACTTAGGCAACAATAGTTGCCGGTGGAGCAGAATGGGTTAAATGGTTCCTAGTTGGTTGGTCTGATAGTTGATTGGTTCACTTATTGGTGTATTGGAATGCTGCTGGTAAATTGGTAAGTTGGTTGGTTGGTTTGTTTGGGGCAGGTTAATTGGTTGCTAGTTTGTTGGTCAGAGTTGATTGGTTGGTTTGTTGGCTGGTAGAATGGAGTGCTGGTGAATGGTTGGCCAGGATTAAAGGGGCGAAACATCGGTGCAGGGTGGCCCCCTGCTGACGACCTTGCAGCATGGCTCACTGGCACCGTCAGAGGTGCGACAGGCAGAAAAGCCCTGCAGGAGCAATCACCTGTGCTTACATCTATATAATTTATATGTTTGGAATTTGAGAGAGTGAGACTTAATATGACGCCCACCTCCGTCTGCATTTTTTATCCACTTAAAGAAGAAATCAAATAGCATTGTTTTTACTAATTGTCTTTAATTAATAAGCTAACATATTCACTCAATATACCTGCTTATGAAATTACATATAAATACATGAAAATCTGAAATATAACATAAAACCCTTTCACACAAAATAAAAATTCTGTAAATAAGTGAATAAATACTAAAACTTATTTGGTATTATCATCAGTCTTAATGTTAACAATAGCCTGGTAGATCGGCATGTTTTTTTCCGACTTTAACTGGAACGCCGGTGAGTCAGAGATGATGTCACTCCCAGTTCAGAGGTTACTGGAACGCAGCATTACGACAGTCGCCGCACGTGCTCATGGGTAGCAGAGTCCTAATGTCGCCGGTCATAGATTCTCCTCATAGCACCCTTAAATGAAAAAATGAAAATGAAAATATCAACTCAACAAACTTGTCTATAGTAAGGATATTTCCGCTCACAAAAAACATTCGAAAAGGAAATCAAATTGAAGAGATTCAATAAATTATATAAAATCTAAATATGAAGTGATGTTCCCAAAACTTGCTGTGTTCATGCAGAATAGCAGCCTCCATGTATGTGCTGAATTTGGTCCAGATTCTGGCTCTGATCTGGATCTGGCGACCTTTCAGTGGTTGTAGAAAAGCCACTGCCTGAACTGAGCTGCTTGGTGGGGGTCGGAGCTCTCTGAGTGCTTTCTGGTTACTTTCTGAGTTATCTTGCTAACATCAAAACAGAAAAACATGTCCTCCTTAGCGGAGGTTAAAAGTCTAAAATGTCCTGAAATTTTATCAGAATGCTGAGCTGACACAGATGGAGGCAGCCATGTTGGATTCTCCCTCTTCGAGTCTCTGCATGTCAAGTTGTAACATTAAGAAAAAAAAGAGTTTGATTCTCGGTGAGGACGCCCAGGTGGAGGATTCCCGTCCTGTCAGGAAGTCTCTGCGGTGCTCTCACCTTTTTTGGTCATGGTGTTTGGCATGTTAATCAGCGTGTGTGAGTGCAGCACACTGACACTCCCCCGGCTCCTCGAACAGGCCTGAACCGGCCGGAGAATGTGGGAAATGTCAGCGCTGCCTGGCTCCAGGGCGGTGATCACAGGTCAGGGCTCTGAACCAGCATGCCAGGAAAATGGAGCCTCGCAGAGAAACACTGAAACCCTGAACCTTAGTGCTCATAGTGGGTTAAAATCTGACACACTTTTTACGTGATGCATTCAGGTCCTGGCTTTTCAAATGAAACAAACCTTAAGAGCCGAGGATGGTTGGCATAGTTGTTGGATGGTTCATTAGTTTCAACTTCCATTTGAGTTTTTGTTTTCTGCTTCAGAGGGACAGTTTTCTACTGCAGGCATTATTCCACTGAGCCATGTCTATTATTTTTTTATTTAACCTTTATTTAACCAGGAAGTCCCATTGAGATTAAAAAAACTCTTTTACAAGAGAGACCTGGCCAAAATAATAGCCGTACAGAGTCACGGTACAAAGAAAATGACCCAACACAATCAACCGGTTTAAAACAAATAATCAAATACACATTAGGTTTTCAAGAAAAACAACCACATGCCTCTGTCACCACATTTTGAATGATGCTCTTAAATTCATTAAGAGATCCAGTTTTAGCTCTTTTTGAAGATTATTCCACGACCAAGGTGCATTAAAAGAAAAAGCAGTTTCCCCAGAATTGGGAGTTTTCCCAGAATTGCTTTATGAATAAAAATCAGGCAGTGTTGTTGTCTGCAAATTGCTAGTGAAGTCCAACCAACCAAATCACAAAGAATACAGTGATAGGTGAGAGATTTCGCGTTGGTTATGAAGTGAAGAGATGCATGATACACTGAATCAAGGGTCTGCAGTGTGGAGCCAGACGCTTTTATATAGAGGATATCCCCATAATCAATCACAGACAGAAATGTGGCTCCACAAGTTTTTTCTTGGCATTAAAAGTAAAACAGGATTTATTTCTAAAATAAAAGCCATTCTTCATTTTAAGCGTTTTTTTTTTTTTTACTAGGTTTGTGATATGTACATTAAATGAGAGTTTGCTGTCTGTCCAAATACCCAAGTACTTGTAGGAGGACACATTTTCAATACAGTTTCCTTCAGGAGTAAAAACGTTAAAATTATTTGCCTGTTGCAATTTACCTCTTGAGAAGACCATGAACTTTGTTTTTTGAGGATTCAAATCTAGCTTTAGATTTCGTAGCGTCATTTGTAAGGGCTGAAATGCTGTCTGAAGCTTTTGTAATAGAGTTTGCATGGGTGTAGATGACAGTATCATCAGCATATAGATGCATTTTGGCCTTTATGTCCTTTCCCAGGTCATTTATAAAAATAGAGAACAGAATGGGTCCCAGAATAGATCCCTGGGGGACACCTTTAGTGACTGGAAGACATTCAGATTTATGGCCCTCTGCATAGACACACTGAGTTCGACTGGTAAAATAATTTTTAAACCAATTAACAGTCTTGGAACTTAAACCAGCAGCTCTAATTATACTTATTTCCTTATTTTGCTGACCTACTTACAAGCACATCTACTGTGATTTGTTTCTTTTTGTTTTCTAAAAATAGATAATGTAACATAGCGAGGTAAAAAGAAAGAGTCCATTAAATACTTTTAATGCAAATAATTGATCAGCAAATCACATGGCAGCAACTGAAGAGCAGAAATTCAAAGTGAGCATCAGAACAGAGAAGAAAGTCATGAAAGTGAGTGAGTATTTCAAACACTGCTGAGCTACTGGAATTTCAAGCACGTCCCTCTCTTTAGGGTTGACAAAGAATGGTCCTAGAAACAGAAAATATCCAGAGAGCAGCAGCTTTTTGGCCAAAAATCCCTCATTGATGGCAGAGGTCAGAGGAGAATGACCAGAGAGGTTGAAGATGAGAGATGCAAAAGAGATTTAAACAACAACTCGCAAGGTCTGCAGAAGATACTGTAGAACATTCAGTCTTAATGCAGAAGCCGCAGAATACCACACCAAGTGCCACTCCTGTCAGCTAAGTAAAGAAAACTGAAGCTGCAGCTCACACAGGCTCACCAAACTTGGACAGTGGAGTCTGGATTTCTGCTCCACATGCAGAGGTTAGGCTTAGAGCTTGGTGTGAACATCATAAAGCATGGATCCATCCTGCCTTGGATCAGCGGTTCAGGCTGCTGCTGACAACTGTAGACAAAACTCTGATCATCTCAAACAGGTTTCTTCAACAAGTCAATGAATTCACTGACTCCAGTGGCCTCCACAGTAACCAGATCTCAATAGAGCACCTTTGTGACGTGGTAGATCATATGATTGTTATCATGGATGTTCAGCAAACAGGTCTGCACTGTGTTGAATCTTATGCCAGGAAGGATAAAGAAGTGTAACAGTGAGGTGTACCTAATGAAGTGGCCGGTAAGTGTATCAGCATGTCACACTGTTATGTACGGCTCTTCCACCCTGACTTAACAGAGTCAGATAAATAAAGTGGCTTTCTAAGACAGGGTTTCTTTAATGCATGGTGCAACTCTTGGTTACCTGCATCCTGCGGGGGAATGTTGTGTAAGAGCAGCAGGACGTCTCACTCACAGCCTTATAAGGACAAAGCTGCAGAAGTCCTTTTTAGCTCCATAAGAGTTTAACCATGCTCAGCTGATACAGTTAAATATAAAAGCTGGAGCATCAGTTGGACAGTTGGCTTTTTTATGTGGAGGGCTCAAGCTCTGTTTGGAGATGGATTTAATATCATTTAATATTACAGCCTTAAAGATACACCCCTAGTTTTAACACGTGCAGCCTTAAATCTCCAAAGTCTGTCTCTGTTACCTTCACCAAGGAGGTATTGATTTTGCCGACATATGTTTGTTTGTTTGCAAGATTATGCAAAAACTCCAGGACAGATTTTACTGAAATTTTCAGGAGATGTTGTTAATGGCCCGACTAAGAAATGATTAGATTTTAGTGGTGATATGCAAATTTGGCTGGATGCAAAAAAATAAAAAAAAAATCCAAAAGATCCAATTAGTTTCCATTAGTTTTTTTTTTTTTTTTTTTAAACATATCTGTGTCATTTTTTAATGGATTTTCTTTTAGTTTTACGGGCTAATTTCATCTGTGGCATTTCACTTATGCCACAAGAAAAATATCATTGAACTTTATAAGAGAAATTCCCTTTATGACATTCAACAATTCGTATAAAATCAAAAAATGATTCTCCCCAAACTTGTTGTGTTCATGAAGCCTCCATGTATGTGCTGAGTTTGTTCTGGATCCTCTGTGTAAAAATCAGAGTCTAAATCTCTAAAGTTCAGCTTCCTGTCTCCTCGTCCTCCTCTGCAGCAGCAGGTGTGTCACCTGGTGGAATTTCAGCTGCTGTTAAGTCCATACAAGGACAAATGGGTCTGATACATACAGGGGGGCGTGGCCACACCTGGCGAGGACCTGCCCTGCACAGAGCAGCCTCAGGTAAAAGCCCTGAAATCCTGCATTGTGTTTGGTCTGGTGCGATGTTAAAAAAGGAAACGACTCAGAGATTCTTACCACAGACAAAAAAGGAAAGAAGGAGCATGTTTACGGCTCCACATGAGCAGAATTCAGAGAAACAGGAGCATTCAGGTGGCTTTGAGCCAACGTGTCTGTGCAGGTTCAGGGTGTGGACGCAGAGACAACTGCACCACATGAAGACATGCACGGCTGCTGTAAAGAGAAGTTTCTGGAAATAGAGATGAAGATTATGCATGTAGAGGTCAGGAAGTTACTCATAGAGCAGCAGGAATCAATCATGTTAGTCAGACAAATCATATGCAGTCCTGATCAAAATCTGAAGACCAGTTGAAAAATTGCTAGAATATGCATTTTGCAAATTTGGACCTTAATGAGGTTTTAAGTAGAGCTACAATATGCAAAAGGAAGAAGGGAGTGTGACAAAAAGCACTTTGAAAAAGTAATTTATTAAAAACAACAAGTAAACTGAAATAGGCTTTTTATCAGCTGATCAAAAGTTTAAGACCATCACTCAAAAAATGACAAAAAACTCTCCAAACCAGAACAAAAATGTTTCTCAGTAGGACTCAGTAATGAGGAGCTCCACTGTTCTTGTTAATCACTTCAATAATTCGCTTAAGTAGTGTTTCCAGGAAGCTTTTGGGAACATTGCTCCAAGTGGTGAAGATGGCTTCATGAAGGGCATCAACTGTCTGGAACTGACGGCCATTTATATAAACTTCTCTTGCCATCCATCCCCAAATGGTCTCTATGGATTTAAATCAGGGGAACATGCGGGATGGTCCAAAAGAGTGATGTTATTCTCCCTGAAGAAGTCCTTGGTCAAGCGAGCATTGTGAACTGCAGCGTTGTCCTGTTGAAAAACCCAGCTGTTACCACACAGACGAGGGCCCTCAGTCATGAGGGATGCCCTCTGCAACATCTGCACGTAACCAGCCGCCGTTTGACGACCCTGCACCACCTGAAGCTCCAGTGTTCACTGAATGAAAAAGCAGCCAGATCATGATGGACCCCCCTCCACTGTGCCGGGTAGAAAACATCTCAGGTGGGATCTCCTTGTCATGCCAGTAACGTTGAAGCCATCTGGACCGTCAAGGTTACATTTTTTCTCATCAGAGAATAAAACTTTTTTCCACCTTTCAGTGTCCCATGTTTGATGCTCCCTGGCAAAGTCTAAACGGGCAGTTTTGTGGCATTGAAGGAGACGAGCTCTTTGAAATCGTTTTTTGTTTTTGAAACCCTTTTCCTGCAGATGCTATCTGATGGTTATTGCGCTGCAGTCAGCATGTGATAAAAAGCCTATTTCTGTTTACTTGTTGTTTTTAATAAGTTACTTTTTCAATGTGCTTTCTGCCACACTCCCCCTTCTTGCTTTTGCATATTGTAGCTCTATTTCAAACCTCATTAAGGTGCAAATGTGCAAAATGGATATTCTAGCAATTTTTCAACTGGTCTTAAGATTTTGATCAGGTCTGTATTTATCAACAACATAGTTCCTTCACTGATTTGATTTTACAGATTTTTGATCTCTGGAGTAATTAGCCATGTAATAAGTGAGATAAAATGCAGTGAGAAGGGTTCAGCACCAGTTCCTGAATAATTATTTTAAGATTAAATGACAATGTCATCAGTAATCCAGAGGTGGGGCTGAACCCGAACCCTGCCAGTTGGTTTCAAATCTCAGGAAAATGAATATAAACAAAAAAACAGGGTCACAGGGAGGCTGGATGCTATCCCAGCTGACATTGGGCGAGAGATAGAGGTCACCAGCCAATAACACGGCCACATAGAGAGACACATAATCACCTGTACCTCTGTGAAGACGGCGCTATTTCAGCAAATGTGTCCATCCACATGAAAACTGCAGACACACAGAAAAACCAGAGCAGAAGACATGGAGCATACTGCATGAGAAACGTCAACAAACATTTCAAATTTATTCATTTATTAAAGAATGGGGCATGATGCATTAATAAACATTGACATGTTAATGCATGGGATTATTGCCGAGTGGTTAATTCCCATCCCCAGTCCCATCAGCAGGTTAGTGTCAACACATAAAAACAAAAAACAGACATAGTAATAGAAATAAAAACACACAGAGGGTATTAAAAGACATACAGTCATACAGGCTAAGACACCATACAGCCAAAAGGAAAAGAGCTGTCAGTTGGCGGGCCGTGGGAATTATAGAAACTGAATTATAAAGTGCTGAGTTGCTAACTAGCATGCCAAATGCTAAAGTGTAGAGTGCTAGCTGCCTGAGTTCTGGTCCTTGTTTGTGATTTTTACCATAAATATTAGTCCTACCTTTATTTCATCTAAATATTCAGATTCCTTGACCATGAAAACATACCATTAGCAACTGGATTCAAATGGTATCCATTTAAGTTCAGTTTCTTTGTGTGTTGGACCCCAGGAAGAATAGCCAAAGCTTTTGCTAGTGCTAATGGGGATCTTAATAAAGGAAAGAAAGAAAGGAGTGTAGTTATTCACAAAAAACACATTTTTTGTCATTAGGGATCCAGATGCTGATCCGGATCACTCCCAAAATCAAATAATCTGTTCCTTGTCTCAATACGGACATTTCATGAAATTCTCATCGATATCCAACCATAACTTTTTGAGTAATGTTGCTAACAGAGAAACAAACAAACAAACTAACAAAAAACCAAACAGACGTGGGCAATAACATAATCTCCTGGTGGTAGTTATGGCGTGATGCCCTTGGTACACGGTTGCACATGCTGATGTGTGAGTAGATTCTGCACACAGGAAAGCAGACATAGATGTCTTTTGTAAATTCTAATTCATAAACAGCATACACAGATGTACTTACAGTGGGGAGTTTGGAACATGGCGTCTGCTGTTCTCTCTGGCCTCTTGTTGCTCACTGATGTCAGAGGAGCTCCTGCAGCCCCAATCAAACTGTATTCAGCCATCGTTTCAGTTGTTTTCAGGGTTTGTTCATGTGGTTGAAGTGAGACATGGGGCTGTGACGCCATGTTTTCTGAAGCTATCTTTGCCGTCCACATTTAGAAACAAGGTTGGTGTGTTCAGATCCATCCACTCCTGCATCTGAAATGTTGTTCCTGTGTGGATGAAACACAAATATGATTAAAAACGCATGCAGACGGCCCTTATGAGACCCCATTTAACACATCAAGCACATTTCTGGATCCAGAGTGCTGGGAAGGAATTCATGCATGCAAGGGGAGAACATGCAAACTCCACACAGGGAGGCCCTTTATGTATTTGTCAGAATAGAAATAGAAATATAAGCCATCTGCACTTTGATAACCACTGACTGTTTACATCAGAGCAGGAGATGAAACTGGACTGAACGCTGCATTCAGCTCATAGATAGATAGATAGATAGATGATAGATAGATAGATAGATAGATAGATAGATAGATAGATAGATAGATAGATAGATAGATAGATAGATAGATAGATAGATAGATAGATAGATAGATAGATGATAGATGATAGATGGATGGATAGATAGATAGATAGATAGATAGATAGATAGATAGATAGATAGATAGATGATAGATGATAGATGATAGATGGATGGATAGATAGATAGATAGATAGATAGATAGATAGATAGATAGATAGATAGATAGATAGATAGATAGATAGATAGATAGATAGATAGATAGATAGATAGATAGATAGATTTACAATTAAATTATGAATTTATATATATATATATATATATATATTGAAGCACCAGGATGTTTTTCTGGGTAATTATATTTGTGTATATCCTATGTTGTGAGGGAGGAAACTGACTCCTTGCGTATCATCTCCATGACTGATTGATTAAAATCAACTTTGCTCCTTTGTTTGACATGTAATCATCTCACAGCTACAACAGCACATTCATTATACTAATAGAGGATTACTAATATTCCTATTCTGATAACAAGATGATCCAAAGTCTTCAGAAACTAAATGAAACATTTTTTTGTTAATTACACACCAAACTAAAGCAAAATACACAAAATATGAAATATCTTAATAATTGCTTAAAGTGGTTAGTCGTGTGATGTATTATTATCATTATTATTATTATCATTATTATTATTATTATTATTATTATTATTATTATTATTATTATTATTATTATTATGACCTCTGCTTGGGGGGTTGTGTTTTTTCTGGTGTATCTTTGTCTGCCTGTCAGTCTGTTTGTTTGTTTGCTTGTTTGTTTGTTGTCAGGATTTAGCAAAACACTCCTGGACAGATTTTCAAATTTTCAGAATTTGGCATGGATCGAGGTAACAGCCATTAGCGAACATTTGTTTTTGCTCAATAACTGTCTACCTAATAAAGATATCAACATGATTCTGAGTGCTAGATTTGGGTTTTCATGGTCATTAATCTTATTATGATGGTAACTTTATCATAGATGTACTGCTTATAGATGTAACAGCAATTTATGAGCTACCTTGGAGAAGGTTTGCGCTCTCTGAGTGCTTTCTAGTTTTATTTACCATCATTCCTATGCCTCCTATAAACATTATTTTTTATCATAACTGTTAGAAACATGCTGGTTTCTGACTGAACAGCAGGATTTATTTAGCCTGCCTGTTTGCCTGGGCTGAATAAATCTCCATAGCAACCAAATCACAGCTAAATTAATCCAGGATATCTAGAAAATCCTGGTTTAATCCTCAATCCAGGTTTGTCAAACACCCCTCTGGAGCGTCTGTTCCTGTATTTGTTTAGTTTCATGAGGGAAACCTTTAATCTGTGAGGTGATTTGGTTTGGTCTGTCAAGAATTATGAAGCTTATCCCAGAAACCAAACAGGCTGAGATCACCTGGGAACTCAAACACAGAGAAACAGGAGCGAGGCACAGATCTGAGGACACAAATACAGACGGATATATTAAGACTAGAGCTGAACAATGTATCGTTATCATATCTATTTCGAGATATGAACATTCAAGATATTAATACTGAAAAAGAAACTATATAAACGATACAGATTTTCCCCACACTCACCCTGCATGCACAGCTCTGGAAGTCACAACACCTCCCATTTTTACAACTGCCCTTGAATGCACCGCTTGGTTTTCACCAACCCTAGTCATATCATATCAGTAACAAGATATCTGGAATGAATATCGAGATATGAAATTTTGTCCACATCAATCAATCAAAGTTTATTTATATAGCACTGTTCATGCAAATTCAAATGCAGCTCAAAGTGCTTTACATCAAGACAAAAGATTGACAAAGGATGAATTTAAATATATATAAATACATACACATAAATACACATAAACACATATGTATATATATGTGTATACACATACATAAATGAAGACAATAACTTTCATTTAACCACTTAGCAAATAAACACTCAGCAGAGGTCCATCTACTGAGTATAAGCCACTGTAATTGTAATGAATGGTTGGTAAGAAGTCAAGAGGATTTGGAGATTAATGCACACCACATTTATAACAGATACAAGAAAAAGCAAAGCAATAAAACATCTAAGAGAGTAAAAGAATAAAGAATAAAACCAAGAGACATCTAAATAAGACACTAAAAATATATTTAAAACAAATAAAGTATGTTAAAAGATTAAAATTAAACCTAAAATAATTAAATGTAAAAAGATAAGAACTATATCAAAATATATAAGCAAATAGTAAAAATGGAATAAAATATCAGACAATAAAATAACATGAAGAAAAGACTCTGAGAAGTCGAAACGCGTTGACATGTCCCTGACATAATAAAGGATTTTAATTACATCGGAGTGCCTCGGATGATGTTTGTTCAATAAAATAATATGAATTGCTACTCAGAAATAAATAATTATAATCGTCATTAAAATAATAAAGTGGCCCCCCCACTCCCTTAATGTGACCCCCCCAGTTAATTTACAACAGGGATGGGCGACTTCAGAGCCGCAATAAAATGATCCTTGATTATAGAGGACCGAGTCTTAAGAAGTTAAAGGGGTTAAGATTCATGTAGCTGTCCTCATGAGTTACTTTTTATTCATATGTGTTTAATGTTTTTTTTTATTTTAGCGAAGTACGAAGCAGGTGAACGTGACCACACACTTCAGCATTCATACTCTGACCAGGAAACATTTTTACAACCTTCTGGTGTCAGGGTTGGTGAGTCTGTGGGATCTGTAGCCTTAGCCTGTTATTCTCTGCTGACAGGTGTGTCACCTGGTGTGGTCTGTAGCTCATCTGCTCCAAGATTTCACATGCTGTATCTCTCTTACACCTCCAACCACTCCAACCTTGTCTAAATGCCTAAATGACACAAGTTGCTGCCATGTGGTTGTAGGCTTTTCTATTGTGTTAACATGTTTTGAATATGTGTATAAATGAGTGAACTGTTCTGAGTAACTGATCCTTTATGGATTTTTTTAACTAACTGCAGTCCCTAAATATGTGTTCAAAATGTAAAAACTCTCCAGAGAGAAGAAAATCAACAGCAAACATTGAGGAAATGAGGATAAAGCAACACGAGCATGACTGTCACAGATTCAGTGGAGCAGAAGAGGAAACAGGAGTTAAATTATAATGAGCTGAACTCATTCTGTTGGTCCTGATTTTCAGGATTTACCTGCAGCCTGAAACCAAAACAAACCTAAAAACAGCTACTGCTCCATTCCTGTTTCTGAAACCGTTTGTTTTGGATCATTTCACACTAAAAAGAAATGACCAAATGCACTTAAATAAACCTGTTTTCTTATTTAAATAACACAAAGATGATACTCTCATGGTTATATTTCACTGAATGTTGAAGAAAGGAACTTTTAAAAAAGAGAATTCATGCCTCCTGATTTGACATTTGTTCCACTGCAGCTTTTAAGAGTGTTTAAAGTCATTTTAGTTCATCTAGTCGACTTTATAATTCCATTCAAATTACATGAATTCAAACAGGACAACCACATTTAGCTTAAGAAACTCATTTACACAGATGCACCAGTCAAGACAAGAAACAGCATATTAATCAATTTACACAAGAAACGACAATCTAGAGCTGGGAAAAAAATTGATTAAATGGATTAAATCGAATTATTTTCTGCAGAGTTTTAATAAATTAAAAATCGAGACTTTTATTCTTGTCTCAGTCCAATTGGTCGGCCTTCAGACAAGACTGAAGTCATCGTGTTTGGTCCACAGAAACAAAGAGAAAGTGTCAGCAGTCACCTCCAGTCTCTCTCTCTAAAACCTACAAATCAGGTTAGAAATCTTGGGGTAATAATGGACTCAGACTTGAACTTTAACAGGCATATAAAATCAATAACATCAGCAGCCTTTTACCATCTAAAAAACATCGGCAAAATCAGAGGTATAGTGTCTAAACCTGACCTAGAGATACTTATCCATGCATTTGTCTCTAGTAGGTTAGATTACTGTAACGGCCTTCTCACCAGCCTCTCCAAACGAGCCATGACACAGCTGCAGTACATCCAGAATGCTGCTGCTCGAGTCCTGACCAGAACCAGGAAGTACGAACACATTAGTCCTGTGCTCAGGTCCCTACACTGGCTTCCTGTTGCTCAGAGAATAGACTTTAAAGCAGCTCTGCTTGTGTACAAATCTCTCCATGGTCTAGCACCAAAGTACATCTCTGACATGTTAGTGCCATATGAACCATCTCGGACTCTGAGGACCTCAGGGGCCGGCCTTCTGCTGGTGCCTAGAGTCAGGACTAAACATGGAGAATCAGGGTTTCAGTTTTATGCAGCTAAAATCTGGAACAGTCTTTCTGAAGATGTGAGACAGGCCTCTACTCTGACAATGTTCAAATCCAGGCTTAAAACAGCTGTTTAACTGTGCATATGACTGAAAGGATCTGATCTGCACTCTTCTTTTTAAATTTATTTTATAATGATTGTTGATTTTATTTTGTATTTTGATTTGTTAAAGTGATTTTATAATGATTAATGTTCACTCTATTTTGTACTGTGATTTTAATGCATTTTTCTTGTTCTGTAAAGCACTTTGAATTGCCTTGTGTATGAATTGTGCTCTACAAATAAACTTGCCTTGCCTTGCCTTGCCTTTGCACAAGCACTTTTATAGGGTTGTATTTGTTATTTAAGTAGATTAAACATGATCAGAGAGTTTCATGCTAATACTGTAAAAATACTTCACCCTTTTAGTGTTTATGTAGACAAACCTGCCTACATTTATACTACATAATCGAACCTTTTATGACCCAGACTTTGACTTTAAGAGGGAAACATTTAGACAACATAAAGGCAAAACTTGATTTGTTTCATTTTTATGTCACTGGGAGTTTTGTTTCTTTTAGGGAGGGAAAAATCGATTAAAATCGTAAATCGAGTGTTGTGGAAAAAAATCTCAGATTTTATTTCTAGGCTATATCGCCCAGCCCTACAACAATCACAGGACAAACAATTAATTCAAAGTTAAGTTATGAAAAAAATAGACATTCTACCTAAGAAACTTTCCTGTAAGATCCAGTTTGAAAATGTCTGACACTTCTTTAGTATCTTTCTTTGAGCTTTATTTTGTGATAAATCTTTTATAAACTGCTACGTTATTAGATATTTTCTATGCCAAAGGATTTTTGTTTAATTACATCCATATGCAAATTCATTGGACACACCAGATAAACCGTTCAGTATTCACTCATCCATCTGAGCAACAGCCTACAGAAAGTGTTTGGAGAGGGCAGACCCTTTCAGAATCAGATTCAGCAGCTGATTGGATGATCGCTCCATCAATCACATTCATTCAATCAGATACTGCAGTAGGTGGGTGTTACCGCTGCGGTGGAAAGCAGAAACGTGACCTGCGTTGTAGATCAAACCCTCGCCAAAAATGTGTCAAAGGTGGAGTGAAAAAGTCCTGAGAAACGCTTTCAGTGTTTTTTGCTTTTTAATTAATAAAGAAATGTGTTTTAGGTTAGGGCTGAACGCTTGAGAAAATGATCTAACTGCAATTTTTTCCCCCAATATTTCGATTTACTTTGCAGTTGTTTTAATGTTCCCTTACCTTATGTATTCTTCAACAAACATAAGCAGTAGAACTTTTTTTGGTAAAACCAATATGACATTAAGTTAACCTAAGGATAAAAGATTTGAGAAAAGGTGGAGAAGTGAAGAACAGAAGCAAAATAGGTATGAAATTGTAAAAACTGGGTAAAAAATGGTACAAAATCGGAAAAAAAGTTCATAGGTGCAAAAAAGGTATGACATTGAAAACAAATAAGGCAAAAAAAAAAAAATGACTAAGGAAAATTGATTATAGCAGCAAAATTAGGATTAAATTTCAAAAACCATGTAAAAATTCCAAACATGGTCTGACAGAGGCCAAAAAAAAGATGAATGATGATGAATAAAGTTGTAAAAACTGGGTTAAAAAAGGTTAAAATAGGCATAAAGCTGTAAGAAACCACATCACAATGCCAAAATGTTCAACACATTTTGGGTTAAAAAAATTGCACTGTCTGCGCTTTCAAAATTGTAACAAGCCAAATTGCGATTTAATCTAATTTGCAAAAAACTGTTCAGCCCTAGTTTAGATCTGATTAATCTGCAGCTGAAGCTGTTAGCATCTATGCTAATCCCTGCTGTCGTCTCTCACAGCTCCACCTCTCCCTCCTCTTATGGACTCTGGGCCGTGCTGCTTTGGCTGCTCACAGTCTTTGTAAATCTGTGCTAGAGTGATCTCCCTGATTACAGACATGATGAGGTGGATCCAGCTGCACTGCAAGGTTATCTTAAAGGGATTTTCTTTCAGCTTTGACCACGTGGATTCAATACAGTAATGCAGGAATGAGCCCAAACATGCAGAAATAAGTTTGCAGGTTCCCTAAAATCCAATGCAGTGATCATCAACAGGTGGCCTGAGGGCCCCACTAGGGCCCCCACAGCTTCCCACAGGGTCACCAGAGTGCTATCAAAGTCTGAAAAGTGAAGAGACATTTTTATTAAGGTGTGAATAGTATCTCCCGTTCTTGTGTCCTTACAAGCATTTCCACAACCCCATCCATGTGCAGTAGAAACAGGTTTGTCCGGATGACTTCCTGTTTGATCTGCTTTACGGAAATCCAACCACAGGTGATCGTAAACATCAAACATGAGTGTGAGCATTGAAAAGTCAAACCAAACCATGGTAAAAATGACCGCTCCAGAAGGACGTGCCAGGGATTTTAATTGGTCTTCTACATTGTGAAGAGGTCGCTGTAAATGTTTCAAAGTATAATCACTGTGTATTTGATAACAGATCATCTGCTGTATTTCTGTTCAGTTTTACAGACTCTTTAGTCACTCCTGTATTTTCTGTGCCAACATAATTGCTGTTAAAAAGACATAATTCATAATAGTTATATTAATGTATGTTTCCATGTTTTCATTGTTAAAGGATAAGTTTGGTTTCTACAGCTTTCACATTGTTTATAGAATGAAGTAGAACAATATACTCACCCAGAAGGCTTTCCTGATCCAAACAGTGCTTCAGGAGATATTTAGATCCAAAATCGAGCAGCAGACATCCATATAATGGTAGCACATAGGGCATGCATAGAGCCGCTTCTAAACTGCGTTCAAAAACTCATTAGTTTCACCAATATTTCATCATGGTCCGCTCGGGTTACTCCTCCATTACAGTCTGTGTCACTCCAGACATGTTTTTGTGACTGTGCTGACCTCTGAACTGAAGAAGAAGAACGTTTGCCTCCGCGCCTGCGCAGTACGGCTCATTGTTTCAGGGGAAGACAGGCGGCTACAAATCGACTTTCTTCTTCCAGTTTTGTGCAAAATGGACGAATATCTATCGGATGAAGATGTTGTGGAAGAGAACTTTGAATATGATGGGTGTCCTTACAGTTTCGAGCCAGAGTTTACAGATGAGGAGCTCATCGAAAGGAGGACGCGGAGGCAGCGCTCCAGAGAGTACTGCACATGTGCAGAGGCAAGCGTTCTTCTTCTTCAGTTCAGAGGTCAGCACAGTCACGAGAACATGTCTGGAGCGACACAGACTGTAATGGAGGAGTAGCGTGAGAGGACCATGAAGAAATATTGGTGAAACTAATGAGTTTTTGGACGATTAATGCAGTTTTAGGAGCAGCGCTGTATGCCCTATGTGCTACCATTATACGGATGTCTGCTGCTCGATTTTGGATCTAAATATCTCCTGAAGCACTGTTTGGATCAGGAAAGCCTTCTGGGTGAGTATATTGTTCTACTTCATTCTATAAACAACGTGAAAGCTGTAGGAACCGAACGTATACTTTAAATAGCATATATCCTTTCTTTAAGAAAAAGATCACTCACTGTTATCCAATAAAAGACACTGATCACTATACAATCTTATCCAAAAATTTGACATTTAAAAAAAGAAGCCTTTCCTTCCTTCTCAGTTTGCTCATGCAAAACCTAACTACAGTAGTGACTGAATATTCCCCCTAATCCATGACCATTTACTGTCTTTAACTGTAGGCAACTGTAGATACACAAAAATCAGATGCAGTGTGGCTAATAAGGACTGATCTCCCTGCTAAAGGCTCGATTGTAGTTTAACATTTAAGAATTGTTTCACAAATAGTGTGAAATCTGCTCCTTGTATCAAGAGTAAGGAATAAAAATTGGCTATGGTGTGAATGTATCTGTAGCCTCAAGTATTTTGGATTTCAGATAAACACCTAAAATAGTGTTAGTCCTGTATACAACATACTACAGGCCTATGGTTTGGACACAGCTTCTCATTTAATGTGTTTTCTTTATTTCTATCGCTAATTCCATTGTAGATTCTCTCTGAAGTAATGATGGCCTCTCGTTTCTCCTAACTTGGCTGATTGGTTCTTGCCATAATATCAATTCTAACAGTTGTCTAATAGGGCTGTCGGCTGTGCATCAGCCTGACTACTGAACAACACAAATGATGATCCAATCCCATTAATAAGGCAAGAAACCATTAATTATCCCTGGAAAGGCTCACCTGAGAAGAGAAAACCATTTCAGGTGACTACCTGTTGAAGCTCATAAAGAGAATGAAGAGTGTGCAAAGCAGTAATCAGAGCAAAGGGTGGATACTTTGAAGAAACTAGAATATAAGACATGTTTTCATTTATTTCACACTTTTTTGTTAAGTACATAATTCTACATGTGTTCATTCATAGTTTTGATACCTACAGTGAGAATCTACAATATAAATAGAGATGAAAATAAAGAAAACACATTGAATGAGAAGGTGTGTCCAAACTTTGACCTGTACTGTATATTCATGCATATTTTTATAGTTGTTTTTTACATTTACTCTATTTTATACAGCACTATTTTGTTTTCTATGCACAAAAACCTGCTGTTTTACTGTCTAAGAAAGAAAAACAACATTTCATATTGATGTGCACTGTCACGGCGAATGACAAAGAAAATCTTAGTCTAGACAGAGGGAGATAAGAGGGACTCAAGAGTTCTTTAAACATGAAAACCAGCTGTCTTTAACATTCTGTAGCAGGCCTCAAATTCATTGTTATGAAGCTGATTTAAGACAATCATGAGCTCCTTAAAGTAGAACAACAGCCTAATAAAGTCAAGGCGAATGAAGTCTTTCAACATTTTTTAACTCACATAATCTGTCTGAGAACTGATCATGTCCTGCCCCTTTTCAGAACAAAAATGAGGAACCATTTCCTTCACCACCTCCTCCTTTTTGTCCAAACATGGTCACTTTTTGTCTGTCAAAGGCCAACAAGGTGAAGCTCGAGGCCTCATCAGGAAAGTGTTTATACTGGTTTAAGTACATGTGACGCTTCAGGGCTGGAGATGAAAATCTTTATGAAATAAGAACAAATAAAAACAAGAATAAACTTTGCAAGGCTGTCAAAAAGAGGGAAGTGACAGAGCTGTGAAACCACTGTGCTGCACTCGACCAACACTGACTCAGCTGCTGTTCAATTTCAACATTTAAAACGGCTCTTTCACCACATAAATGTACAAAAACATGACGCTCCAGCAGGGGCTTGTGGACCCTCTCTGGTCCTTAAACATAATTAACTGATCTTTCACTGAGATGTGCATTTTCCCTCCTCTCATTTGCATCAAAACGTGTCCTTTCATATCACCTCAGAAGAGCAGCAGGTGTCCACTGAACGCAGGACTGTGTGAAAAAATAAAATATCTAAGTGAAGGTTGAGCCATTTTATTCTTCCTGACACCACATGACCTCAAAAGGATGTGACCTCTGTTAGTTTAATGACATAAACAACGCTGTATCAGGAGTCTAAAGTTTATCCAAAAGCCCAGGTGAACTCCTGCACACCTCCACCATACATCACCTGTATTAGTCATCGTCTTATCTTATGATAAACACACTGTAACAGCGTGTGGCAATGCTTTCTCACTCAGCATTTACACATTTTACCTGCTGAATGGACTCTGAGTAATTCTCAGAGGATGATGACGCTCTCATTAGACAATCGATTGAGTCATACTGATCAAGTAGTTAAAAAAAATGAGGCTAAGAATGAGTTTTTGAAACAGTATTTGTTATATTTCACATTATTTTAGCACTTATTCATACCGTTCAGGCTTAAGAGATGTTTCTTCTGGTCTTAAACAGATTATAATTCTGTTTTATCTGACAGGATAAATATCATAACTCACATAAAAACACTGAGGGTTTATGCTAGACTGATGGAAAACTGATGGATAGAGAAATAGACGGATAATACATTCTTTATTGTCATTCAGATTTCACATTATAGGTGCACACAAGAATGAAATTTTGTTGCACATGGCTCAGATAATGCCACTTAAGACACTAAAATATGAAATAAGTGTTTAAAACAAGAAGTATAAAAACAGAAGACAAAACAGTAAACAGAGAAATCATGAAAGTAATAAAAGTATGAATCTAAACAGAGAAATTGCAATTTTCAAATCGCAGAAGGTTCAAGATTTTCATTGTGATGTAGTTTTCTAGTTTTCTGCAACTTCAAGCCTATTTTTTTTTTTTTTTACCTCTATTCATACACTTTTTTCCCACTTTGGGACCATTTTTTACCCTTTTTTAACCCCATTTTTACAACTTTAAACTTATTTTGCCCCCATTTGTCTTTTTTGGCCACTGTCAGAACCATTTCTGGAATTTTTACATGGTTTTTTAAATTTAATTTCAAATTTAATTCCCAATTTTCCTGCCATAATCAATTTTCCTAAGACACTTTTTGATTTTTTGCCAATTCCCCCCCCCCCCTTTTTTTTTTTTACAATTTCATACCTATTTTGCTTCTGTTCTTCACTTCTCCACGTTTTCTCAAATCTTTTATCCTTAGATTATTTTAATGTCATATTGGTTTTACTATAAAAAGATCTACTGCTTATGTTTGTTTAAGAATACATAAGATGAGGAACATTAAAACAATTGCAGAGTAAATCCCAATATTAGGGGGAAAAAATCGCAATTACATTATTTTCTCAAATCGTTCAGCCCTAAATTCGAATGGATTATTGCACTGAACTATTTCTCTGAAAATATTGCACAACACAGCCGGATTGTTGCATTGAATTATTGCACAAAAAAAGTTATTGCATCATCCTATACAGAGAGAAACGAGGTAGATCAGGAGTACTCTGTATATATTGGACATGCAGACTAATGTTTGATTTAAAGGTAGAAGAATGAAGGAGGATTGATTTTGTGGTGGAATAAGACTTTGAGATGGATGAATGGATGGATGATGAAACACTGGGCAGGATGGATGGCATGATTGAGGACCTGATTGAAGGAATGAGACTGATAATGGATGGATAAATGGATGAATGTGATAGATGGAGGGGTTAAATAGCAGATAATAGGATGAAATATGAAATAAATAAACTTGTGGAAGGATTGATGGATGAACAAATGGATCATTTAATGGGTAAGATGGCAGATTATTAAATACAAGGATTCATGGCTGAATGAGTGAGTGGATGCTTGAAGGGTTCAAAACAAATCTCAAGGCTCTAACACATCATTAGCAGGTTTACATGGAGCCTAATATTCTGATTAGAATCAGGTTAGACGCCCAAATGCTCCATATGAACACCTCAATCAGAATAAACAGGCCAAATCCGAATGGAACTTCATTTGGTTGCACAGGGGCAGTATATTCTTTTTCCCAAACCGATCAAAAGTAAAATCCTGTCATGTAAACGGTGAATCGAAAAGTTGTCAGGCTGGGTTCAGTCTGCACATGCTCAGTCTGGACGTAAACGAAGTCTGGATGAAACAGAGCACACAGCACTGGTCTGCTCCAGAGAGTTTGTTTTTAACACAAACTCTCAAAGAACTAAACATTATCACACATTTAGATGGTAAGAAAACAAGAAATACTGAACGACTGAATTAAGAAAGTAGGGATGGGAATTGAAAACCAATTCCAGTTGAGAATCGCTAACAGCTCCAACAAAGAATCAATATCATTAATCTTTTTGCTTCTCAATTCTCTTATCAATTCCTTCCACTGACAGGGTTCAGAAGTGTCAGAATTGTAGCTTAATTTTCATTACACTAACTACACAACCTTAAGTGAGTGGAAACACCAGCAACTTGCAGAAGCAGTTATCTTTGCTGTGACTGAAAATCAGACCAACATTTGCCCACTCGCAAAATCTGCAGGAATTGATAAGGGAATCGTTAAAGAATTGGATCGATTAGCAGGATTGTTAACAGCATCGGCAATGATAAAATCTTCTCATTTCCCATCCCTATAAGAAAGTCCACGTAAACTCAGCAAAACCGGGAGAGACCAAAAAAATCTAACAAATAAGGAGCCGCTGGAAAACTCTGAAGGCTGGCTACTACAAGGCTAAAAAGCACAACCCTTAAATAATTCAATAAAACACCCACTTACCTCCATCTTTGATAAATCATGTGGTGTTTAAATAGATCTGAGCGCATCACGTGTCTGCAAAACAGCTGTTCTGATTAAATGTTGTTGCACATGTCACACGTCACATGTAAACAGCTCACCTGAAATCTTTAATCAGAATGATTTTAATCCGAATGAGAAAAAGTCTGCATGTAAACCTGGCTCGTGTTCTCTGTATGAGCGAGTCTGGGGCCTTCTCTGACTGTTTGCAGACTGAATCAGTGGCACATCCTGATTTACGAGGCTATTCTTGTGAAAAGTTCTGGAAGCTACAGCCTTCATTCTGTGACTCGGTCCCCAAAGTTCATCTTAAAATGGTTAAAAGAAGCTTCAGATCTGCTGCTCCTGCAGACTGGAATCTGCTACAAGACAGACTGAGTCTCTTTAAATCTTTTTAAAAGCAAATTACAGGCTTCAGAGGAAGATGAAGCAGGCTGTAAATGCTTTGACAGAAAGTTCTCTGCTCTGTGGCTCTGACTTACGGTTGATTTGTCTGTATCTATGTCTGAAATTGTTTTATGTCTGTAAATTTGTAAATGTGCTGCTGCCTGTCTTGGCCAGGTCGCTCTTTCAAATTGGATTTTTAATCTCAATGAGGCTCTTCAGGTTAAATGAAGGTTAAATAAAAAAAAAAGGATGGAGATAGATTTAAGACAGATGAATTAACAAAATGATGCACAGATTGATAAAAAATGGATTATTTATAATGCTCAGGCCTCAAATTAAGGGTAGAATGAATTTTAAATGTAATTAATTTAAAACATCTACATCTCTGAACAATTTTAAGTTCAGATTAAAGTCACATATAATTAAGGCTGTCACTTTAGTGTATTAATTAGATTAATTAATTATACTGCAAATTAATTGGTTATAAAAATTATTCGCTTGATTAATCATAGCACACAAACATTTTGATATTGTCCAGCTGGAGGACCCGTACATGGCAGTGGCACATGTCACTTCACACATGCGTCTCTAGTCAAGCCAAACAAAGCCCAGGTGACAACAGGAATGGCATATTTAACACTTAGTCTTATTTTATTTTTGAATTTATCTATATTTGTACTGCATTCTTTAATAATGCATCAGGCCTAATTGTTTTGCTGGATGTCCTCGACCTTTTTCTTATTTTGAATTTGATTTATGAAACACACTTAAAGTGTAATTTGAGTTGCCTGATTGAGTTTAGAATTTTCTGGACAAGTTCCCCTGACTTTGGTTTGATTTAGTCACCAATAAAAATGTGGATGTACAAATCTTCACTTCTTAGTGTATTCATTTGATTAGTCCTGCACTACAATTTTATATCCTAGAATTTAAAGTCTTTATTTGGGTACTTTAAGCAGATATGAGATTAAAATGTGATTAATTAGATTATTTTTTTAATCGTCTGACAGCACTACATATAATACATCAAGATCCCAAAGCTTCTGTTAGTTCTTGTTCAAAATTAATTCATTTGCTTGTTGTTTGTTTGGTTGTTGTTGAGCTATTTTGAGTTTATTTCACTTTATTAAATGTTATTTCTTTTTCTTCTTATATTTTTATTATTAACTCTATTTGGGGAGGTATCTTGGATAAGCCCACTTTGTTTTTTTTCCACCTCTCCAGCACTATCTTACTTTTTTTTTTAACCTAGGCCAATGTAACTGTTTCTAATTTATGGTGCAAATAAAATACATTTAAAAAAACAGGAAAACTGTCTTTTTTGTGATGATTTTTAACTTTATGATGTGTTTGTTGCATACATTTAATTTACAATAACAGTAGAAATAAAATAAACTCGGTGTTTTGAACTGTGTCATGTCTGAGTTTATGTCTCTCATATTGTGACTTTCATTTCTTTTCAAACTTCAGATCAAACTTCTTGAGAAGTAAGTTCTGCCCATCCCTAGACTGTAGCCGAGCTCTTTGTCATTTATTCAGAGTAAAGTTTGACGCGCTGTCCTCACCTCCACAGAAACTTCTTAATCTGCGCTGATCCTTCCGGCCTGTCTGACCAATCACAGGGCTCCTATTGCTCCTCCTGACTCTCGGCAGAAACCCTTCAGGCTCCGGGGCAGGTCTCTCCCGCGTGCACCCTCCCCTGTGACAGATAGTTCCTGCAGCCCATCAGCGCGCGAGCTGAGAGAGTCTGAGGGATCCTGCTCACCTGGACCAATCACAGGCTGCGCTCAGACAACCTTACCTTTTATGGCAAACGCTAGCAGCCTCGCGAGCGCGAATAAAACCGCTGCTGGGAAGGTGGTGATGCTGCATTCACCGAGCACAGCTGGGGCAGAGAAACATCCGCGAGACTTCACCGAAAGACACACCCGAGACCCACCTGCACAGGTAAGGAACCCTTCAGACTCTTTTAAACACCAAATATGTCACGAATTAAAGCGATCAGATCGAGTTTAGTGAACACTTCCTGATTTATTGATCAGATCATCACCAATGAAACAGCTCAGGAGTCACAGCAGGTGATGCTGTCTCAATGTAAACGGCTTATTTGGCGTAAAAATGCGTTTTGGCACAAAATGCGCATCTTAAACACATCTTTAAACCGAACAACAGGTCCAAGTTTAATTTGAGAATAAGAGTTTTAAAGAAGAGTTTATTTTTAAGCATTAGTTTTGATTAAAGTAACTATACAGGTTTAGATTTGCAAGTATCATATCACAACTTAAAAGTCTGATATAGCAGCACTGGATCATTATCCATGTTTTAGCATATCAGAGGTACACTTCCGTGATTCTTACTTAAAGGGCTACACATTGATTTAAAAATAAAAACACTTTAAATGTATTAAATCAGGCAAGTCAAAAAGGATTTAAAGAGTGGAGCAAATATTTAAAAGCTTATTTGACCTTTAATCAAAACTCTCAATCACTGGCCAAACTTCTAACCAGCACACTTTCTCATGATGCCTTCAGGATGAATTAAAGTGCAATTTTATTTAAATAAAATGAGGTAAAAGTGGATAAAATGGGTGTGTTCTTCTGCCCAAAATTTGATCTCTAAGCAGGATTAGAACAGTGAGTCCAGGTCCCTGGGTGTATGAGGATGTGGACTGTAGAAGACGCATCATTTCCTGTTTTAGCAAACCTTGCATTTGGGGAAATAAAAAAAGTACTTTTAAGGGTTTGAAATGCAAAAAAAAAAAAGCTTCAAAGCCACAATATCAAGGCGGAAATGGAGGCTCAAGTTGGCAAAGAGGAGTGATTTCAACGGTCTTTATTAACAAGTTCTTTTGTTAATGAAGTTTAAAAGTGATTTAAATTAACTTACACTTCAGAAGAATTAACCATGACCACATTAAGAGTTAAAATATTCTTCCAGTTTGTTGTTTTTGCTCATTTCTGAAAGATTTGGGTCACAGTTGGAGGGACGGGGCTAACGCCCTGAGGGAGGGGCGGCTCCTCCCTGCATCACACGCTTCCTCGTCCAAACTTGTACAAAACTAAACCTCCTCAAAGACACATTTGCATCTCATTACCCGACGCTGACTCATCTCTGAGGGTGCAGCTCTGATGTTTAAAACAAAGTCCTGTTACATGAACAGGACAGTAGCGTTTGCTTAAGGGGAGTGGTTTATCTGATGTGCCTCGACTTGTTTGGGATGTCCAGAGGCATAAAGGTTACACAACTCCCTGAACCAGTTGGGTTACTTTAATAGGTAAAAGAGGTCAAAGCCCCGCCCCCCCAAAGTGACTTGTCATCCTGCTGTCGCCTGCTGGGAGGAAGTGAGATGAAATGAGCTCGAACTGGTGTCTTAAAATGGAAGAAGAGCAGCAGCCGCAAAATCAATGTGGTTCAGTTGTGAGACGTTATTGCTACATCGATCTGAAGTTCCTCTTCCGCAGCAGGAAGTTACATCACGAAGCTGCTCGAGTGATGTTGAAACCCTCGAGCTCGTCAGAAATGACTTTACAGCTAAAAGAAAAAAGGCCACAAGTATTCCATTTTGAAGTCAGCTTTGAATGTTTAATTTATCTAAATGCAAAGGTCTCCTCCCTCTTGGACCAACATGTTAAGACCTCTCTGTGCTACATAAACACCAGTTTTATCCTTTGTACTGTAAAGATCTTTACAGTCCGCCCTAAAGCGGATCATCAGTATTTTAGATGTATGTGACTAAAATTCGACGGAGCCTGTCGCCCCTCCTGAGGCGGCCTGGACCCCTAATTGGGCACTGAAGCCTTAAAGGATGATCCATTAAAACCCCATTAGGTGACCAAAGATATAAAATGTCTTTCAGAGTTCATTTTATTTCTAAAAGCATGAAAGTTCAGAGTTCATGCACTCTGATGCTTTTGTAGAAATAAATTTACAAACTCGGATTTGATACAAGGTAGAACTCCAGCTCATGCATCTCTTCACCTTTGCTCAGATTTAAACAGAATAAAGCCCCAATATTTTAAAGCAGGTCTCCAGACGAGGGCCGACCTACATATCATCTCCATCCTGTCCCTGCTGTGTGCACATGTGCAGCCGTCACTCTGAAGGATGTTCGGTCACGTGACTCGAAGTGTGTCAGGCTGTTTGTCTGATGGAAACTCAAATTATCAATCAAACTTCATAAAACACTTTTCATCCAAAAAAATGAAGCTGAAGGTGATGTACATTCAAGAACACGAGCAGATGTGCATCAGGGGGCACAAAAAAATGCAAAAACCCAACCCACATTCAACACACACACACACACGCACAGATGTACACACAAGGACACCAAGTGAGTACAAACTGCCTCAGACAATTAAGGAAACAGGAGCTAAGACTGAACTGATAAAACCTTGATAAGATGTAATAAAGTGTTAAAAGGTGATTAAAGTAAGAGTCTTAAAGCCAAACGATAAAAGAAAATAAATAAAAAGATAATAGAACACAATAAAGTAACTCTGAAACTTTACATGGAGTAAAAAAAAACATGATGCAGATTAGGAGAATAAAACACATCTGCTAAAGACCAAACTAAAACTGTTCGTCTTCAGTCTTTAGGGTGTTTCCTGCACAATATCAGCTCATTTTTAGCCTTTTATCAGAGTTTTAAATATACTTTGAGTGTTCAATGAAATGTCCAAAAATAATCTTAAATGCAGCTCAGCACAGTCAGATTTAGGAGCAAGAAACAGGAACAGCAAACACTAATCACAAATAAATTTGATAGATATTATTAATAATTTTCAAACATGGGTTCAATGGAGTGGTATGTAACCAGACACGCCTTCACAAGCCAATCCACTGTCTCTCTCTCTCCTATCAAAGGTATAAAATGCCCCAAAAAATCCTGAATAAACAATAATTATCAAACATAACCAATTAATTTGAAAAATACCATCTAGAAATAATAACTGAAGGCAATGCAAGTGCAGCAATCTTTTACTGTCATTATGTAGCTGCCAGAATTCTAATTAAATCCTAATTATTGCCTGGTTCTGCTCTTAATATTAAAATTTTCCAAATGTAGGCTGCAAGTAACACCACTGCAAGCTACAAGTGAATTCATAAAGTCTTAAATGCTGCTGCACCTTCATGTTGGTGCATCAGGGCCTGCAGATTACAATAAAAAAAAGGCAAGGGGAACTCTAAGAACAAAAGAATGCATTTATCACATGAGAAAATGCCATACATTTACTAAAAGGTGCATTATGAATCATTATGAACAAGTCCTTCCCTAAACTGTGCCTTTGACATGCTGTGGTCCAGGCTCAGGATGGTTTAGGACAGGGAGGTGGGAATTTTCTACTATGCATTTTCCTGATGACGAAACTCTAGAATATCTTCACTTCTTTATTCAGAGCTTCATATTATTATGGAAAATGAGCCAAAATAGCTGTGTGCTGTTCTCTTGAGATATTGTTTTTAGTTGGGATATCATTTACAAAATGCCAGTATTCTGAGTTAATGTATGGACATATAATTCAGTCCTTCTGAGGCTGATGTTTAACGCTTTAGGCCCCAGGTAAGATTTGATATGGTGCCCGACCCCCCCCCCCCCCCCCCCCCCCCTTACCTGTGATTTACCTACACTTACAAAAGAAATCAAATATCATTGCTTTTACCATTTTCTTCAATTTATAATAACATGCTACTCAATATATGTGCTTCATAAGTTACAAAACAATTAGAAAAAATAAATACCCTTACCATAAAATGAATGATCCTGTGAGTCAATGAGCTTTTTCCATTTTTTAAGCGTTAGTTTAGTTTTAATAGAACTATCTGGTGAAGTTTGTGGCGCCCCCTAGAGGCCGTGGCCCCCTTAGCATTCGCCTATCATGCTAACTCTGTCTGCAGATAGTATAGATCATATAAGTTGAATTTTAGGGATCTTCTTGGGGACTTCTCTGTCGCTCCTGAAGAGTGTGAAAAAGGTCAGGGTTTGATTTTACAGGAACATGAGGTAACACTCCTGAAACGTTAAAATAAGCACCTCTTGTTGAAGTGCTGGGACAAATTTGTGCCACTTCCCTCCTGAAAAGCAACCTCAAAACCCTTCACAATAAATGCTCAAAAATGTGTTTAGGTGTTTTTCCTGAGCGAGGTAACAGTTTTACCAGTCTATGTGGATCACCTGCAGTCAAACAGGTTGTGAAGGAAGTTGCTTTTAAAACAAGGCAACCACCTGTAACCCACAAACCAAGGGAGGATGTTGAATTATGAATCAAAAGAGTAAAATGAAATGTTCTTCTTTCAGACATGGATGACGACGTTGCTGCTCTGGTTGTTGACAATGGCTCCGGCATGTGCAAAGCCGGTTTTGCCGGAGACGACGCCCCACGTGCCGTCTTCCCCTCCATCGTGGGTCGCCCCAGACACCAGGTAGGAGGCTCTGCATGTCACTGTCACTACTGAAACCAAAAATAAGGTTAAACGTGGAGATCTGACACGGACAGAAAAGCAAACAAGCATCCAAAAGGCCAACGAAATGAGACTGGATGAGGGTTGTGTAGTCACAGGATGAAGAGAGCCCTTTGCACACATGCAGCCCTGCAGTTTATGGGATATGACCCAGAAAATTGACACTTACTTTAAAGGGAGGTGCTTCCTTAGCTTTGTTGGATAATAGATGGGTAGCGTAGGGTCAGCAGGAAAACATGGGTGTAAATATTTTTTGTATTTTCCACAGTCAGAGTTAAAATCCCAGCTGCTTTGCATCCATGCAGCTCATTTTGCACATGTGTGAAAGGGGTTTGAGATTGACATGAGTGAGCCTTAATGCATAATCGTGCAATTCCAGTGTTTAAATACATTTTTCTTTGAGATGTAAGAAAAACATGAACACACATTGAGTCCTCGGACTAATGTGGTTTCTAACCGCCATATAAAGAGAAAAAAGGCTTATAGAGGAAAAGTTGTGAAGAAGCATAGATGTATCATACGCCCATATTGATGCCAAACCCACATCTAAATGACAGAAGCAGTGTTTCCAGATCAACCTCAGCCAAGAGGCTCCACCTTTTAGCATATCGGCATTAATTGAAGACATTGTTCTAGAAAGTGCATCCCTTTTATCAGTGGTTTGTCACTGTAGCGTGACGTGTGACCTGCTGATTTGTGTGTCCAGGGTGTGATGGTTGGAATGGGACAGAAGGACAGCTACGTTGGAGACGAGGCCCAGAGCAAGAGAGGAATCCTGACCCTGAAGTACCCCATCGAGCACGGCATTGTCACCAACTGGGACGACATGGAGAAGGTGAGGGCGCATGTGGGCTGCTGCAGGCCACTGAGCTCAAAGATCTGCAGAGAGCTGAGTGTGCTGCCTATTGGTGAAAACTAGGGGTGTCCCGATCCGGTAATGATAGGGATATCTGTCTGATATCGGCATAAAAAAAAAAAAAAATAGATTATATCAGCCTGCATCTAAAACCAATGATATTTAAAAACTGTGATACATGATAATGTATCTTTTATTTATGTATTTCAGTAGTAGAACATGCTTATGTTTGAATTAAAGTATTTTACAATTTAGAAATATGCTTTTGTTTTATGGGATTTACGAAGTTCACTTTTCAGGGTCTTCTAATTTATTATTAATTTATTTAATTGAATCCATTGGTTTAACACGAATGGGTCAGTTTTTCTCATACCTACTATTGCTGACTACTGTTCTCTGTTTGAGTAATCTCACCTGATCAAGCCTTTTCTTACAGTCCATACTTCAAGATAAGTTATAAAAGTCTGATTCCTGCTGATATCGTATCAGATTGGTGTCGGTATCGGTCAATACTCAAGTGAAAAAGTTGTATCGGGACACCCCTGTTTGTGAAAACACAAACATTAAGGTCAGCATAAGATTTTATATTCTAGACACTTTAATCACCATGAAGGCCACTTTATTATTGGTTCCAGAGGACCAAATCATTATAAAAATGAATATCATTAAGCTAAAATGAAATAATAAATATCTAAACTAGCAGTGAAGCTTTATTAATTAGCTGAGCACAGAATAAACAACAATTAAAGGAACTTTTCCGGTGCAAAGAAATAGTGTTTGTCTTTAACCAGTCATACAGAGAATAAGAATTTTTTTGACCAAAGTAACTTAGCCAAGGTATGAAAATCTTGGTTGTCCATTTGACAACTACAACTACCAATAATGCTTAAAAGATTTTTACATAAATCATATAAAATGCCATACCAAGTACTTTCTTTAAAAATAAAAATTAAACCAGTTATAACAACCTGTAATTGTTGTTTTTACCATCCTCATGTTATATAGTTTGCCTGGTAAGGCTGCACATTTTTGGAAATTTGATATTGACCAGTGGGCCTCATATGGCCCGATCTGCCATCTGCCCAGCTCTGTTGTAGACCTTCCCCTTTAAGAGGAACTGCATTTAGAGGGTTTTTCCCAGGATCAGAAACCAATGCTGCAGACTTTCAATACCACTTTCTCCTTTAGATTGTATTAACATGAATTTTGTTGTTGACTTTTTCAGCTTCATGTCAAATTTTAAGTATTTGATATAATAAATGTAGATAAAAAATATCCATCAATACAAAGTTCTCAGTTTAGTTGGACGTTGTACATAAAGCACTTGGCTAGGCTTAGTTGTACCTTTTACCTTGCTCATATGACCACAGCACTTTTATGAACTTGTGCATTAATCTGCTCTCCTGTTCTTCAGATCTGGCATCACACCTTCTACAATGAGCTCCGAGTCGCCCCTGAGGAGCACCCTGTCCTGCTGACCGAGGCCCCACTCAACCCCAAAGCCAACAGAGAGAAGATGACACAGGTGTGTGTCATTAAAGACATGCAGCACTTAAGTTTGCACCGTAACTCTCTGAGTTCAATCGCTAACATCTGAATATTTTTGTTTGATTCAGATCATGTTTGAGACCTTCAACTGCCCCGCCATGTACGTCGCCATCCAGGCTGTGCTGTCACTGTACGCCTCCGGTCGTACCACAGGTGAGACTTCAACACAAACGTCTTTAAAATCCATTTTACTTTCTAGAATGGAGGGAAGCCAAGCTGCAGTTAACCATATTTATATAACATAGAAAATATAAGTCATATTTTCAGTGAATTGATTTTATTTGTAGATCGACCAGACCAAATGAACAAAATGTCAATGATGCACTAGAGTAAGCTCAAATATGGATAAACATTTGAAGAAGCACTAAGACCTAATGTGAAGGAAGTAGGAGGGATTATAACCAAATCCAGCACCCTGATTGGTTGTAATATTTTCAGGAGCCAATGGGAAGCCTGAATTAGCTTTTTCCCTGCGCCTGAAGCAATTGAGGCTTAGTAGTAGTACTTTTAGACTCGTATGGGAAGCAGTTTGGGCATTAATTTGAAATCAGTGTTATCAACTGTACTTAAGCTTTTACTAGTACTCAAATTTGGCAAACATATACTCAATCTTGGTTAACTAGTGTGCGAGTAGACTTTATTAGTGAAGCAAAAACTGTCACTTGTACTAGTGGACCGAGAAAATGTTAACTAGTACTCCTAGTAAACAATTGTGTTTCTAGTACTAGTAAAGCTTTGAGTTTTACTAGTAACATTTTCTAAGTCTAATAGTGCTACTAGTAACATAAAATTGTCTACTAGTAGATGACTTTGCTTTACTAGCAAGGTCTAATCACAAACTAGTGCCCCAAAAACCATTTCTAGTAAAACAAAGTTTGTTTACAAGTACCACTAGTAAACTCAATATCTTAGTAGTTGTACTTGTGAACTGTTTTTTGTCTACTTGTAGTACGAGTGAAGCCAGAAGCATCACTGGTAGTACTATTAGACCTCATGCAAATGAAGGAGGGGTTATAACCAAATCAGCACCCTGATTGGCTTTCTGTAGCTTTACAACCAATGGGATGTTTAATTTTGCTTTTTCCCCACTCCCTTATTAGCATTCAAGGCTTACTAGTAGTACTAGTGAACCCTCTTAAGTCTACTACTAGTACTAGAAGATTTAAAGTGGTGTACTAGAAGTACTATTGACATTGAGTACTAGTAGAGCTAAAGTACGGTTGGTATCAAGTTTATGCTCAAACAGCTTTCCATAAACCAAAACGGTTGACTAGTAGTACTTTTGAACCTTTTCGGTCTACTACTAGTACCAGTGACACTTTTTTTCTTCTCTTGTAAAGTCTACTTGTGCACTAGTTGACCAAAATTGAGTCCATGTGCTTCAAATCTGAGTCCTAGGAGAGCAGAACTATGGTTGATATCATTGATATTTATGTTCAAAGAGCTTTCCATACATGTGTTGAAACGACCAGCGGCTCTGGTGATAAAACATCTTCAGCATGAACAGTTTAAGTTCTAGGAGCGCCATCTAGTGACCTTTTAGAGGAGCAGCACATCTCAGTGACTGATCAATCCCCAAACATTGTATTCGCTTCTCTGAAGTGCTCATGCTCTCTTGTAACGTGACCGTTTCCTCCCCTCAGGTATCGTGATGGATTCCGGTGATGGTGTCAGCCACACTGTGCCCATCTACGAAGGTTATGCCCTGCCTCACGCCATCCTGCGTCTGGATCTGGCTGGCAGAGATCTGACTGACTACCTGATGAAGATCCTGACAGAGAGAGGCTACAGCTTCACCACCACAGGTACGGCATTCACCCTCTACCCACAGACTCCACATCGGTGCATCATTGAAACAGATTTAACCTGAACGTCTCTCTCCTCTGATCTCCAGCTGAGCGTGAGATTGTGCGTGACATCAAGGAGAAACTGTGCTACAACGCTCTGGACTTCGAGCAGGAGATGCAGACCGCAGCTTCCTCTTCATCTCTGGAGAAGAGCTACGAGCTTCCTGACGGCCAGGTCATCACCATCGGCAATGAGAGGTTCCGCTGCCCCGAGGCCCTTTTCCAGCCCTCTTTCCTGGGTGAGTGCTGAGCGTTGGTCCCTCCTGACGGTTGTGGTGATTGCATGAATCCAACCACTTCCTGTAACCTTGAGGCTTTTGCCGACTCCTTTGGCACCGATGGCTCGCTCTTTATCTAAACACCAGTTTGTCTCGTTTGTTCTCAGGTATGGAGTCCGCCGGCATCCACGAGACCACCTACAACAGCATCATGAAGTGCGACGTCGACATCCGTAAGGACCTGTACGCCAACACTGTGCTGTCCGGAGGCACCACCATGTACCCCGGCATCGCTGACCGCATGCAGAAGGAGATCACTGCCCTCGCCCCGCCCACCATGAAAATCAAGGTACAGACTTGAGCTTGTAAATGGACAACATGGAAATACTTACAAACACCAGTTAACATGGCCACCAGTCAAACTGTAACACCAGTAAGAATTTTGGGTGATATGAAAATAAGAGCTGCTTTTGCTAATTGCATATTGCAGGTGTCGTTACAAAGTAAACAACTGTTTTAACAGTCGTGTTTTTCTGTGGATGAGAATGTTTAAAAATGTTCCTGCTGTGTTCCACTCTATCAGAATCAGAAATACTTAATTAATCCCAAAGGGGAGATGTGGTTGTTCAGTTGCTTTTATACACTGTATAGAGCATTACATTTAAATTTATTAATTAGCTGCTATTAAATGGGCAGCTAACCCCAATTAATAGCTGCTGCATGTTCAGTTATTCTCCCTCCCTCTTCACTGACATTACCAAGAACTGCCCCTTAACTCTGATCTCACCTCCTCTCCCTTCTCCCTCAGATCATCGCTCCCCCAGAGAGGAAATACTCTGTCTGGATCGGTGGCTCCATCCTGGCCTCCCTCTCCACCTTCCAGCAGATGTGGATCAGCAAGCAGGAGTACGACGAGTCCGGCCCCTCCATCGTCCACCGCAAGTGCTTCTAGACGACCTCGCCGCCGGCCTCCTCGCCCTCGTCCTCCTCGTCCTCTGCCCCAGCGGAGACGTTAACGTGCCTTTCAGCTGTTCCATCCAGCTCCAGACGTCTCTGGTTTATCTTGTGCGAACAGACTAAAAGATGCATGACGCCACACACGAGATGAACGCAGCGACCATTTCCATTTTAACGGCTCAACCTCGGCTGATCCCAGCAATCCAACACACAAGGACTTCTATAAAAAAAACAAAAAAAACCCACAATGCTGCCCCCTGGTGGTAAACTAAAGTCAAAGAAAGAATAGTATTATCACCAAAACATGTCTTTCTATTCCCTTTTGTAATAATTCAGTCCACATCACACAATATTCTGCTCCACTCTGGTTGTTAGTTCTGACTCCTGAATCCATCAGGAGTTGAGCTGTTCATCATAACATGATTTTTTTATCAATAAAATGCCTTCATTTAATATTTCCAGTTTCTCTGTGGTCATTTTTGATGCTGTAGGTTGAAAGATTAAAGTGTTCATGAGTCTGCATTACTTCTTTTTATAGCGTTGCCAGATTTAACTACTGAAATAAGCAACCAGGGGCCTGTTGCACAAAACTAGGATTCAGACATCCAGAATAAATGATTAAGCCTGGCCCATTGAATCCAAAACAAGGGGGTTCAGGCTTCTTTGGTTGCACAAAAGACCAAGCGAGGATGAGAGTGCAGGGATTCAGGCTTACTTAAGAAATCTAATTGCAATCTTTTTTTACACCATTGTCTTTAATTTAGAAGAAAATGTGTTTCCAAATTAGCATGCTCAACAAATAGCCTAAATACAAAAAACCTGAAATACTAAAAGTACTAAAAGGATAATTATCACAAAATAAAAACCCTTTTAATAGGTGAACAAATTATTTGTCATAAATTAAAGTACAGAAATCAACATCAAACCACTCATAATCATGCAATTATCACACAATAACCCTGTACATAAACTACATTTACTCTATGCAATAACTGTCCATTAACATTTGAATCATTGTGAGCTTTTTTATTTGAAAAGTTAATATTAACTAGTTTTAATTTAATCGTTCTCAAAGTTTTTTTTTTTCTTACGTATTTTAGGATTTTATTTTGTTCTTAATATGTGTATTCTGTGCTTTCTGTCTTGTTGAGCTCTGTGTAAATTTCAGTTTTAAAAGAGCTGATGGTTTACCCGCTCTGATTTATCCTTATTCCCCAAAGAAACACAATGTGACTTTGACCTTTATACTAATATGGGATGTGCATTTATGTTTTCTATGGATAACTCGTATCTAATGGTTTTAAAATCTTGTATCACAGTTTTATATAAAATCACTGCAGTTGATGACAAATGTTCAAATAATGACAGGGGGTCTTGTTTAATGTGATGATGCGTGGTGGGCAGTGGAATAAAAACTGGTTTCAGTTTGTGAAAACTGAAAAGGGATCAGATTAAATAAATCCTGAACTTAGCCTGGTCTAGAGCAGGCTAGAACTACAGAATAAATCACCATGGAAACATATCAAAATATATCCCACTTCCCCCTGTCCAACTTTTGTACAACCACATCATGAATAAGTTGATTCAGGATAACCAAGATATCCCAGCTTTATCCCTTATCTTGGTTTTGTGCAACAGGCCTCGGGCGGATGAAAACAAGATCAAAAGAAATTACCAATTTTGTGAGTGTTTTGACTTCCACTTACTTTACATTTCCATCTCAGTGACATTTTTTCACTGTTCAGCTCTTAATTTACTCCAACATTGTTTGTTTGGTGGTGGAACATCCTTTTTTATTAAATACAAAAGTGCAAGGAGGGGCTACTGTTTATTATCCTTAAACAGTCTAACATTGATTTTTGTAACCAAATAGACATAGTCAAGTTTTAAAATAGTTCTCCATAGAATACATATAAAGACGCACATCCCATATTAGTATAAAAGTCCAAGTGTCACATGGGGTTCATTTAGGTAATAAGAATAAATCGGAGCAGGTGAACCATCAGCTCCTTTAAAACTGAAGTTAAACAGAGCTCAACAAGTCAGAAAGCACAGAATCAATGCATATTATGAACAAAATCACTGAGTATGATTGAATTAAAACTATTACCATTAACTTTTTAAATAGAAAAGCTCACAGTGATTCAAATATTAATGTAAAATTATTGCATAGAATTTTTGTATTTGGGCTATTTATGTGTTGAGCATGGAAATTTGACACATTTCTTATAAATTAAAGACAATGGTATACAAAATGCTATTAGATTTCGTAATAAACATGTGTAAATTGCAGATGGAGGGGGACATGATATGAAATCTTGCATTGGGCCCAGCATTAGATAGAGAGGCTCTGCATGCACCCGCAAACTCGTGCACACTTGCATAATCCAACAGCAGCATAAAGAGCAAATGTTGATGTTTCAATTTTTTTTTGGAACAAGCCAAAAAATCAGAACCTGAAATGTCAATATTAACGAGCAACTTTTCAAAAGAAGTCCAAAGTTGCTTGTAATAAGCAGACCTGGCAACTCTGCCTCCAAGCGTTCACACCTGATACACAGGCACGAGCATCAGAGTCAGAGAGGATGGTATGTGAGAGCAGAACTGTGATGAGGAAAGCTTCAATGGTGCAGGTTCTCCAGATTATGTCAACACAAGTTACCAAGTGATTCTCCTGTTGACAAACTTTGTATAGACTTACAAGTTCACAAAGAGCACAAACCTCCACTGAGGCATCTGCAGCATCTTTGGGTGAGTTAGTGTCAGAAATATCAACTGCTTTTCTCCCAGTATTAGCTAGTCCTTTTAAAAATGTTCATATCTGCATCCAAATTCAGATCAGTAACCATTCACTTCGTCCATGAACCATGACCAACATTTCTCAACAATGTCAGAATCATTAATAAAAATTATTCTGTCCACAAACTTAGCAAGCTCCAGCAAAAACTGGACAGTAACAAATCTTCCCAGCTGTGACCAGAAGCATTAATAAATGCAAAAAGAAATATATATATCCCAGGTTTTTAAGAACTTTTGTAAAACAGTGAAGAAGTATCTGCTCCCTGCAGATTCCTTCTGCTGTTGTTTTTCTGCCACTCGTAAATGTTCCAGATCATAAAACAACTTTAATTGTCATAACCTGAGTAAGCACAAACACAGCTTTGACTGATTATTTCATTCATTAAGTAAAAAAGCATCCGCCCCTTCACCCAATGCCTGGTTGTGCCAGCCTGGGAGAGAAAAACTGTAATGTGTGAGTCTTTTTCATCACAGTGTAGAAGTATTTTAATTTAGCCACAGAGCAGGCCGTTTTGAGCTTGAGAAACCCCATTAACCCATTTATGCCCACATTTTTTCTAGTTGTAAGGCAGATAAATTTATCAGTTGAGTCCTTCTGAATCATGCTATGTATTTCTTTTTTCCATTTTGTGCTTTCCCTGGAGAACCCAGGGGGTCAAATTTGGCCGCTGTTAATTTCTGCTACCCAAAATGAACAAACATAAAAAAAAAAAAAAAGTCAAATTTAACTTCAAAATCCCAGAGAGCCACTTCTGGCCCCTGCATAGAGACACCTAGTGGATGAACACTGAACTGACATGTGCCAGAGTGATAGTGACAAGATGGGTGACCACATGCTGATTTGTCGAGCTGAAAATCTACCCAAACAAAATCCTCTTCTCAGCAAACCAGAGGCTGGTAATTTTGTGTATTTTTTAAATCTGTTTAGAGTAAGCTTGCAGAATGCCTAGACGTAAGTTTTATGTTCTTTTTGGATAAATTAGCCACTCTGACCCAGTTCAAAAATCGATGGGCCAAAAATGACCCTTTGGTTCATTGAGTGACTTTGTAGATGGAAAATGGGGACGGTCTTTATTTGGCTAAAGCTCTGAAATAAATTCATAATAATATATTTTACTAAGTTACCTTGGTAGTACAGGGCCAGAGACTAATAAAGTAAATTCCTTTATCTTTTCAGGGAGTATGGCATCTCCCTTTTCTATGGAGGCCTTTTCCGCCAGGTAAAAAAAAGAGACAAAAAGTCGTAATTATAAGATAAAAAGTCATTATTTTGACTTCTTTGACTTTTTTTTTTAATCTTTTTTGTGTTTTTTAACCTGGTGTAAATGGGCTTCCATACTTTTCACCGAAATGCACTGTGAGCAATGTGCAGTTCCTCTCTGCATCAACAAAAAAAAGAAACTGTTTCAAAGACTACCACACTGTCTAGTGTGAGTTCCTCTCCGTAGCAGAACAGATTTTTGAATTCCCAAAGATCCATGGTTATAGTTTTTTAGAAAATAGTATTTTTATGACTGGAACAATTGTTGCCACTCGTCACACAGCTTGTCAGGAGGTCACTGTTTCTAGATTCCTGCAGCATGGTCAGGACCTCTGCCACAGAGTAAGGAAAAGACAACATACATGATTGTTTTTTTAATTTTGGCCTGTTATTTAATGAAAATTAAAATAAGCAAATTATGAAAAATCCTGCGGACAGTGTTTCCTTTGGTTAGCAACAAGCTGTGCCCACTGGCAACTTTTGTTGTCACTTCCAGACAAGTAAGCCCATGATCAAAAAAATATTTACCCCAGGAAAAAAATTTGGTGGAGGTTTACTCTAGAGACTTGAATGATTACATAATTATAAATATGTTTTGGGGGAAAGCATTAGAAATTTATGAAAACACTCTTTCCAGGACAATTTGCATCCTCCATGTCTTCCACCAGAAGGAGCAGGAAGCAGATGATGTCATGTGACAGGAACTGCTTGAAAACTATTTTTAATAGACCAAAATCTTTATCTAGGTTGTCTACTAACACATAAGTGGGAAAAGTTGCATTACTACCGTTTTGATTTTTGGTTGTAAGTACAAAATGACAGTGATACACTTAAGCAACAATTGTTGCTGATGGGGCAAAATTGATTAAAGGTTGCCAGGTCTGCTTATTATAAGCAACTTTGGGCATCTTTTTGTTAAGTTTCTTGTAAATATTGTCAGCTAAAAATAAATCTAACATGAATAAGTATAAAAAGAAACACTATATCAACGTTAGACCTATAAGCAACTAACAAAAATGAAATATTCATCAGACAATACAACTTTAAACTTGAATGTACATGGAGTGTAAGGTATAGGATTTGGTTTGGTTTAAAGATTTAAGCATTTGTAGCTCATCTCGGAGAAACTCGAGGTTTGTTCCACAGTTTTGGAGTGAAGTGTACCTAATAGAGTGGCCAGTGGGTGTGGATACGAAGCCTCTCCCATGATAACATGATCACGTGTGACATCAATGTTTCCTGCTGCCCTCAGAAACCTCCAGGCTTGTTGATGTGATGTTGCAGACGAGCTCTCAGCAGGTGAGTACAGAGCTGCACAGATCAATGCCTATTATAAAATAGATTATTTTTTAATCAGGGATGTAAATAAAAGATTAAGTGTTTGGATATAAAGTCTGGGGTCAGAGATGATCAGAGTCACTGCTGGTTTTTTACCAGATAGACTTGTGGCCTACCGTGTTACAATGCTAATTAGAGAGCTAGCACCGGCGATTGCAACCGGTCTGTGGCGAAATAAACACTTACACAATACATACAATACTTATCGTATTGTATGCATAAGCATATTAGTTATACTTACTTTATGGATAGTTGACCATTTGGTCCCTGTGGTTTTGGTCGCCTCCTCCAATTTATTTTGGGTACATGAAAAAAGGTATCCAGCACTGCCCTGTTGATCAGAGGGGGGAAATCCTCTAATGTAGTTACACAGCGTCGGGTACTTTCTGTATCATCCCACGACACATCGAGACCACGAATATTGGGCAACAGGTCCCACTCGTTACAACACAGACATTCTTCCTCTGTGGGCATAGAGTCACAGCAACCACAGGAGCACCACCAGTCCTCAGAAATTCGCGTTCGTGCAGCCGCTGCTTCACCCTCGTCTGCTCGTTGACCCTCTGTTGCTATCCTCGTTAGCTCTTGAGTTTGTAGCAGCTCCTCGTCCGTATACTCTGGCTCAAATAAATACGGGTGGCCGTCGTAATGAAAAGGCTCGTCTTCACTCTCGAAATCTGGTAAATATTCAGCCATGATACCGATGCAGTAAAACTTCCAACTGTCCTCCGGGATAAGCAGTTCGCGCACTGCATGGCTCCTCTGTTTTATTTCGGCAACAAGCTCACAGGAGATGACATCACACAGGTCAGAGGACGTGAAGGAAAACGCATAATGCTTACAATGCTAATCAGAGAGCTAGCACCGGCGATCGCAACCGGTCTGTATGGCGAAATAAACACTTTTTAATGCTCAAACTTATACGGGATGCAGTTGCCCCCCTATCTAGCTTCGCGGCTGCCGGCTGCATCCGCTCCCTTGATACTGAGCCAATTTTAAAACGAGTTGTACCCGTCAATCGTATACACACATACACTTGGGGCAATAGGACCCAGGTTGAAAAATACCGAAGTTGCCCTTTAAGCAACAATTGTTGCTGGTGGGGCAAAATGGGTTAAAGGTTGCCAGGTCTGCTTATTTTAAGCAACTTTGGGCATCTTTTTGTTAAGTTGCCTGTAAATATTGTCAGCTAAAAATAAATCTAACATGAATAAGTGTAAAAAGAAACACTATATCAAAGTTAGACCTATAAGCAACGAACAAAAATGAAATATGGCGTCAGACAATACAACTTTAAACTTGAATTTACATGGAGTGTAAGGTATAGGATTTGGTTTGGTTTAAAGATTTAAGCATTTGTAGCTCATCTCGGAGCAACTCGAGGTTTGTTCCACAGTTTTGGAGTGAAGTGTACCTAATAGAGTGGCCAGTGGGTGTGGATACGAAGCCTCTCCCATGATAACATGATCACGTGTGACATCGTGCTGCCCTCAAAAACCTCCAGGCTTGTTGATGTGATGTTGCAGACGAGCTCTCAGCAGGTGAGTACAGAGCTGCACAGATCAATGCCTATTATAAAATAAATTGTTTTTTTTAGTCAGGGGTGTAAATAAAAGATTAAGTGTTTGGATATAAAGTCTGGGGTCAGAGATGATCAGAGTCACTGCTGGTTTTTTCACTTATTCTGATGTGTGGGGCTTTTTTTGAACAGAAGGGGGAAAGATGTGACCTAACAGGAAGTTAAAGGCAGATCAGTCCCTGAGCCTTAGGAGATATCTGTTGTATTGGCTGATTTCTAATACCTGATGGCTTTGGTCTTTGAGCCGTCTAACTTAATCTTTTAATTTTGAATTAATGTTTTTGGCTCATGGTCACAGTTTCTTGCATGTTGCATAACTAGCCTGCCAGGAAATTATTAAAAAGAACAAGTTAGTCGACTTGATCCACACCCAGATGCACATGAACATCATTATAAAAACATTCGTTCAAGCTCCTGAGTGATTAATTGTTTTGACTTCTAGATACATACAGTTCTCATCTCAAGATTATTTCCCCTGGGAATTCTTGGACACAACATGGCAGCAACCGCATCTGGTAAGTCAATCAATAAATCAATAAATCGATCTTTAATTGATTTGATTGACATTTATTTGGAACATGAGGTTAAAGTAAAATCACTGTCAAAGACAGAAGAAATACAAAACAAACAGACATTGTCTAATCACATATTCTAAAAGGAGTGGGATGAAGTAAAAACTTTTGAATTCCCACCCCTTTACGAAACAATTATTTACAAACAAATGCAGATGTTATGCACTTACTGTACATATACTCACAGACAACTTTGTCCATGCACCCTTATTTCATGCTTGGACATTGTAACAGAAAACTTCCATCCACAATAGTAATTGTGATTTCACACAAATATACAGAACACTCATACTATCATTATATTTTAATAATAACCATATACTAATATCAGACTACTTTATTCTCTTTTTTATGGTCTCTTGCAAAAATCATAATTTTGTACATTTTTAAACTTGTTTTTACCTGAACATTTCATTTCCTCACCTAAACTGTTCCATATGCTCACCTCAATAACAGATACACAGAATCTTTTTTATGTTTGTGCGTCTACTTAATATTTTAAAGTTGTCTTCACCCCTCAGATTGTAACCTCCTTCACTCACAATTATGGCGCTAACGCTTTTTAACAGAGCCGGTTGAAGCCTTACTTCTCATTTTATAGATACATAAATATGCATAAATACACAAAGCTACCTGCAGTAACAGGTGAATCCATCCAGACAGAGACAAAGGGTCTAAAAGTTAGAATTTACGACAGCAACAACGCCATGGACGCCCAGATCATAAATCTGTCTTCATCTTATTGTTCCCTGTTGGATAGGTTATATATTCATTCAAGGTTAGCCTAACAGAGCTAAGTTCAGGCCAAATGTGTTGTAATTTGAAAATGAATAAATATTGAAAAATAAAATTTGAAACTGAAATTTCAATATTTGATCATCTTTTGAGAATGCAGAGGCCACGCCCCAAAAGTCTGAAACTGAAAAATCCTGCAACTAAAAAAAAGATAAATCATGTTTAATATATTTCAGTCAAAAATGAAACATATTATATTTAAGTAATTTAAAAGCTTAAGAAAAAATATATTTGAACTGAAAACAATACACAAATTTTGAGATTTCAGCTTCATATTTGATTTTGCAATATATATTTTTTTCAAATTACAACACATTTAGCCTGGATTTAGCTTTATGGAGACATGGCACCTGTTTTTTAAGAGGGTCCTCTTGTCTACAAGGCTGTAGAGGTATTTAGTATGGATTAATAAAAAATACAACCATGGATGGAGAGATCAACCTTATATCAACAATCATGTTTTAATGAAAAGAGTCTGGAGAGGAGTTATGTTGATTAATATAACAGCATCCAGCTGAACTGACATTAAAATGGTTTAAAAGTCTGAATTTATGTTGAATGATGTTTCTGTTGATGGTTGATGCTCATGGAGTGGAGCAGGTCATCCATGACTGTTAGTCGAGGTCATACTGATATATGTGTGCTGTCTACAGGAACTATTGTGTATTTACTTTTGTTGACGTCTCTGAAGTTAATATCGGGGACTGTAATGATCATGGAATGGGTTAAAAGAAAGGACAAATATTTATAGTTGAAGTAAATGAAGCTCTGTAGGACCACAACAGTGGGCAATTCATAATGGGATTTTTTTGGAGAAAGATTATTCATGAAAATTCTTAAAACTCAAATTTCAGTTCTTTCCATAGGCCAGCAATACTCTGGAGCTAAATTTACAATCCTTTGAGGTAATTAGAGTTCAAAATGTCCTCCGCAAAAACCTCCATAAAAGCAGAACAGATTTATATTTTCTTTTTTGCTCAAATAATTCAGTCAACTTCAGTCCTACTTAACACTACCAAATATTTAATTAAATATTTCCTAACCACTTAAATGCCCATTTGACTTTTTTTCTCAAATCATTCAATCAATTTGATCAACCTATTTGATTCCACTATGTCCCTGTTTTAACGACAAAAAAACACCTAAAATGAGTTATTTTCCATATTAGTTACATTTCAGGGTTCTCTTTTCAAATTACCCAATCGGGAAGCAGATGTGTTGGTCAACCTGCTGGTTGGCTTGCCTGTTGAAAGAGTTATCCTGGGCATGAATAGATTTCTACGACGGAGGATTAGGGCCACTTTGAAAACTAAAAAAAAAAGGAAGGTTACGAGAATAAAGTCGTAAAGTTAAGGGAATAATCTTATAAATTACGAGAATAATCTCATAAATTACAAGAATAATCTCATCAATTTACGAGAATAAAGTCGAAAAGTTACAAGAATAAAGTCATCTCAAACTAGGAAACATACTTGGCCATATTAAGAAAGATATTCACAGATTCTGACTTTGTAGCTCAATAACTCATGAATAAAACGACATAGTTCCAAACCAGACCCCTCTTTTTGATCACTGTAATGAAGACTGTGAGCTATAAACTCGTTTTCCTCCAAACAAGCCGTCAATACGCTGAAGCTGATGGCTCAGCAGCTTAGGGACCATCAACAAATTACCATATTGGAGGAATAGTGTCATCGGGCCGAATTTGGTGCAAACACAGCCAAAAACACATAAGTTTTTACAGTTTTTACAGCCATAACCTATCAATTAATATATGCCAATATAAAAAACATATAAATTACATGAAAAACCATTTCTTTAAAGAAAGAGCTGTAGTCCATGCCAAAGAGAATGCATGATCATCAGGCTGAGTTTGGTGTCACTGCAACAAAAAACAGTTATTATTATTATTAAGTGATAATCATCATTAAAATCAAATCAAAAAATTCTTGCTGAAATAAGAGCTGTAGTTTAAAGAAGAGGAGATCACCATTCATGTTTTGTTATGACTTGGTTGGTAGATCTCATTACTTTGATGGCATCTGATTTATTTTCAATCAGAAAGTCCTTTTACTTCTCAGTATGGGGAAGTTATTCAGTTTTCTTTCACACTATTCCTCCAATCTACTGGATACAAATTGGGGTTACAAACAGGATTGAGAGTGGCAAACAAGAAAAAACAAAGACAGGCTTTCAACATTTTATAGCGGTAATTCAGCAAAAAGTCAACCACACGGTTACAATGCCAGTCAAAGGGTTAAATGAACACAAGGCAATTAATTAAATGGACTTTGTTGCATTATTATTTTTGCTGTGTCACATTCTAACATAGAACCTTTAAGGTAAACAGAGGACAGAAAAGTCACATGGAGTCCCATTTTACCACCATAATAGCGAACAGTCATTGCACAATATAGTCAATGAACTATCTAATTTTAGGGTTTCATTTTGTTAAAAAAAAGAAAAAAAAAGGAAAATTTGTCATTTGTACTTTTTAGGATGAGATGGGACAATTTCCTCATTGTATGTCTAAGGATAAAATACTTCTTATTTCTTAATGTGAAAACAACAAAGAAAATACTGCAGTTGTGCTATTGTCCACTGTCCTCGAAATACAATTAAAACAAACCTTGGATTTATCAATATGAACATTTACTTATGTTTAAATTGTTTCATAGCATTTTAATCCCATGTTTACCCAAAGTGCTGTCAGTTCAGAATCTATCATTGCAAAAAATACTACGCATCAGATCAGTTTTATCACTTTTCTTACCTACATTTAAACTTAAAATCATTTCGTGTGATTTATGCCTTTATTTGTTAAAGGTACCATGGGGAGAATCTAATTCCAGTGGCAAAAAAACTCTGCTACCCATGAGCACGGGTGGCGACTGTCGTAAAGACGTGACACAAGCCAAAGCGTGCGTTTGTTGTGATGCTTATAGGGCTGCAGCTGTCAATTTTTTTTTAAATAGATTACTCAAATTTGTGTCGATTAATCGAGTAATCGAATAACTGTTACATTGCGCTCACTGCTATTTTTTTTTTACATTGAATCACTACACATTCTTATTATTAGTAACACACAAAACAGAAAAGCCAGGTCACTTAAATTAACAACTTATTTTTCTTATTTTGTACCTTCGGAGCATAAATGGGATTTAAAATCAAAATCTATACTTTTATTTTTACTCTGGGTCATACTGTATCTTGCTTTTTTAAGTTTGGTTATTTTTATTTTATTTGTATTCATGCTTATCTCTTTTTGCTAAATTATTGCCTTTACTACTGTACTATATTGATGATCTAGGACCAAATAATCTCATACTTAGATACTAAGATAATTTAACTAGCTAATGTACATTTCTATAACATATGAAAGCATTCCCTACACCTGCTTCCTCTACTCACTGTCAGTGTTTCCTCTTCTACTCTCTGCAATCAAATTAAATGTAAAGTTATTGGATGTAAAAAGCATGTGAACAAAATACACATGATTCTGGGCAAGTAGCCTCTGCATTGATTTACGTTCTGAACCAGCCTTTACACGGAGCCATAATCAAAGTAGGTTATTTACTAGCCCATATCTCAGTTATTGATCACATTAGCTGCTTCTGTTGATGTATCATGAGTGTCATCCTGTTGTGTCACTCTGACGCACAGACCGGATGTTTACTGTTGACGTGCTGCAGCATTGACGATGTGCTATCATGCTAAGCTACGTGCTAAGCTAACTCTGTTTGACATCAGACACACTGCACTGTGTTTTCTTTCCGTCCCTTCTTGTAGTGACCACACACTTGGGACACTCTCTGACATTACTTCTGTGGACTCTCTCCTTTCTGTCCCTCTCTTTTCTCTTCCTTCATTATTTTACAAGCCGCGCAGCAGCGGAGGTAGCAGGCGCGTTGTGCCACAGAAACGACCGTCCATGTCAAACACCGTTCAATGTATAGTAGTCCAGATATATATTTATATGTATGATTATATATTAAACAAGGCTTTGAGGCACACAATTTTTGAAATCGAATAATCGAGATTATTCAAGAAATCGTTTAAGCTCTAGATGCTAGTGAATGCAGCTCAGACCTTCCTCAGAACTCTGCATTGCTTTACAAGTTCTTTTTCAACAACTTACAGGATGCAAAGCCACGAGGTAATGTATCTCTTTCTAGTTACGTAGTGGTAGTTTTTGATGTGTGACAACAAGTAATTTTTGGAAAATTTAGTATTGTAGTTTGTAGCCAGCTATATATCTCTACTAAAGTGTGTATTCTGACCAGGCACATATCTAAAAGTGAGACTTTTTCTGTAATTACTTAGAAACTCCTAATAGCATCTTTGAGATGAATTTATAGCATCAAAATAGGTTATCAATAAATGCTATTCCTTAGGATCGTGGTCGGGTCGGACAGGGCTGGACTGGCCTGGATACTCAACTTCATGAACAAGACAATTAAAACTAGAGCAAATTTATATTATTCAGACACGTCTTAGAGCACCGGGCTGTAAGTAGAGATATATAGCCAGCTACAACAACGATAAGTTTTCCAAAAATTGCTACATCAAAAACTACCGCGACGTAACTAGAAAGAGATACATTACCTCGTGGCTTTGCATCCTGTAAGTTGTTGAATAAAGAAGTTGTAAATCAATGCAGAGTTCTGAGGAAGGTCTGAGCTGCATTCATTAGCAAAACAACAAACACACGCTTTGGCTTTGGTCACGTCTTTACGACAGTTGCCACGCGTGCTCATGGGTAGCAGAGTCTTTATGTTTCCAGGATTAGATTCTCCTCATTGCACCTTTAATAAAAATTCTGATCACTGTGGTTGACTTTTATGATGAAAATTGTAGTGGACAAAGTCTGAATGAAAGAGGCCAGCGGGTCTAAGATGAGCAAAAAGAATGACCGTGCTGCAGGAAATGACCTTACAGGGTATCAGAAGGATTTTGATGAAACTTTAATGTTGTTTCTTTGTATTTCCATGACAGAAGTTGACCTGAGGATTGTTCTTCTGGGGAACTCCTGGTCTCAAAGGAATACAGTGGGAGACTTGTTGTTCGAAGCAGAATTTTTTCAGAAGGACCAAGAACCAAACTTCCTGAGGGTGAAAGGACGCTTGAAGGAGAATGTACAATTAACTCTCATCAACACTCCAGATCTGCTGCCAAAAAACTCAGATTCTGAACTAAAGAAACTTTATGAGCTTTGTGTCAAACCCTCTGACACAGGGCCTCTTGTGTTCCTGCTGGTTCTTCAGTCTGTGGACTTCACCAAACAGCAAAAACGGAGCCTCTGCAGGATTCTTCAGCACTTTGGTGATCAGGCATTTGATCGGTCACTGGTTCTGGTTTCTACATCCTGCACAGGGAAGGCGGGCAACAGAGAGCATTACATGAAGAATCCAGCCTTGATGTACTTCATCACACAGTGTGGAAGCAGATGTCTGGAGCTGGAGCACCTTGAATGACAACAGCTGATGACAAGTTTGGATCAAGTTTTGAGGAAGAACTACAGTGAGAGGCTGGGCTTGGAGCATTTCAGGGATCAAACAACTACAGGTACAGCAGTCCTCAGGGACGTGCAAAGACATTAGAAGGTGCAGGTGCTCAAAGTTAGAAAGGGGGCACATGGTGGACAAATTTGAAACGCCATACAGAAACTACACACGTTTACATTACGGACCTGATCAAAATCTTAAGACCAGTTGAAATATTGCTAGAAGCAGCACTTTGCACATTTGGACCTGAATGAGGTTTTAAATAGAGCTACAATATGCAAAAACAAGAAGGGGGAGTGTGACAAAAAGCACTTTGAAAAAGTAATTTCTCCAAAACAACAAGTAAACTGAAATAGGCTGTTTATCAGCTGATCAAAAGTTTAAGACCATGGGCTATTAAAGTCAAAATCTGCTCATTTTCTGTCAGGCATTCACACGGTCATGCCCTCCTGATGGCTAAAGCTAAGAAGCTTTCTCTTCTAGAACATGGTCGGATCGTCGAGCTGCATAAGCAAGGCCTCTCACAGCGTGCAATTGCTGCTGAGGTTGGACGCTCAGCTGTTTACAGCGAGACTGCACCCCGTTGGGCAGGCGACTGGGGTTAATGGAAAAGCAGCACAAGGCGAGTAGAGTAGAGCCAGGTCGAGTCGGGTAGAGTAGGGCAAAAGGAAAAGGGCCGTTAGTATTCAGCCTAAATAAAGAAAGAAATCCCCAAAAAACAGAACTCAACACAAGATAGAAAGCTCAAAACTTTGTGTGCATCATGGCCAAAGTAAGGTCATTTCTTTCTCATTCATGCTTTTACTACAACCTGCACTCTAGGATGGCCCAGTGCTGAGGTCATGGTTTACAGCTCTTTATGGACTTGATAAAAGCATTTAAAAAATAGAACTGTGAACAATTTCACATAAAGAAATTGTATTAATCTCTTTTTTTATTTTGGTCAATAGCTCCATTCAGCTTTAGTTGGTGAATGTGGTGAAAATATGCTCCATACTTTATTCAAGAATCATGTTGTTGATCTCTTTTCCCCATTTCAGGTTCAGATGTCCAGATTATGTTGTTTGGGAAGAGTGCTTATGAAAAGACCACGCTGGGAAACTTCATCATTGGGAAACAAGAGTTTAATGCTCTACAAAGTTCAGAGAATGAGGTTGCCTTTGGAAAATGGAGAGGGCGGAACGTGACCGTTGTGAAAACTCTAGAGGCGTTTAATTTGCGAGTGGAAGCATTAATACAAGAAATGAGAGTCTGTGCTGAGGTTTGTCGCCCTGGGCCAAATGTCCTACTGCTGTTAGCGGTGCCTTCTGATTTCACCGAGGAGGACAGACAAACGCTGAAGTTCATCCTGAGCTTGTTTGGCCCAGACGCTTTAAAGTCCTCCATGGTCATCAGCACACATGAGGAGGAACAAACAGACGTTCCTTTCAGACATCTCCAGAGAGACTGTGGTGGAAGACACTACAACATAGCCGAGAATAACCATTTGTTACTGATGGAGAAGATTGACAATATTATAAATGACAACAAAGGGACCTTTCTAACCTTTTCTGTGGAGCCCATAAGGCCAGAGTCTGAATCTAACAGGCCAGCTGTGAACATTGTTCTGTGTGGGAGCAGAAGAGCAGAGAAGACCTCAGCAGCACGGGTCATTTTAGATCAGACTGATCTTCCAGTCTCTGACACATCAGAGTGTGTTAAACACCAGGCAGAAGTGTGTGGACGTCAGGTCTCCTTGGTGGAGCTTCCTGAGCTGTATGGAAGACCTCTGGAGACTGTGATGAAAGTTTCACTCAGGTCTGCCTCCCTCTTTGACCCTGAGGGTGTCCATGTCTTCATCCTGGTCCTACCTGTGGGTCCACTCACTAAAGAAGACAAGAAAGAGTTTGAGACCATCATGAACACATTTGGCCCTCGAGTCAAGGCCTTCACCATGACTCTGTTGACTGTGAAGTTAGATCCTTCAGTTCCAGAAATTGTCAACTATCTACAGAAAGACAAAAACATCCAGGAGCTCATTCAGAGCTGTGGAGGACATTTTGTTCTCAACATCAGAGACAGGCAGCAGATCCCAGAGCTGCTGGACAGTTTGGAGAAACCAAAAGCTGAGACTGAACACAAAGCAGTCAGCTACACAACAGAGACTTTTGCACAGGCCCAGATAGAGAAGATCAGCATTCAACATGAGCTGAATAACCTGAGAACAAGAGGGATGACCAGGGGTAAGTAAAATCCCTGATCTTTAAAATGAACTTAACTGTAGTCCTGCTGCACTACACGATAAAGCACTATTGCGTGTTGGCATTCTGTGATGTGCTCGTCCATCAGAGCATCCATTTTTTTTACGTTTTGTTTTCAGCATAGTTTTTGCTGCTCACTTGCAAAAGCACATAGCTCTCCCAAAACAGTCCACACGTTTCAAAACCAAATTTCTTTCTCATAAAAATAGTCAGTGCCAACAAAATGCAGAGATCCTTCTCAATTAATTGGGCTCATTCGACACTTTTGATGCTTTTGCCAGAATGATGTTGTGCCCTCTCTTTTGCTTATCGAAGCATTGCAGGTCGTGCACTTGCCTTGTCTTTGTTTTCCATCGGACTGAAATTCTTTACATTCAAAGAAAATAACTTTGGGCACAGAAGACATAGCAGTTGCCAATTTGAAACCCCTGTCCTGCACACCCTGCCCACTGATCATCACTGTAGCAGAAGCAGGTGTGTGGTAGGAACTTATGTGTGTAGTACTGTGTCGTGTGCGGGACAATAATAGGAGACGGACAAGTGTACTGTGAATGGAGCATCAATAAAGTGAACCTAAGAGGGAAAAGCGGCATATATCTCCTGTCTGGCTCTTCATATAAAGTCTGAGTGCAGTTTTCTGAATCATGTTGTCTCAAGTCAGGTCGAGTCTGGAGTTTTTGCCTCCCGAGTCTGAGACAAGTTGCAGGTCGTCTCATTAGCGGCTCCAGTCGACTCAAGTCCAATTGTCTGAGAACATGCTGGTGGCTTCATGTTTGATTTGCACCCCACATGTGCAGAATGTAGTTCTTCAAGTGGGCAGCCTGGTTGAATGATGCCTGTGGTTCCTTTACCCAGGGCATGCCACACTCTTGTTTTCCAACTATACTGTAATCCCTGTCTTAATGCTTTACCTTAAATGTATTTCATCTGTAACCCCAGGCCTTTCTGCTTCCTAGGTGATGACGATGAGAGGCTGGGCCAGGAGAGTCTCAGGATTGTCCTGCTTGGGAAGACAGGCTGTGGCAAGAGCTCTTCAGGAAACACCATTCTGGGAAGAAAAGAGTTTTATGCAAAATTGGGCCAAACATCTGTCACCAGAAAGTGTCAGAAAGAACATGTCGAAGTGAACGGCCGTCTCGTCACTGTGGTGGACACTCCTGGTCTGTTTGACACAAATTTGCCTTCTGAGGATGTTCACGAAGAGGTGATGAGGTGCATCAGTCTGCTGGCTCCAGGACCCTGCTGGTGTTGAGCATGGGACGCTTAACACCAGAGGAGAGGAAGACGCTGCAGCTGATCAAGGAAGCCTTTGGGAAAGATGCTGCGAAGTTCACCATCGTTCTTTTCACAGGTGGAGGAAATCTGAAGTATGAGGGGCGGTCCATCAAGGACTACATTGAAAATGAATGCACTGATTCCTTCAAGAAGCTAATCGACGACTGTGGAGGGAGATACCACCTGTTTGATAACCTGGATGACAAAAACCAAACACAAGTCAGTGAGCTGATAACCAAGATTGATGAGATGGTGAAGGAGAACGGAGGCAGCTGCTACACCAACGAGATGCTGCAAGAAGCTGAAGCATCTATAAAGAAAGAAACAGAGAAGATCCTCCACAAGAAGGAGGAAGAGATGAGGAGAGGGATGGAGGCACTTCAAAGTAAACATGAGGAAGAAATGAAGGTGATGGAAAGAAAAATGGAAGAGCAAAGAGCAGAAACTGAAAAGCAGAGACAGCTGAGAGAAAAACAACTCGAGGTCATGAAAGAAAACCTCAGCAAAGAAAGACAAGAACGAGAGAATGACCAGAAAAGGAGAGAAGAAGAAGAGAGGAGAAAGGAACTGGATAAAACTCACAGAGAATGGCTCAGACAGAATCTGGACGATTTGGAGAGACAGATTCAAGTAGGAATGGAGGACAAACAAACAATAGACAGAGAGCTGCTGGAGACCAGAGAAGAATTAAAAAGAGAAAGAGATAACTTTGAGAAAGATCTTAAAGAGTGGTGGAAGGACCGGTACCAAGAAAACGAGCAGATACGATATGAGGAACAAACTAAACTGAAGAAGCTTGAGGAAGAATACAAAAGAGAGAAAGAGAACGATGAGAGGAAAAGAAAAGAGGAGGAAAAACTCAGACAGCAGAAAGAGGAAGAAGGGAGGAAAGCCATGGAGGAGGACTACAAGAGAAAAATGGAGGACCTGAAGAAAACCCACCAGGAGGAGGCCAGGAAGAAAGCTGAGGAGTTGAACGACTTCAAGGAGAAATACAAGAAAGAGCATGAAGCCTTGAAGAAGGAGAATGAGGAGATGAGCAGTAACTTCTTACAGGCTCTCTCCGACTACGAGGAACAGAAGAAGAAACATAACGTTCAGCTATATGACACGATCAAATGTGTGGCCAAGAAAAGAGGGCACAGGCAGAAAGTCTACAACCTTCTGAAAAAACATGAGAAAGAAATGGAGGGGGAAGAAAGCGAGGAGAGAAAAATTGCTCTGCAGGAAAAACACGAAAAAGAAATAACTGCTCTAATACAGGAGCTCATGAATGAAGTGGGCCGAGAAGTGAGCCCAGCGAGGTGCTCGATCTTATGAGGTTTCCTTCAGGCTACTTTTGTCGTACTCTACCTGGGTTCATATTAGGGCCGAATGATGCTGGGTAAAAAGGTTTAATATTCATTCCATGTGAAGACTATTTGTGGTGACTTTTAGGTGGAGCCGACACTCTTTTTTGCTCCTGCTCTGGCTGTGTGTGTCTGTGGCTCTCCTCTGCATCCTCACACCTGTTCCTCAATCACGTGGACAATTTCAATGCTTCTCAGACTCTGCTCCAGCACGGGATGATTTAGAATCTACACATGGCATTGCTGGCCAATGCTTGTTTCTCCCTTGCTTTTCTATCTTTGGGTATTTTTTACTCACTTGTGTATCTGCTCCTTCTTTTTCAGTGCGTCCACGAGTCCAACCTCCATCTCACAGCAGCAGTGTTGGAGCTATTGGTTTATTTTCTGTACTTAGTGGTTTATTCTAATTTGGGATTAATTAGAAGTATAAATTGTAAGATCTATCTTTGTTTGTCTTTGTTATTAATTTAATTTAGATTTTTCTGAATTAATTTAAAAATACATATATATCTTGGCTAGTGATTTGTTTACTATAATTAGATGTTTTGTATTTATTAGGGGTGAAATGAAATTCTGTGGCACGAAATTTCGAGAAATAAAAAAAAGACAAAATAAAATTCAAAGACTCACGAAATAAAAAATGCGAAGGGATGCTCACACGACTGGTGATTTTTTTTTACCTTCCTCGCCTACCGTAGTAAAACACTTGCTTCAGAATTATAAAAAACAACTAGGACAGTCAGGGCAGGACGTGAAAACAGGACATCATGGGACAAGAGGACACTTGGTCACCCTGGGCCTTAACTTCTAATTATTTTCAGCTAATGTCAGTCTCAGTTTTTAGCGAGTTTACAAGCGAACATTGTTGCATATAACAGATGCTAAGCTAAAATAACCCAAAAGGATCCCACAACAGGTACAAGACCAACTTCCTTTCTTTGTGCAGCTTCAGGTGCCAAACAAAGTTCAACGTCATCACCTCTCCGTCTGTTATTCTCACGCTGCAGGTTTTGCAAACTGCAATTTTTTTTTGTTTATGACATCGTAGTTTGTGAATGCAAATGAAATTATCCTCAGTAGCATGGTTCCAAATTTCTAGGTTGTTCCTGCACTCCTGCAGTCTTGTGCTCAGTGGAGTAACTGTGTAATCCACATCCTCTTTGTTTATTCTTCCCTGATTGGATGTTGATAGATGCATTCAATGGGGCAGATCCTGTGGGAAAAAATATTGTCAAAAAATCAGCCACTTAGTCGAATACTTTGAATGAGAGCACATTTTATTCAACAGTCTTACTGAAAATTTAAAGCATTTTCAAGTCAGAGTCAAGTCCTGAGTCACTGATGTCAAAGTCCAAGTTGAGTTGCAAGTCTTTGATGATATTGTCAAGTCGAGTCCAAAGTCATCAAAATTGTGACTCGAGTCTGACTCGAGTCTAAGTCACATGACTCGAGTCCACACCTCTGCTATCCAGACAGATTTTTTGTCCAGAAAATAAACTCCTGCGTCTTTATGCGTCCACTTGCCATTGTTGTTAGGGGAAAGTTTTCCTTCTTTGAACAAGTGTTGTAGCAGCACTGTTTCTCTGCAAGCCTACATCCCCATCAACTGAACCGGCATGCATACATACCACTCTGTATGAGCGCAGCTTGAGTTTGAATATGCAAAGGAAAAATCTTTGGGTTTTAAGTCCGAGTCTCTTTGACAACAAGGCCTAAATCTCTCATGACCTGTTCCTTTATTCTATCCAGAGGCACCATACTCAATAGGGGTGTCAACATCTACACGTGTAAATGGATACACAGATCATAACTGTTTAGAAAAATCAATAATCGTGTACACAGTTAATTTTTTCCTCCTGCTCGTTCATTTCTCACTGATATTTAGAGTATTTTTAGGGGTGACAATGTTACCTGAAAGCTTTAGATAATAACATTAACCAACTTACACTTCAATGTTCTCACTAGTGCAGTTTTCCACATATATAATAGATGAATGGGGCGCAATGTTACATTAATGTAAAAGATCTGCAGCCACAGCCAGTGTCGTGTCGCTATAGGCCAGGGGTAGGCAACCTGCGGCTCTTTTGCCCCTCGCCAGTGGCTCTCTGGACTCAGAGGACAGAAGAGCAAAAAACTTCTTCTTTTACTTGCATTAAACTCTAATTAATTGGTGTTATTTCTGCACGTTTAAGCAACTCCGCCTTCTTTCTTTTAATGACAATTTCTTGGTTTTTACACCGTTAACTTTGCGTCATGTGTGCACCTCCCATGACCTCTGCGTGACCTGCAGCAGGTCGGAGTTAGAGCAGGATGCTGCTGCATCTTTAGCTGTGAGCTCACTTGATGTTCATTTTAAGTTCTGATGAAGATGTTTTGATGCACTTTCATACTTTCAACTGCTGTGAAGGGATTTAAAGGAACACTACACCCAAACAACGATTTGGCCTCATTTTCTACTCACCCTCATGCTGAGCAACACTCTGGAGCACTTTTTTGATGTCTCAAATGCAGCCGGGGGTCCGGGGGGATTTTCGCTGTCAACAAACGTCCATCTAACAGGGAACGACGGAGCCCGTAAGAAAAAGGTCCATAAAAGTCTACAAAAACGTGCCTATTTTCCTTCATACTGCTCATCCGCTGTAATCCAAGTGTCCTGAGCGGGTAACGTCCATAATTAATTAAATGCTTGAGGTCATTTAGTACATTTTTCGAGCCTAAACAGTGCTATATCGTACTTCCGCAGTGCGTCTCCAGCGCTCCTGCACTCGTAAGCTGTCTGGATTGGTCTGCGCGGCTTCGTAGTGCAGGGGCGTAGGCGTTCATGTTGGCGATAAAGCTTTGGAAAAGGCGAGAGACAGGGGAGGCGATAATTCAGCACTGTGTGGCGTTGTTGAAGTGAGGATTTTACACAAAAATATCAGGTGGATGTTTTTTTACCATTACTGCGTTATGATTGCAGTCAGTCTCTCCCCCTCACATGATCTCTCATTCACTAACTACAGACTCAGGTGTGTGAGTAACTGTGTTATATGTATATCTGACAATTTTTTTTATGACACATCAAAATTCGCATGAAACTAAATATTGAGTAATTATGTGGGATAAGCTTCTAAAACACTGATGAGATGTCAAAAAGCACCTCAAGAATCACAAGATTACATCATGATTATGATAAAATTGTGCAGAATAATGATCAGAATGCAGGAAAGAAATAATTTTAATTTAAAATGTGACCCCCATCTCACCTGATAATGTCAAATAAATATTTATGATTTCTACACTGAAAGTAAAACCGGATCCTGTGGGATAAAAAACGGAACAACAACAAAGCAAAATAAAAAATTAAAATAACAGTGTTAACAGGGCTAATGTTAATTGGTTATTTTTGTTGACAAACCTGAAAATCAAAGTAAACACACCATTGTTGTCATTTTAGTTCTAAATGAATTACTAACACTAATGTCAAGTTAAAGCAACAAAAGTACATGACCCATTACAGAGCAGTCATGTCAGGTGGTAAAGCAGTTTGCTCATAGATCTAATGTCATTATAATGTCATTATAATGTGGTCAGCAGGTACCGCTGTTTGTCATTTTAAGGTTCAAACGTGTTTTGTGGCTCCAGACAGATTTTTTTTTGGGCGTGGCGGGCAAAATGGCTCTTTTGATTGGAAAGGTTGCGACCCTGCTATAGGCAGAGACGTGATGGCAGTGAACATCAAGAGGAGCACTGTGTGGCAGTATTTCAGAAAAACTACCAGTGGAAATCCTGTTTAGTGTAGGCTATGTCAGGCCAAACTGGTTTATAACAGCAGCACAGGAAGCACGTGAAACCACCTGAAACACCCGAACAAGCTGGAGGAAGAGACTGCTGCTGCTGCTGTTGTGTTTGAGTGCAGTGCTCATAATCTCCATATGCAAATGTCTGCAGCTGAAAACAAAAACTGTCAATGGCTGGTTATTTTTTCCTGTATAATTACGTGTTGTTGTACATGATATTGTTCGTTGGTGCTCTGTCGGCTTTTCTCGACCTCATCACAAATCCTCAACTCTAAAGAGGAGGAAGAAAGCACATTTTTTCTGATAAAGTGAATTAACATGAGAGTCCCCCACGACTTTTTAACTTTGCATATAAAGGTGAAGATGTCTCCTCTCGCAGCTTACTTTGGCTTCTTTTTGAGTTGCTTTCTCACACCAATTCCAGATGACTTTTACTAGGAGACATATTAAATTCAGACGTGGCTCCCGTTGTGAAAGATGGATGCAGTTTGCACTTTAAGTTTGAAAAAATATTGTACAATAGTGAGCATAAAGTTAAAAACAAGGAATTAAAAAGGTTAAACCTTTTTTCATCTTTTACTTGTACATTTTCTTGCCTGTCATGATTACCTCCGCCAAGGAGGTTATGTTTTCAGGAGAGTTTGTCTGTATGTCTGTTCGTCCGTCCGTCCGTCCATGATCAAAATAACTCAAAAAGTAATTGGCCGGTTGGATGAAATTTTCAGGAAATGTTCAGCATGAGAAAAGAAAGAACTGATTCGATTTTGGTGTTGATCCGGATCAGCGTCTGGAAGCCATGGCGAAAAATGTGTTTTCTGTGAATAACTATTGAACTAAAATAGATACACTCGGAGAGCGCAGACCTCCGCCAGCGCCACAGTCCTCAGCCACGTTGTCATTTTGACCATAAATATTACTCCAACCTTTATTTCATCTAAATATTTAGATTCCTTGACCATGAAAACATACCATTAGCACCTAGATTCATAATGATATCTATTTTAGTTCATTAGTTATTCACCAAAATCACAGTTTTTGCCATGGCGGCCAGATGCTGCTCGGATCAACACCAAAATTGAATCAGTTCTTTCTTTTCCCATGCTGAAAATTTCCTGAACATTTAATCCAAATCCGTCCATTACTTTTTGAGTTATTTTGTTCACAGACAGACGGACGGACAGACGGACAAACTCTCCCAACAACATAACCTCCTTGGCGGAGGTAACTATGAATCCAATTGCTAATGTCATGTTTTCATGGTCAATGAATCTAAATATTTTGATGAAATAAAGGTAGGACTAAAATTTATGGTCAAAGTCACAATATGGCTGAGGACTGTGGCGCTGGCAGAGGTCTGCGCTCTCTGAGTGCGTCCTAGTTATGAATGATTTTATTTTCAACTCGCTTTACTTTCTGTCATAAGTAGGCCTAAGCCTTAAAATGGTGAGATGGATTGCCTACTTATTAAGTTCTGCCCACTGAATAAAGGTTTTTGTCTGATAACCACTGTAATGTTATTGATTTAATGGAATAAGGGGGTTTTCTATAAGAGACAGAACACTCTAGTGGTGATACAGCACAACTGCATTAGAAAAAAGATCATTAATCTCTGACGTGTAACCGAGTACATGTCAGTTAGCAGCCACATTTACATGTGTAGAAAAAATTTTAAACGTTGACATCCCTAATACTCAACATCATAATAAAAACACATTTGTCTCCTTTTGTCTGCTATTACAGTGCATTACAAGACATTTCTGAGTAATTAAGAGCAAGAAGATTTCCACCTTGGTATCAATATTTACTCAATATGTCTTGGCTAAGGTCAGCGCTGTCATATGAACAGAGGGTATCCAGACTTTACCTGCAGACCTCTGGATCTGCAGTCAAATGCTCTACACTGACATATGCCCCCTTAGACTCCATCAGATGAGGGATTACATCTTATTTTGAGATTTAGTGAATCTCTGGCTGCTTTGTAATGCTGACTTCAATCTTTTTCTCCTTATTCCGTAAGAATGAACTCATTTGATTTATTTAAGGGAACGAGGTCCTCCTCATAAATCCACCAAAGATCAGTCACTTTGTTCCAGCTCTACCAAAGCTATGAGGCTGTAGTGTATAAACTCCAACACTAGATGTCAGTAGAGTGTTTAATTACTCTGCTCCCTCGGCTCAGATATGACCGTTTAAAGACCAATCAATTGGTGCATCATCGCCAAAGTTCAATATTTAAATCTTTCTTCTCACTCTTAGATTAACTTAACTGATTATTTTCAGGTCAGAAGTATCAAAAAGTATCAAAGATCTAAAACAAAAAAGGACAATTCAGGTTTGATCTAAACAGTTTAAATTCATTTGTGGATGCATGAATGTTTCTGGCTGGTTGTCTGGTGTGTTTGTGCTCTAATGTTTACTGTTGATAATTTCTTTTGTTGGTGGCACTGTAGAGTGAAGGTCTTCCATTCTGTAGGGCCTGATTCTTACGATGGATATGACCGATGACTCCAAACCTTTTCAAAGCATTTTCTTCAGATTCTGCACAATCATACACCACGATGTTTGGAGGTAAGAGGACAAGGCCATCCAGCTTCTTCAAGGCAAGTTTATTTGTAGAGCACAATTCATACACAAGACAATTCAAAGTGCTTTACAGAACAAGAAAAATGCATTAAAATCACAATACAAAATCAAATCAACATTAATCATTATAAAATAAATTTAAAGAGAAGAGTGCAGATCAGATCCTTTCAGTCATATGCACAGTTAAACAGAGCTGTTTTAAGCCTAGATTTGAACATTGTCAGAGTAGAGGCCTGTCTCACATCTTCAGAAAGACTGTTCCAGATTTTAGCTGCATAAAACTGGAACACTGATTCTCCATGTGCAGTCCTGACTCTAGGCACCAGCAGAAGGCCGGCCCTGAGGTCCTCAGAGTCCGAGATGGTTCATATGGCACTAACATGTCAGAGATGTACTTTGGTGCCAGGCCATGGAGAGATTTGTACACAAGCAGAGCTGCTTTAAAGTCTATTCTCTGATCCACAGGAAGCCAGTGTAGAGACCTGAGCACAGGACTAATGTGTTCGTACTTCCTGGTTCTGGTCAGGAGCAGCAGCATTCTGGATGTACTGCAGCTGTCTTATGGCTCGTTCGTAGGCCGGTGAGCAGGCCGTTACAGTAATCTAACCTACTAGAGACAAATGCATGGATAAGTATCTCTAGGTCAGGTTTAGACACTATACCTCTGATTTTGGCGATGTTTTTTAGATGGTAAAAGGCTGCTGCTGTTATTGATTTTATATGGCTGTTAAAGTTCAAGTCTGAGTCCATTATTACCCCGAGATTTCTAACCTGATTTGTAGGTTTTAGAGAGAGAGACTGGAGGTGACTGCTGACACTTTCTCTTTGTTTCTGTGGACCAAACACGATGACTTCAGTCTTGTCCGAATTTAGCTGGAGAAAGTTGTTCTGCATCCACACACTGACCCGATGGATGCAGTGACAGAGTGAATCCACTGGTCCATATTCACCTGCTGTCAGTGAGACATAGATCTGAGTGTCATCTGCATAATTGTGGTAGGACACATTAGTACTTCGTATTAACTGGCCTAAAGGCAGCATGTGGAGATTGAACAGGAGGGGTCCCAGGACTGACCCCTGGGGCACCCCACAAGTCAAGTCCATGTGGTCTGAGACGCAGTTACCAATTTGGAAGGAAGGAGGTTGCTGGTTCAAAACCCATGTTGGACCTTTTTGTGTGGAGTTTAAATGTTCTCCCTGTGCATGCATGAGCTCTCTCATGCTCCCTCCTACAAGCCTTGCAGAGCAGACAGACCTGCCTGATTCTGAAATCCTGCAGGTCCGTCTTGCCAGCCTCCGTTGTTCAACAAATTCACTCGGCTGAATTCTTAACGGTCCAATCAGGGAAGAGAGGCAGGAGCTGCAGAATGCGGACGTGGCGATTTACAACCGAAGTTGAGAACGGACATGGCCTATTGTCCTCATGGCTACTCAGTGAAACTTGGTGAAATCTGCCCTCCTCAGAAGTTTACTTGTAGGGATTGTCATTGACGAGGTTCATGTCACATAGAAGTGTTAAATGAATCATCTATGTGGTACAATTTAGTGTAAGACGATCGTATAAGGCCGTTAGCATCCATCACTCTGGAACAGGGTCAATCTGGGCTCATCAGACCACATGACCTTCTTCCAGTCCTCCACAGTCCAATCTTTATGCTCCCTAGCAAACTGAAGCCTTTTTTCTGCTTAGCCTTACTGATTAGTGGTTTTCTTAAGGCTACACAGCTGTTCAGTCCCAATCCCTTGAGTTCCCTTCACATTGTGTGTGTGGAAATGCTCTTACTTTCACTATTAAACACACCCCTGAGTTCTACTGTTGTTTTTCTTTGATTTGATTTGGCCAAACGTTTCAGTGATTCACCGATCACCATCATTCAGGATTTTATTCTGACCACATTTCTTCCTTGAAGACGATGGTTCCCCACTATCCTTCCAGTTTTTAATAATGTGTTGGACTTGTTCTTTTTTTTTTTTTTTAATGTATTTTTTGGGCATTTTGTGCCTTTATTGATAGCAGAGAGGCAGTGGATAGGCTTGTGAAAGGGGGTGAGAGAGCAGGGGAAGACACTCTGCAAACTGGTCACAGGCGGGATTCGAACCTGGACCGGCAGAAGCAAATACATGGGGTGCCTGGTTGCTAACCACTCCGCCAAACCAGCACCCCTGTGTTGGACAGTTCTTAACCCAGTTTTAGTAGTTTCTTCAATCTCCTTAGATGTTTTCTCTGCTTGATTTGAACCTCCTTAAACAGACTAACATCTTCTCCACAACCACAGGATGTGTCTTTGACATGGTTATTTAAGAAATGAGAAGCTGCTCATGTCATCAGATGGAGTTAAATAACTTGTTTCCAGCTGAAAGATTATCGCTCATGCAGTAAGTAGTTAAATCCAGGTGGTACCTTTTTTTTTTTTACCAGGACGTGTAGTATAAAATTTTAAAATGTTCCTCGTATGTTGCGTGAAGCCTCTGACATTTGTTCGTCTCTTCACATCTCAGAGAAGTCATCACACTCTCAGTGGATGATGGAGAGGCTGCTGGAGATCCAGGAAAGCTCCACCCCCCAGGGAACGGGCTCCACCCACACAACCTCCTCTCCCCACACACCGCTGACCTCAAACCACCGAGGCACTGAAATCAAACTCCCTTCCCCTGCTTCCTGTCTGTGTTACATAACATCAGATAAGATTGTGAATGGGAAACATTTTACAGCTGTTCCCTCAAATGACCTGTCCAGGAACAGATCTGAACTCTGCAGGTCACTCACATGACTCTTTCATAAACTCTGGGATGAGTTTTCAGAGCTTGAAGAGTTTCTGCTTACAGTTGGTCGTAAAAATGCAACAAGGGTGTGAGCAGGAATGGATGAGAAAGGCGATTTAAGACACTGAACATGGCATAGACAGCTGCTCTGTCAGACACTGCTGTTCTGCTGGGACTTTGACACACAACCATCTCTAGGGTTTACTGAGAATGGTCCCAAAAAGAAAAAATATCCAGTGAGCAGCAGGCCAAAACGTCTTGTTGATGACTGAGCATAGAGGAGAATGATCAGAGTGACTGGAGATGATAGAAAGACAACAGCAACTCAGAAATAAGCATTCATCACAACCAAGACATGAAGATCATTTCTGAACATTCGGGGTGTAACGAAGCGGTCAACTCACAAAATGATATGAAATACGAAACAGGGCTCCTGATACGAAATACTCACGCTACAAAATAAAGATTATAAAAAATCCACAACAGTAGGAAGTTGTGCAAAATCTCATTTTCTTGATTTTCTTCCTGATGCAGACATACAAAAAATATTGCTGCATCAAAACAAAATAAATGCTCTTTGAAAAAAAAAAGGCGTTTTTTTCCCCCTTATTTAGACTACAGTGCAAATACAAACATAAAATCTCAATAAAAAGTGCTTTGTTGTTGTAACAATCAGGATAAGTACATTCTTGAATGAAAAGGAAAACAAACAGCAGTCCTCAGAGCTGCAGTTTAGACCTATAAATGTCTGAACTGTGAACTATAATATTTAGCCTATAACAGTGCATATACTTCTGATCTTCAAGTTTGATCAAATTCTGTCAACTCAACAGTAGATGAAAAAATCAAATATTGTTTTTTATGCAGACTTACACAAACATACAGTTGCTGCCTGTCTCCAGTTCAAAGTAGTTGTAGTCGCCGCAGTATACGGTGAACTGTAGTGGCGTATTTTGCACACGGTTGTTGTTTAGTCCGCAATCTTCTCACCATTCTCTCGTTTTTTACATGGGAAGCCAAAATAGGTCCACACAACTGATTTATTTGACAAAGGAGCGTCAGCTAATTCCTCGACCTCGTCCTCCTCCATTTTGAAGCGAGTGTTTTGCTACGGTAGGCGAGGAGGGTAAAAAATCTCAGTGGTGCACGGCGCCCTTTCACATTTTTTATTATGCGCTTCTATTTTGGATGTCTTTTAATTTTATTTCGTCCTTTTTTATTTCACAAAATTATGTTACAGTCTTACTGAACATACATCATGGTAATTCTTGAAGCAGATGATCTACAGCAGGAGAAGTCAACACCAGGTGCCACTTCTGTCAGCTAAGAACAGGAAACAGCTCTGAATACTAAGATGATTTTCACACATTGGTTTGGCATAATTTACCATTCATAGTAGGTTTAACAGTAATAGAATATTCTAATATATGATGTATGTTATGTGTGATACGTCTTTTGCAAAACATATACAACATATATAAACTGTATATATGTAAATCATATATATATATCTATATATATATATATATATATATATATATATATATATATATACATATATATATATATATATACATAACCTTAATCTGCTCGTAAGTTCATAAGAGCAGCTGCATTGCAGCCTCACATCACCAAGTGCACTGCAAAGCGTCGATGCAGCGGTGTAAAGCACACACCACTGGACTCTAGAGCACCCCCAGATACTGTGATGCCTAGTTACCACAATTTGAATGCCAATGGGATCAGACTTTGCTTTTTAATGGCAGGTGTGGAGATTAAGAATAAACTGTCACTGTTCCCTTTTGTGCATTTCATAATTCAGTTGACTACAAAATCTAAAGATGAGATAACTTACTGCACTCACGTGATCAGACACTCCTATCATGAGCATGCAGTCACATCAAGTGCATCCCAGATACAGCGGTGCTATTTTCTGATTGGCTGATATGTAGCGGTGTACTGACCTGACCAAAATCTTAAGACCAGTTGAAAAACTGCTAGAATTTACCTTTTGCAAATTTGGACCTTAATGAGGTTTTAAATAGAGCTACAATATGCAAAAACAAGAAGGGGGAGTGTGACAAAAAGCACTTTGAAAAAGTAATTTATTGAAAACAACAAGTAAACTGAAATAGGCTGTTTATCAGCTGATCAAAAGTTTAAGACCATCACTCAAAAAATGACAAAAAACTCTCCAAACCAGAACAAAAATGTTTCTCAGTAGGACTCAGTCATGAGTAGCTCCACCGTTCTTAATCACTTCAAAAACTCGTTTGGGCATGCTTGATGAGAGTGTTTCCAGGAAGCTTTTGGGAACATTGCTCCAAGTGGTGAAGATGGATTCATGAAGGGCATCAACTGTCTGGAACTGATGGCCATTTTTATAAACGTCCCTTGCCATCCATCCCCAAATGTTCTCTATGGGATTTAAATCAGGGGAACATGCGGGATGGTCCAAAAGAGTGATGTTCTTCTCCCTGAAGAAGTCCTTGGTCAAGCGAGCACTGTGAACTGCAGCGTTGTCCTGTTGAAAAACCCAGCTGTTACCACACAGACGAGGGCCCTCAGTCATGAGGGATGCCCTCTGCAACATCTGCACGTAACCAGCCGCCGTTTGACGACCCTGCACCACCTGAAGCTCCAGTGTTCCACTGAATGAAAAAGCAGCCCAAAAATTTGTTTCTATGCCTCCTCTAGGAGGCAGAGAGCTTTATGAAAAATAAAAACAAAGGAAAAGAAAATGGTTGACTGGAGACGACAGGAATATACTACATTAGGACAGTTTAATATGTCAAAACATGAGGAACATAAGTAAAGATGGTATTTCAGTTTATGTCTAATGAGAAGGAGACAGTAAGATAATAAATAAATGATAGATTTAGACAGATAAAGACATGACAGTCACATTATGAGGATGGAAAGAAGAGGGTAGACAGAGGACAGATAAAAAAGGAGCATTTTAAAGCATGAAAAGATGATTAAAAAAACAGACTAAAAACATGAGAAACAGATGAGGGGAGTTAGAGTAGCAGAGACTAAAAATAGCTTTAATAGTTTTGAATAGTTTGGTAATTTGATTTAAATACACTTCTCGTTCAACTGGTTAAAATGATCATTATGTCCCAATGGTAATCAGTGCATGATGTGTTTTTTAAAAAGAGCGAAAAAAAAACAGCCACTGTCAAGCCGTGCAGAGCAGACGTACCTGCCTGATCTGAAATCATGCATCTCCGTCTTGCCAGCCTCCACTGCAGCAGGGGTAAAACAGGGAAAAAAAACAACCAATCACAGCAGCTCATTCAGAATTTAATAAACCAGTCAAATCCTGTACTACTGTTTTTTCCATCTTCTGCACGTACAATTTGCCGGCGTGCACAGACTCTGATTTAGTTAGCTGGAGAATGCTTACCTGTCAAGTTTTGTCTTTGAAAATAAGGGAAGCCTGCTGTGAGCCGTCCTGCAACCCCAACCAAGCTCCAGTATCCCTCACATACACAAGACAGGTGTACAGAAATCTATAAATAAACACATGTTTTTCTTGGTTTGTTCTGCTGGCTCTTATCTCATCACAGCTGCCACCTGGGCTACTGCAGGGGGACGTTCTCACCAGGCTTTTTCTTCTTCTTTGGTTTTATGGCAGTTGGCATCCATCATTTTGGAGCATTACCGCCCCCTTCAGGCTAGAGACAGAGTTCAGTTTGGAGAGGCAGAGGAATGTTTTTATTATTTTATCATCGCACAGGAGATTTACAGGAGAATACTGATACAGGAGGACGTCAGGAAAGAGGATAAAATACATAAAATACGGTAGTTTAACAGCCAAAACGGGAGACTTGACAGCCCCGATCAACATCAGGTTGTGCTGACTAACTAATTTGCCCTTTTTTAAAAAACTTTACTATGATAATGTTTTGGTGTTTTTTTACCGCTGACTGAGACATGACTTGGTGCAGTGTAAAACAAAAACTTTGTGCTGAGGATTTGGAGTTTAATCAGTCTTCTGGTTGTGAATCAGCGGCGCTCGTGCATGTGAGCGGACAGCACCAGTTTGGAGGAGGAGTGGGAGGAGCTAGCTGAAGATCTGAGGAGATGCTACATTCAAATTCATGCTAGTTTCCCAAAATTACCGACCCTAGTTAAAATAACTAATTGTAAAATAAATAAGTAAATAAAATAGAGTAAATGAATAACAAAGCTTTTAACAAGTATGTAAGCAATAAAGATAGCATCATGTAAAAGCAATTTTAAAAAGTGAGTTTAAAGATGTGTTTAAAAAATGTCACTGATTCAGCTCGGCTTATCTCCTTGAAGGAGAGAGAAGGAGTCAGAGAGCAGAGGGTTGACAACAAACTCTTCCTGAAGGAGGGTGTTCAACATTTGGGTAGTGATTACACAAACGTTGTGTCTGTCCCTGCTCTCTGCTGCTCCTTGCTACTGTGATGTATGGTGGCTGACGAGGACAAACGGCCTACAACAGCTGGATGCAGTTCAATCAGAGGAAAACACCTTTAAGAGCAGAAAAACAACAGAAGAGCTGAAGGCCTGCGGAGGGGTCTGGAGCAGGGAGAGGCAGACGAGAGAGACCAAGGCCAAACCAGATACTACGTAATTTGAAGTGCTCGTGTATTTGAACCTTTACGGTAACTGCTCTTTGCTGAGTGAGAGGGGGATGACAGGCAGGCTGCAGGACTTTATCATGCTCCTGTTTTCCTTTGACCATCTAAAGTGAGAAATACAGAAGTCTCTCCTTAACAGTGGCTCTAAGACGCAGTGGTGTAAAGGCAAGGCAAGTTTGTGGACTTAACGTAAGAGAGGAATGGAGAAGGGAGTAAGAGGTGAAGGGAGCTGAGGGAGGGAGGAAGAGTTAAACTTAATAAAGCTTGGGAGAGCAACAGCTATTTGTACCTGTTCTCTTTGTTTGTACTTTTACTTTTAATACTTAAGTACATTTAATAGTAGCTACCTTAACACTTTTACTTAAGTGATTTTTTAATGAGTGACTTTCACTTTTAGTTGAGTATATTTTATATAAGATATCTTTACTTTTACTCAAGTATGGGTTTCAAGGACTTTTTACACCACTGCTAAGACGCCTCTGTTTCCAACATGAACTTTGAGCAATCTATTTTCTAAGTACACAAAATATGACTTACTCAAAAGTACTCCATAAAGTACTCCATAATGCTGGCACATACAGGAGGGCGCTTTAACGATGATACCAGTTTGATCAGGTACACTTGGAAGAAAATGAGCTTGCTCTGTTTTAATATCTGTCCAAAGAGCTCTAAATAAACCGAGCCATGCTTTCATTTATTTGATAACATATCATTACACACTCTGTTCATGTGGTTTCTTTTACATGTGGTAAAAATATACATACATGTGGTTTATTTTGCAGCTATGCTGTTTGTTGAGTTACACAGTATGTTACACAATAGTATGCATTAAAAAGGTAAAGATAACAAGCCAAGCTCTTAAATTTGTTTTCATCTGCGGCTCCAGTTGTTGATGCTCAACAAATCAGGCACTTTGCATTGTGGGTAACAGGAGGCGACGCAGGCTGGTTTGATGCATACTGAGTTTGTTCCTGAATCATCCAGTATTTTTTGCATACTGCAACTTTGGCATTTGTTTGCATACTGTATACTGTATACTACATTTTTGATATATCAGTACGCACTGCGAGTGCTCACCTTAGTCTGTCCCGCCCACTTTGGATATTCTGCTTCTTCCTCATTTTGTCTTTCAACTTTTGCTCAAGTACAGAGGAGCTTCCGGTAAACATTAGTAGTCTTTTAATCATGTCTACATTTCTATCAGCATGCTACAGCTGTTTTGAAATTTGAACACATGAAAATCGAGCTAAAACAATCAGACAGCATCGTACTGGCATACCCGTCATTCATTTTGACATGAGAGGACGACATGAGGAAGTGACTAGCGGTGACATACGGTGACAACTTGAATTATTTGGCCATGAAAAACTATAAGTGTGTTGCTTGGCAACCAGCGATCCGTCGAGACTTCGGGCTGTTCCTGCATTGCTGGTTTGGGAAGGTCTTGCAGTCATGCACCCTCAATATTATAGAAGGAAAGCATTATAGATCACAGAATTGTCATTATTACTGGTGTTATGTGTGTTGTAGGTCATTTGATATATTTTCTAGCTTTGACAATAATATGAGCACTGGTGCCATTTTCTTAGATCTTTCTAAAGCATTCCATTTAGTCGATCATTATTTGCTTTTGGATAAACTGCATGCCATTGGCCTCTGTAGATCATCGCTCCTATGGTTTAACTCTTACCTTCATCATCGCCGCCAGTGTGTATCCTATAGGGGCAGTCTGTCGAATTTTGCAAGCATTGACAAAGGCATTCCTCAAGGCTCCTCTCTTGGACCCTTACTGTTTTCTATCTTTATTAATGACATGCCACTTTACTGCTCAGACTGTGATATTCATCTATATGCTGATGATACAGTTATCTACTGCTCTAAACCAATTATTTCTGATATAAATGTTTCCTTACAGCATGATTTTGACTCTGTGCAGCAGTGGCTGTCAGTTAATAAATTACTTCTTAACAAATCTAAATCTTACTCCATGCTGTTCCAGGGAAATGCCTTGACCTCAGGTGAAAATAATCTTAAATTGCAATTTCTAGACTCCTCTCCTCTTGAATCAACTGAGACATTTAGATACCTTGGTGTTTGGTTGGAAACTGATCTCTCTTTCAAAACTCACATATGTGCTACTACCTCTAAGCTCAATTATCGTTTAAAAACATTATATCAATCTATAAATTGTTTTAATTTTCAGGTCAGGAAGAGTATAGTTACCCAACTGTTGCTTCCTATTCTGGATTATGCTGATGTCATTTATGTAAATACTACTGACTCCTGTCTACACTCCATTGATGTTGTTTTCAACAGTCTATGTCGTTTTGTCCTCCGCTGCCCTTATAGGACACACCACTGTGTCATATATGAGCAACTGTCCTGGCTCTCACCCTCTGCCAGAAGACAATATCATTGGCTGCAATTTATTTTCAAAAGTATTTATCTTAATTTTCCCAATTATTTAAAGCAACATCTAGTGCTCTATAACTCGCAGCATAACCTACGACACGATGAACAAATGTTCTTTACAGTTCCAAGAGTTAAGCGAGAAGTAGGTAAACATGCATTTCGTGTTCGCCCCTAATGACTGGAACAATCTTCCTGTATTTATTCGCTCTATAACTTCATTAACTTCATTCCGTAGGGCTCTATTAACACATCTTCAAAATACCTGCCATTGTTTCTAGTTTGCTCGAATGGCCTTAAATGGCTTTTACTGATTTTGAACCTTTGTTGCGATTATGTTGCTTTGTTCGACCATAAATGAACTTGATCATGTGATTTCTCACTTTTGTTGTAATTACTTTGCTTTGTTCGACCATAAATGAACTTGATCATGTCATTTCTCATGTTTGTTGTAATTGCTTTGCTTTGTACGACCATAAACAAAAAGGTTTATGTGATTTAACTTTTGTTGTGATTACTTTTCTTTGAAAGACTATAAATAATTGTAATAACATCATTACTGTCATGTTTTTCAGGTAATGTAATGTGACTGTAATGTCAGTGTTAGGTTGAACATACAGAGCTGGTTTATGTGTATGTGTGTGCGTGTGCTGTTACGTTTTTGCGTATTGTGTTCATTTAGATTTATTTATTTTTATTTTATTTTGTTTTGGTTTTTTTATTTCATTATTGTTTATGTAAATATATACTGTTTTATATGTATATATAATTTTGCTATCTTGTATTATGCTACTCTGCTCTTTACGTTGTTATGAATCTGAGGATCCCCTCGAAAACGAGATAACTTATCTCAAGGGGTTATTCCTCGCAATAAAGAACTGTTACATATATATTTAATGTTCTGTACAGACAGTAACAGTGAAGTAGTATATTCCTTTAGAATAAAAGCAAAAGATTCCAGTAAATCTACGACTTTTAAAGAAACTTACCCAAAGCTGAATATATCATATGAGATATTATATGTTTATTATGTGAAATGTAATTACAAGTATCAGATAAATGTAATTTAGTAAAAAGTAGGTATTTTCATTCTATATGTTGTACTTCAGTACAATTAAGAAATTGCAGAATTGTATTGTTAATTTTATTGTGTGACCTGTGTTAATCTAAATGTATTTAACATTTGTGGCAGGTACAGCCGGATGCTGACCTGGTGAACATATGCTGGGTAAGTATCTGGTCAGATCTCCCATGGTGCCATGGAGCAAGGTAAGAAAGTGTAGGCCAGGTAAGTGAATGCAGTCGGGCTGTCAGGTGAAAAAGTGGACTGAGGGTCTGTGATTACTGACTGAAATCTTCAGCCATCAGGAGCAGTGTTAATACAAATAAAGATTAATTGATTGACTGAGTCTTCCCAGGCTAAACAGGTTGTTGCCAAGGGCAACATGGGTTACCACTGGTTACCACAGACATGTTTGGAACACTTGACTTCAAAGGCTTTGAGACAACATCAAAGGGAGCAATGACATCAAAGGCATCAGAGAATGTTAGTCTATAAATAGACACCATGACAGTAAGACGGCCCTTTACTCAGCAGCAAACCCTGAAGAGAACAATGGAAAATATCACTGAGACTGAAACTGTATCAGAGGAATGCACTTTTTACAAAACAAAGTGTGATTCTTTGGAGGAAGAGAAGAAGAAATCTGAGGAGCAAATACAAGCCATCACAAAAGAGCTTGAGGAGAAAAACAAACTGTTGTCAGACCTGCAACAAAGAAACTCAGCCCTCCACAGAATTAGGCATGACCTAAAAGAGCTATCAATTACACACAAATCAAAATGTGATGAAAATACCACATTGAAAAAGACAATTGAGATTCTTGAACTTGAAAACACAAAGGCCCTGCAGCAGTTGTCAGAGACTACAACAGCTAAGGATGAAATGGAAAAGTCCTATGAGGAGCAGCTTCATAAGGCTCGCCTGAATGAGAAGGATCTTACTCAGCGCTTGTATGCCAGCGAAACTGAGAGAGAGAAAATGGCCAATGAGAGAGAAAAAATGAAGATATCCTTTAAGGCACAGCTCCATAAGGCTATGGAGACTTTGAAGTCTCTTAAACATTGCTTGAAGGACACCAAAACTGACATGCAGAAATTGAAGAATGAAAACGAAAAAATGAAAAAATTCTGTGAGGAGAAGCTTTGTGAGATTAACCAGGCTTCAGAGGATCTTAGACTTTGCTTGGTTGATACCAGAGCTAAGCTGCAGAATAAGACTGATGAGAATGAAAGAATGAAAGTATCCTATGACAAGGAGCGTAAAAAGGCTAGCCAAAGAATTGAGGGTCTTAATGATGACTTGTGTGACACCAGAACTAGGTTGCAGAAGAAGTCCAAAGAGAAAGAGAAGTTGAAACAGTCCTTAGAAGAGAAAGAACAGATGGAAGAATTATACGAGCAACTTAAGGAGCGCTATAATGATAACAGACGAGAGCTGGAGGACGTAAACTATGAGAAAAATATGTTAAAACATTCCTATGAAGACAAGCTTCGTGTTGCTCGTCAGGAAAAGGATAAACTTAGTCAGTGCTATAATGACACCAAAACTGAGCTGCAGAAAGTGAAAGACGAGAAAAAAGCGATGAAATCATCGTATGAGGACCAGCTTCATGAGGCTAAAAAGACTATGGAGGATCTTAAACGTCACAGCAAAACTGAGCTGCAGAAAGAGAGAACAGAGAAAGAAAAATTGGAAAAATGCTGTAAGAAGAAGATTGATGAGCTGAAGAAGGCTGAGGAGGATCTTACTCGGTCATTATGTAACACCAAAGCAAAGCTGGTTAACATGGCTGAAGAGAAAGAATGGAGAAAAAAATTATATGAAGAGAAGCTCAGCTCTCAGAAGAGTTTCTATGAAAGTCAGCTTCTTACGGCTAGACAGACCGATGACGATCTTAGTCAGAGATTACGTGAGGCTGAAAGTGAACTGCTGAACGTGAAGAAGAACACAGAAAAGATGAAACTATCGTTTGAGAGGAGGCTCAAGCAGGAGCAGAGTTTGTATGAGAATGAAAAACATGAGAACTCCAGTTTGACGGAGAAGTTGTTTTCTGTCCAGAGTCAGCTAAAAGAGAAGATTGACGAGAACGAACAGATGAGGTTATGCCATGAGAACAAACTTGTGTCTGAGTCAGGGCTGAACGACAGTAAACTTATTCAGGCTAAACAGATTGAGAAGGCTTTACTTGAGCAGTTGAAAAATTCTGAAACTGCACTAGAGACTAAAAACAACGAGATGGAAGAAATGAGAGTACGCCATGATGAGAATCTCAAAGAACTGCAAAGCTCCCACAAGGATAACTTGGTGACTATCGAAAAGAACCATCAGAAAATGACTGCTGACATGAAGAAATCCCATGAAGAGAAGCTCAGCTCCAAAGAAAGTTTTTATAAAAGTCAGCTTGAGAAAAAGTTGAAGGATATGAAGACATCTCATGCAGGGGAGGTTCTTCGGGCTGACCAGACAATTAAGAATTTACACCAAGAGTTGCAGGAGGTCAAATCAGAGTTAAGAACAGTGACCATAAAGCCGTGTCCTGGAACTAGCCAGCAATCGCAGTCCACCCAAACTGAGCCAGGGACATTACCTGAAGACAGTGTGGGAAATGAGAGCAGCACATCAGGAGGGACGTAAGCAGGAGAAGTTTGAGGGTTTTTTTCAAAGAAGTTTTAACCATCACCCACCACTTCTTTGAAAAAAAAATCCTCACCAACCCCCCCCAATTAAATGATGGCTAATTGTCCCAAACATGTAATTTGTTTTGGTTATTTAGTTGGTTTGGCCAGTGCTTTTCTGGCTGTTAGCAATGTTATATCCAGTATTACTCATGTGTTTGACTTCATGATGTATGTTTTATTTTATGATTCACTTTATGTATAATGTCATTTGCTCATTGTTATATTTCTTCAAGATTACAGTCTGCTTATTCTTACTTTAATTTTACAAATGCAAGCTTGATTGAGAGGTTTAGTTGAGATGATATGAAGAGGTACAGGGTTACCTATTTTGGTGCTTTAAAAATTTCCCTTCATGTGTGCCTCCTATACTCTTCACTCACAGATTGTATTTGTTAAACTGTCACAGTATATGCCTTATCTAGTTTAAAATGTCGTAATATATTCTTGTCAAGTTAGAGCTATCATACAATAAGTTAACAAGTGTGTTATGATCTTACAAAGTAGAAGTTAGACTTTTCACGCAATATTTTGTCATGTGATTGTTTTGAAGTTATTGAAGATACCTGGTTTGAATGTATAAAGGCTCTTTTGCCATTTTGAGATAGGGAAGGGGAAGAATGCAAAACTAAAGCCATAAAAGGAAAGCACTTTGGTCATCATTAGATTTGTATGAAGTCTTGGGGGGGGGGGGGTTCACATAATTATGTCTAAGTATCATAATGTAAATTTTATTGAGTGGGCTTGGAAGTGGCCAGTAAGAAGGGATGGTACGTTTAGTAAGAAAGAAGGAGCTCCAGAGATAAAAAAGTGATGCATTGCAGCTCCTCCTGGGGTGTTTGGTACCATGCTTCAACTCCATCCACAAGTTTGTTAAAGTTTGTCTCCTGTCAGAAAGAGTTTCAACTCTCACCTCCAGACGAAGTTCGACCAAATCAGGGGGGAGGCAGGGGACATTAAGGTGGACCACCATCCGACGTCTCAGGAGAGGAAGGTATTGTGCTGTCAACACAATGGTGCACTGCTGTCTTCGACTCGGGATGTCGTGGATTGGTGGAGGGAATACTTTGAAGAGCTCCTCAATCCCACCAGCAAGTCTTCCAGTGCAAAGCAGACCTGGGGGACCCTGCGGTGGGCTCTTCTATCTTTGGAGCTGAGGTGGTCAAGAAGCTCCTCGGTGGAAGGGCTCGTTGGTGGAAAGAAATATGTGTTTCTTTATGCAATGTGCAGCTTCTCTAGTTGGAGTGCCCTATTTTTCTTATAGTTTAACCAGTATTTTTTTGATTAATTAGTATATTTGTGCTATTTGTTTATATGTTTTATTGTTTTGATCCCACTAATTGTTTTATCCCTTTCCAGTTGCTAAGGACCAGTGATGGTGCTGGTGATCTGGGTGGCGGTATCCTGCCCCCGCTTCTGTGTGCTATGCTCACCTGGGATTTGGTCTTCACATCCATGGGTGAGTCATGTGTTCCTGAGTGATTTTTGGTGGATCTCTCTCCTGTTCACTAGCCCCCCGTCCATCTCGTAAGCCTCAGCATCTTGAATTGTGTTTTTAAATTTGTTGTTTTTAGATTTATATAAAAATAAAAATGTTTTATAATTGGAAACATGTCTTCAGCCTCTTGAGTATAATGAACCTGGGTGTCTTAAGTGGTTAAAAATGAATCATTCTCTGGGTGAAATTCCCAGAGTGGTGTTGTCTGGCAACTTTAAACTCTTGTTCCATTCGGTCAGTGTAATATCACTGAAGTGAACAGATAGTGTTCTCCTCCACTCTCTGCCAATGCCACACGGGCTCTGCACCAGTCTGTCCTGGTAAAAAGGATCGATTTACCAGTCAATCTTCACCATATCCTGACATACAGTCACGAGCTTTGGGTCGTGACTCAAAAAAACAAGATTGGAAGTACAAGTGGTTGAAATGAGTTCCCTTCGCAGGGTGGCTGGGCTCTCCCTTAGAGATAGGGTGAGAAGTTCGGTCATCTGGGAGGAGCTCAGAGTAGAGCCGGTGCTCTTTCGCATTGAGAGGAGCCAGATGAGGTGGCTCAGGCATCTGGTCAGGATGCCTCCTGGACGTCTCCCTGGTGAGGTGTTCCGGGCACGTCCCACTGGTAGGCGGCCCTGGGGTAGACCCAGGACACACTGGAGAGACTATGTCTCTCAGCTGGCCTGGGAACGCCTCAGGATCCCCCCGAGAAGAGCTGGATGAAGTGGCCGGGGAGAGGGAGGTCTGGGCTTCCCTGCTTAGGCTGCTGCCCCTGTGACCCGACCATGAATAAGCAGGAGAAGATGGTACAGTATGGTATGGTGTCTGAAGAGAAGAGAAATCTGAGACGCAAGCATGTCAAAGAGGATAAAACGGAGAGTGGAGGCTGTGAATTTGGAGCATCTCAGAAAACCAAAGAAAGCAAGGACAAACATGGATTCTAAAGTTTGAGCAATGTGAAGATTGGTGTAACTAGATCAAATGGTATGGATACAGGTAGAAAAATATCTAAAGTGAGTGGAAGGCGGCGAGGTATTTGAATGAGGCTATCTGTATCAACAAAAGTATGTTGTGACGATGGTGAAAATTGCGAAAGCACATCCAAGCTGACCAGTAGGAAGACAGAGTTGTGATGGAAAGACTGCTGATGATGGCGTTACGAGAATCGATGAGCAGGGGTATAAGAGCTGGATTTACAAGTTGAACATGCCCACTCACACGTGGAGAGACCAAGCTTCATATTTCTGTATTGTGCTGATACATTTTTTTAATTATTTGTATTATTTTTTCCAACTTATGGGATGGGTGCAGAGAAAAAATAAACAAGGAAATAACAGATATCAGTGAAAAAAAAATGTCTCCTTAAAAAACAGTATGTTAGAGACAAAGTTCCCATCCCTACTCAGATAACTCATTCAATCTTACTCATTCACACCACAAAAGACAAAATAGATGGATGGACAATTGTCAGAAGTGTTGGCAAGAAGAGGGGAAAAAGGGGGGAAAGAAGAAGAAAGGGAGGGTAGTAAATAAAAATAAAAAATAACTAAAATTAAATTAGACTAAATAATAATATGAAAAGCAAACAGGGTCAGTAACTCAGTATTTCATTGGTTTTCAGCAAGCTGAATATTTTTTTTAATTTTAATCTTGTACCAGGTAACATAACGAAACAAAATGAATTTCCTTAAATTTTGTAATTTAATTCAATTTTGACAGAAGGTGAGTGTGTTCATTAGTCCTGCTTTTGAAATCTGTTACAGTTATCTGACAGCTTAAGTTACAAGTTTCATACCCATGTTTATATGTGCTCCACATCCAGAGAATAATATTTATGACCAAAACAAGATTTTGAAAAGTTTTTGATTATGGAGTCCCTGAAGGGACATCGGCAAAAATAAATAAGAAGTTTATCGTGCACACGCAAAATTATCCAGTGCATGGGCCGTAAGCTTTTTATACTAAGTGTCATATAGTCTGAAAAGTTATGAATTAAAGTATTTTACAGGATATCATGATTGCACATAAAGCCAATGACATCAAATGTATGAGGTCAACTGACAGAATGATGATAAAATATGGATGTTTATCTTCTCTACATCATACTACAGTGTGTGAATTAAGACTAAAATAATAATAACTGAATCAAAGAAAACTTTAATAATACATTTTTGTGAGATGTTTGGGGGCCCCTGGACATCTTGGGGCCTCAGGCAATTGCCTGTGTTTGCCTAATGGTAAGTACGCCCCTGCCGAGGGGACCATGTAGAGCGGGTCAGTGACTTCAGGTTTCTGGGAACGTACATTTCTCAGGACCTTACATGGGGCACAAACACCAACGCCCTCATGAAAAAGACACAGCAGCGCCTGTACTTTTTAAGGTCACTGAGAAAGGTCAACGTGTCCCAGAGCCTGCTGCTGTCCTTCTATAGGTGCTCTGCAGAGAGCATCCTCACCCACAACATCTTGGTGTGGTTCAGGAGCAGCTCTCAGGCTGACAAGAAGGCTCTGGAAAGAGTCAGGAAGTCAGCACAGAGCATCATAGGAGTGCAGCTGTCCTCTCTGTCAGATATTTACAACACCAGATGTCTGCGCAGGGCCACAAGCATCACCTGTGACAGCTCACACCCCGGGCACAGCCTGATCTCACTGCTGCCCTCAGGGAGGAGGTACAGGTCCATCAAAGCCCACACCTCTAGATTTACAAACACGCTCTATCCCAGTGCAATCAGAGTACTGAACACTCAATAGCTCATCAAGATGCTGCTGAAGTGTTTCAGCCACGTCAGTGTGCAATATTATCTATGCAATAGTATCTATCTGTGCGATTGTATCTACCTCCTTTTTGCTGCTATCATGCCCTCTACTGCACTGTTGCACACTTGTATATTCTTAATGCTCCCTTGTAAATATTTTATTTAAACTTTGTTCTTACTCTTTTTATATATTTATTATACCTTACTTCTGTTGCACCATCAGAGTTGTCTTTCAAATTTGGTTTTACTTTGTGTATGTGTGTACACTGTGTATGATGACAATAAAAGCTTTTTATTTTTAGTTCTATTTCTTTCTATTATTACCACCGCCAAGGAGGCTATGTTTTCGGGAGAGTTTGTTTGTCCGTCCGTCTGTCCGTCTGTGAACAAAATAACTCAAAAAGTAATGGATGGATTTGGATGAAATTTTTAGGAACTGTTCAGCATGGGAAAAGGAAGAACTGATTCGATTTTGGTGTTTATCCAGATCAGCGTCTGGCCGCCATGGCAATAAAGTGATCTTTGTGAATAACTACTGAACTAAATTAGATGTCATTATGAATCCAATTGCTAATGGTATGTTTTCATGGTCAAGGAATCCAAATATTCCAGAGGTAAGACTAATATTTATGGTGAAAAATCACAATATGGGTGAGGACTGTGGTGCTGGCGGAGGTCTGCGCTCTCTGAGTGCTTTCTAGTTTTTAGAATTTTGCGAAAAAACATACAAACTGAAATTAATACAAACCTATCACCTAAGAATACAGAATTCTAGAACATGGAAATATTAACAGTTTTGAAAAAAATGGACACCAGACATCAAGGACCTATTTTTGTTATTGGAAACATAACTCAGAATCTGTCTGAAGGTTGTTTTTTTGTTTTCTTGTCACTTGGAGGGACTTAAAAATTGAAGTTATTCACTTTTTGTGATCCTAAAAATGCTGATGAAGTTTGTAAAGGCTCAATACCATGTTGTGTTTGTGCATTAGTCTCAGAAGAGGAGCTGAATGGGTGAAATCCTTCTATGTTGATGTCAAATACTGTTTTCCATGTTTACCATTGAAATCGAAGTCATCATTACAGCATCGATTTTAGCCCCACTGATATATGGGTCTGTCTGTACATGCAGTCTATTTGGCGGCATGAAGGGTTTTTTCCATCTCCTTAGCTTTCTTTTTGCCTCTGAGAAGCATTTGTGATGCATTACTTCTATTCTGTTGAAGCTTTATTATTACCTTCTGGTAAAAAAAAAAGATTGAATCTTTTAATATCTTGTAAAGTCTTTATTGTTCACACTAAATTATGTGTTGTAGAATCGATAACAGTATTGAGTATCGATACCGATAAGGAGTAGCCTGTCGCTATCTGTGTCGGTATTGATAAAATCATAACAATAGCCTACAGATCCCTCGTCACAAGTTGAGAGCCCTGCCCTCAAAAAATGAGCTTGATATTTTGTTTATGAATGCTTTTCATAAAATGGAGGGGGGGGCTCATTCTGGTCTTTGCCCGGGCCCTCCAAATGACTCGCACTGCTCTGTGCGGCTGCAGTGAACTCGTTACAAAGACGAGAGTGAATCACACATCAGGGACGCGAACATGTCTGCAGTGTTTACAAAACGCCAGAGCAAGCTGTGGGTCAGAGGTGAGACTGCTCAACCAGGACGACCTGAAAACTTTGAACCTCAAACAGCGCGAGCTTTGAACTGTCGCCTCCGCTTAAGGCTCGAGCCTGAGAGGAGGAGCTACGGAGGAGGATAACAGGCTCTGCAGGAGAGGACGGGAACACTCCTGCTCACAGCCGCGCCATGGAGCTGTACCTGGACCTCCTCTCTCAGCCCTGCAGATCCGTCTTCATGTTCGCCAAAGCGGCGAAGATCCCCTTCGAGTACAAGCAGATCGACCTGTCCGCAGGTGAGCAGACAGCCTGCTGCACGCGCGCACACTCACACTCACACACGGGGAGACTTCATGAATGCACGCGGAGCAGTTTGAGCACATTTTGGGGAAAGTTTGAGCCCACGCTCTGGAGATGTTTTCCAGATGTGATGACAAACATTTGTGTCATTCTCCACACTGAAGGGTGGATGGCGTGGACTGACTGACCTCCCCAAACTCTGACATCTGCCTCCTAACTTCTGCCTGAATGAGCTGCTCAAATGCACGATCTTGTTTATTGTTCTTGGTCAGATATGCCCTTCCGAGCTCGTTCCTGCTCTTTGCTCCAAACATTATTTACGTTCTTGGCATCGAAGATAAATCAAAAAACAAATGTTGCCAGACCTTCCTTCTGAAATACGCAACCAGGTCGACAAAACGATCCCCAAAACCTCCTGCTTTTGTTCTGCCTGTGATGTACTTTTATTTTTTTGAGAAATCTTCAATAGTGTGTTTATATGTCCGTCTACATTCCATTTCAGTTTCTCAGTGACATTTGTTCTTATTTGTCTCTTCATTTACCTTCTCAACATCCTTGTTCGTTTGGAGGAGAAACATTCTTCTCTTTACACAGAATAGAAAGGAGGAGCGACTGTTACTTGTAACACTAAACAGCCAGTCTAACCTTCATTTTTATAACCAAACATGCATATTCAGGCTTTTATCTGAGCTTATGTTGATCCTCTGCAGCTTTATTGTGGTGAAAACATTAGAAGTCAATTTAATTCTGGCTATTAGGATCTCTGTTTGGTGGAAACTCATCTTTTGTGAAGTGAGCTTCAGACCCCTCCTGGGTTTGAGAGCACAACAAGCACAATTGAGCAACTGTTACTGCACTTTTGGAACAATCCCAGAAAAACTCAACCTGCAACTGCCAATATTTACACTTAACTTTATATAAAAAGAATGTCAAAGTTGTTTATAGTAAGCTGATCTGGATCAACCCTGCACAAAACAGCTCAAACAGAGTGTGCAGAAGACTTACAGTAAATAAGAGCTTTATTATCCTAAACATAATACCAAGCACATAAAGAGTCAGTAAAGTATGATCAAATGAACTCTTCTTTGAGGAAACTCGAACCAGAGACCTTTTTCACAATCAGATAAACATTGTGTGGAAGGTTTTCAGGAAGCTGTTATTCCTCGAGCTGATTTCCTACATTCTTGACTCCGAAGATGGGAATCACAAAACAGCCCAAACATGCAGCAAAGCACTGAAGTTAGTCCTGAGAAGATGACATGAAATCACAACCACTTATTTACACAAAGAATGCATCAAGACGAGTTTATTCTGTGACCTTAATGTCAGATCTGTGGTGTTAATTTCAGGGCTCCAGACTTACTTTTTGCATTGGTTGCAACAGTGCACCTAATTTTTTTAAGGTGCACAAAAATTAGGTGCACCCAAATTTTGCAGTGTCACTTTTGACGCCATAAAGTCACCATTTTATCACTCTCCTTAACTTTTATATAATGTCAAACAAGAATAAGATGTAAAGAATACTTTCTTTATTTGAAGCAAAGTTATATATTAAAGTGCTTTGCTGAATGAAATTTACAATTTCAAATTAAAACATAAAGCAAAATAAAACATTTTCAAATAAAAGTGCTTTTCTGAACTGAAATGTAACATTTTAAACTCAAACAACCTAAGTTGAGTCATACATTTAAAAATAAAAAGTGTTAGTGTTTAAGGTGTTATATTGAACTGAAAATGAAATAAATATCTAGATTTTAACAGCTAACAACAAAACATTTAACTGGATTTTCTTATTCTTCTCCAATAAATTTGAACCAAGAATAAGACTTCAGACACTATAGTCAATATTTACAAAAATGAAACTAAGTTAAATATTAAAAAACACAATTTTTCAAACTAATTTATAAAAATAGAATTTGTTAGAGCATTACTGCTTCTTTAGAGTAACCACTCCGTGCTGAAACCTGACACCACAGTCAGGCTCATCTGGGTTCATTTGCATACTAACAGCTGATTGGATGATTACTGAGGGCTGTGTGTGTGTGTGTGTTTGGCCTGCAGCCTGCAGCCTGTGAAGATGCAACACAGGGACAGAGAAAAGAGAGGAAGCAGGTGTTGTGTCTTGTCTGTTTTCATTGGATTTTTCCGCTACTGCAGTTACTTTTGTCAACTTAAATTTCTAACTTTTTTTTTGGTGCACCAGTGCGCCCAAGAAAAATGTTAGGTGCACTCTCACAAATTTCGGTGCATGTGCGCCCAAAATAGTTGCACTCTGGAGCCCTGAATTTGCTCATTGGGTCTGGCTCTGTTCAGTTTTTAATCCTACTTGGAGATATCATTGCAGGCACTTTACTTACATCGCTAACCTGAGAGTAAACATCAATAACTCTGTCAACAACCTGCAAATAAATGATGGCTTTCATTAGTTTAATGTTAAACCAGCAACATCTGTTGCTGAAAAAAAATAGACAGCAACTGATAAAAAAATAAGAGCACATGGACAAAAACACAAACTAAACTAACTGACATTTTCATCAACAAATAAAAACTAGACTAAAATGTCTGACAGACTTAATCCAATCAGACCTAATATGGTCATGTAGGAAGTAGAGACAAGTGATGAATCTATCCAATCACAGCTACGTTGGTTGTGTTAAAGGTTCGATGAGTTCAGAGGGACATCCAATCACAGCTGCCTTAGCTTGGTGGTGGTGGGAGAAGTTGTGGAAGTCTAAATAAAGGTGACTGCATTTCACACAAAGGAACATTTGTTTCTGTTCATTTAGACATTCAGACTTTACTAACATTCAATAAAGGGTTAGTAGATGTTTGATTTTATCACAGAGGAAAACAGGACATAAAAAATGTCTTACCCTTTACACTTCAGATTTTAGTCGACTAAATTTACAGCAGATTTCAAAAACTAGACTAAAATTAAAACAATTTAGAGACTAAATTATGATTAGAACTAGAAGATTTTTTAGGGAAAGCCTGTAACCAACACTCCGATAAGCACAAGCTTGGTGTTTCTACATGGGCCAGATCTTAGTAACTTTGCAGTGCAGCTGGATCCACCTGATCCAATGTCTGAACTCTAAACTATGAGTCCCAAAGCGGGACAGCCGTTAGGATCAGGACAAGGTGGGAGGAAGCGCTTGCTTGTACAGACATTAGAAAAACAAACAACACTGGAAGCTTTTTTTTAATTAAAGATATATTTTCACTTCAGGCATGTTTTGGTGATTTTTTTTCCACAGAATGGTTGACATTTTGCATTCTCCATCATGGTAGTTGAGCCTGTCTACAACATTGGCTCATAATGAATGTGACTGACAGAATGATCATCCAATCACCTGCTAGCTTTTGAAAGGTTCTTCCCTCCTGTGGGCTAATAAACAGAAAAGTGTATTGGGTAAAAATAAAGCTGAGCTCCCTCCTTTTGCTCACCCCATTGATTTTGGATGTTTGTTCTGAGTAAACGGAGTGATATGTTAATGACCTGCAGACTTTGACCTTGTTGCGTAAAGTGGATCCGCTCCAGTTTCTCCTGTTTTTGCTCCAACAGTTTGTAACTCTGAGGACACTTTCTGCAGAGTTTCTGAGAGGAGTTACGTAAAACGATTCCCCCAGTGTGATATCAGCTTACAGCTCACATCTGACCCACAGAGCTGACGCAGCAGAAGTGTTTAACTGTGAGATAACTGACGTTACAGACGCAGAAGTAGGTGAGACGTTACAGATCGATGCCAGACAAAACACTCCCCCAGCACTGGGTGGAGCGAGGCCGTGACCTTCGTCATGTTTGGTTCATTCCAAGCTGCAACACCCGCTTTGTTTCCTCATGTCTCAGACCTTTCTGTGGATCTTCATGAGATGGCTGTGGTTAAAGGCTCACGCTTTAGTCAGTCTGTTGATGGTTTCATGTCAGACAGACATGCAGACATTTTAAATCTGCACAAAGAGCAGAGTTTGATCAGAAATGCTGTATTTGTGGACCCAGTGATCTGTAACTCCTCCACTCAAGGAGGTTACGCTTTTGCCAGAGTCTGTTTGTTTGTCTGTTTGCAAGATTACATTAAAAAAAACAACTGAATAGATTTACATGAAAATTTTTACCAAAGGTGCAGTTTGGTCCAAGGTGGAAGCTGATACATTTTGGTGATTTGATCCATATTGTTGTCACAAAAACATTGAAGTTTAAAATGGCAACTCCCTTTAATTTACATCATTATGATAATCGTAGTTTGTCTTCAGAGATGAAAGATGCTGTGAAGAGTTTTTAAGTTACAAGTTACAAAAAAGTCTCACTTTTAGATATATGCCTGATGGAAAAACACACTTTAAGATGAGTTTTATAGCATCAAAATAGGTTATCTATAAATGCTATTCCTTAGCTTTGTGGTCGGGTCGGACAGTGCTGGACTGGTCTGGATACTCAACTTCAGGAACAAGACAAAACTAGAGCACATTTATATTATTTTTTCATTATTTTATTTTTTTTGTATATTACACGACTTAGAGCACCGGGCTGTAAGTAGCGATATATAGCTGGCTACAAAACAACGATAATAAGTCTTCCATTAACTGCCTGTTGTCACACATCAAAAACTACCGCTACATAACTAGAAAGAGATACATTACCTCGTGGCTTTGCATCCTGTAAGTTGTTGAAAAAGGAAGTTGTAAAGTAATGCAGAGTTCTGAGGAAGGTCTGAGCTGCATTCATTAGCATCACAACAAACACACGCTTTGGCTTCAGTCACGTCTTTGGTGAGTTGAAGTTGTAGCCAGAAGTAGGAATCTCTGGGTTCTGAGTAGAAAACTGCAACTGGAACATTCCCCAAAGTCTAAATTTCCTACTGGGAACTCGGTGAAACCTCGCCACCTCTGAGTTGACAATCAAAGATGGATGCCCCCAGTGTGAACAGCTATTTAGCTCCTGTAATAATCCATTTATTTGCACTTCTGACTGGGGTGTGTCGCTCTAGATCAGCTGTATACATAGTATTGTCGGACTTATATTTACAAAAATGCTGCCATAGTGATAATCACATTCTTTCATTAAGGATCCTTTAAGAATCCTGTTGTTTCTTGTAAGTGGAAAAGGTGTGAATAAATCATGGACATAAAAAAGCAAGTAAACAACAATGGAAGGCAAATGCATCCACATTTTATTTGAATAAAGTGCAACCTACAGTTCAGGTTTAAAGAACAGGAGGTTAACGTTTTCTGCTCTTGTTTTCAATATTCAATACATTTCCAAATAAAGTACAGTAAGTGCAACCAACATTTTGGTGTCAGTAGGTTTATCTGCTACATCTGCTTTAGTTTTTCAAAATAGAAATAATACAAATACAATGTTAATATCAAAAATAAAGTGAAACCATATTCTCTTTAGGTTGAATTCACAGTTGGTTTACCTGAAACTTACGCTTTTGTTGTACAAAAAAGAAATAATACAAATAAGATATTTATATCAAAAATAAAGTTCAACCATGTTCTCTTTAGGTTGAATTCACAGCAGGTTTACCTGCTACTTCTGCTTTGGTTTAACAATAAGAATTAATACAAATACCAGATATAAACATCAAAAATAAAGTGCAACCATCTACATTTCAGGTTGAATTAACAGTAGGTTTAACTGCTACTTCTGCTTTGGTTTAACAATAAGAATTAATACAAATACCAGATATAAACATCAAAAATAAAGTGCAACCATCTACATTTCAGGTTGAATTAACAGTAGGTTTAACTGCTACATCTACTGTTCAAAGTAGAATAAATACTTTTTGTCAAGACTTAAGTGGAACCATCTTCTCTTTTGGTTGAATTTTCACAGTAGGTTTAACTGGTTCATCTGCTTTTCAAAGTAGATTTAATACAAATACAGTTTTTCTATCAAAAATAAATTGCAACCATCTTTTCTTTGGGCTAAACAAGCAGTGGTTACAACTGCCCCTACCCTAAAAATGGCAGTGCACTTTTATTTAACAAAGACCTTATATGACTAGTCTACTTTTAATGACACTACAGATTTTTTTTCAAAAATATCAACTGGTCAACATGATCTGGCCGTAGGACACTTCTCTGTGCGTTCACTATGTCACCAGCAGTACTAAAGACTCGCTCGGCTGGCACACTGGTGCCAGGGATACATAGGTACCGTTTTGCAAGGGTTGAGAGTCCAGGTAACTCCTTCTCTTGAGATCTCCACCACTTCATGGCACTTTCAGTCAAAGGCAATGCATCTTTTGCTCGGTACCTTATCACCTTGGCTCTGGCAGTCTCGCTTGTGGATTTGTTTTCTCTTTGAGTGAAGGAATCGCCAAACAGAGCATCCAAAGCTTTTTTCTCACAAGGAGGTGGCTCATTTAGATCTACAATATAAGAAATATATATAATTAAAATATAGTCACAAAAATAAACACAAAAAAACAGCAGTCTGTTGTTAGTATCACATGAAACACACCTGTGGCCTCTTCTTTGAATTCTGACAGCTTTGTGCTTGAGCCTCCAGAGTCTTCCTCCTGATTTCCCATTGCTTGGATCTGTGGATGTAAGAATGTGTGAACTGTTTAAATATCTGATCTGTAAAACTGCACACGGAAATTTGGAGGAAAATAAAGAACAAATGAGAGTTGAGAGAGGAGAAATGAAAGAGGAGAAGAGAACAAAGCAGAGGAAAGAGCATACAAGGACAGAGAAGTGTTACCTGGTGGGACACTTCTGCCTCAAGAACCAGTTTGGCATAGACCTGCTCTCTGTCCTCTTTTTCCAGGTAGGGTAGTTCTTTAAATCGCGGGTCCAGTGCTGATGCTGTTTAAAGAACAACAATATTGCATTGTATTAAATTAAGGTAAACTGGAACTGCAAGTGATTACCACTAGGGCTGAACAATTAATTGGATTTTGATCGTGACTTCAATTTTGCCATGTGACAATCATGAAAACATAATAATCAAAGAAAAACAATAAATATTCCACACAGTGTAGAGTGCCATGTATGCAAGTTCCTGTGCTTCGGTGTTCCACGTGCAGCCACAGCGAGTGTGTGTGACATATGTGGATCAGTAATACTGTATGTGCCGCTTGCTGGTTCTTTTAAAGTTGTGTTAAAATTAATATTGAAGTTTTAAATAACTGAATAATCATATTTATTAATTGTGGTTTCAATATCACTTTAAATAATTGGGATTCTTATTTTTACCATAATCGTTCAGCCCTAATTACCACCTCCACATACACCGAAAATTCAGTGGATAAAACTTTGGCATGTTTATTTTTTAAGAAATGTGACACAGCGATCAGCTAAAGCCACCATGAGCCAAGAATTTTACTGCAGATACTGTGCTTAATTTTCCATATGAAAAAATTCAATTTAATTCAAATTCTATATGGTAAAATGCTAAATGTGATATTTTATGAATCAATACAGTCTCATAACCTAAAATATTAACCAAGTTTTGAATTCAATTGATAGTCCAAATTATTAATTACCTTTGTTGAGAGCATCTTGGGTGCCTCTGTAGCGTGTTGAGAGGTCTTCGGCCATCACCCTCTTTATCTCTGCAATCAGGGTTGAGTCGTCCTCGCATGGCTGTAGATGTTTGAGCAGTTTTGCTTGAAGAGGAGCAATTACTGAGAGAGTGGGCTGGTCTTCTTCACACATCACTGTGGTTGCCATTTTGACAGGACTCATCAACTGAACAATGTCCTCGATGTTGGCAATATCACTCTCACTTAGTGTGCCTACATCTGTGACCCCCTTCCGCAGATCCTTGGACATCAGAGTTGCCATTATAGCTGGCTGTTGTTCCAGGAAACGTTCAAGCATATCGAATGAACTGTTCCATCTTGTGACTATGTCTTGGATCAGTTTATGTTGTGGTAAATCCATCATGTTTTGTTTTTCCCTAAGGACATGGCATGCAATCGGGCTGCGGTGAAAATATCCAACAATTTTTCGCACTTTTGCCAACAATCTCGAAGCACAGTCGACCCCTAAACCCTTTTGTGAGGCAAGGTTGAGAGTATGTGCGAAGCAGGTAATGTGTGGACTGAACTGGGCTTCTGCACAGGCCACAATCATGTTTCGGGCGTTGTCTGTGACGATGGCAGGATTCTTGTCTGAGATTTTCCACTCCGTGCAGGCTTCACGCAGTAGTGCACCAATATTTTTACCAGTATGGGCTTCGTTCAAAACTCTGGTTTGCAGGACAAAAGTCTTCATGTTCCACTCCGGATCGATGTGATGAGAAGTAATTGTCACATACCCCTGATTTGAGCACGACGTCCAGCCATCCGTCATTATCGCTACTCGTTCAGCTTGAGAGAGGGACAGCTTCACGTCATTCTTCACACTTTCATACAATGCAGGAATAACCTTTTCTGAGAAGTGTGGCCGGCTTGGTATCTGGTACCGCGGCTCCAAAGTTTGAATCATTTCACGGAACCCCGGATTTTCAACCACGCTGTAGGGTCGCATGTCTTTGCAGATAAACTTGGCAATTGTTGCAGTGATGTTTTTAGCCCGAGCTGAGTTTTGGCCGAGTCTCTGACTAAACATGCTGGCGAGGCCTGAGGCTTCAGCAGAGCCCACGTTAGCTTGTGCTGCTGCCGAAGCGGGAGCGCTGGAAGAGGTCCCTGGACGGTCGGCGCTGTGTGAGATCCCATGGCGCCTGAGTAGGTGGTTGGAGAGGTTTGTCGTGTTGCCGTTGTATTTTACCTGACCTTTACATATTCTACAAACAGCGAGCGACTTATTGAGAACATCTCCTTCTTTACAAAAGCCAAAGTGTTTCCACACACTGGACCGCAAAGGTGGTTTTATAATTTCTCGTTCGCCGGTTTCTCCTCTGCCATCCGCCATGCTCTGTTATGATGTCTGCTGGCGCGTTGGGATGACGTCACAGACTGACCCGCGTAACATCTAACGTCTTTTTATCTTTAAAAAGTGTTGAAAAAACACAATTCTATGTGGTATACTGTGTGCTTAACCAATGCGCTACGTTCTAACATCGATACAACCGATTGATTAGCTTTTAAACGATGTTAGATCGATATACGTCGTCTGGAAGGCCAACTTGCCGAGCACAGATCGATATAGTTGGATCATAGGAATATAAATCGATACATCGATGAAGTAGATGAATCGTTACACCCCTATTCTTCATACAATAACGCAGGGCGTGCTAACAACAGCTAACAATAGCCTGGTAGATCGGCATGTTTTTTTCTGATTTCAGCTGGAACACCGATAAGTCGGAGATGATGTCACTCCCATTTCCGAGGTTACTGAAACGCAGCATTACGACAGTTGACGCACGTGCTCATGGATAGCAGAGTCTTAAGGTAATAGATTCTCCTCATAGCACCGTTAAATAACTACTCACTGTGAATTTAATTCCAAAATATCATTGATTCATACTTAAAATTTACATTTAAAGTGCCTCCAGGTCAAAAAATCAACACAGAAATCAACACAAAGTGCCTCTGCTCTGTAGTGCAATTCTGTGTGTTCATTCTTACAATAAGGTGTTAAAGTAGCAACAACATGATCTGGAACTGCAAGGGTTCAATCTCATAATGGGCCCAAAACAGCTCATCAGAGCCACAGGTCAACATCCACTAAAACTCCATTTTACCCAAACGTTGTCAGAAACATGTTGATTTGTCTTCCTCCCTCATTTGGATTACCTTCGTCGTGTTTATTCCTAACTCTTGCAAAGCCCTCAGTCCCCTCTGTCAGATCAGTTTTGAATCAAGCCCTCTTTGTCTTTGTCTTCACAATAACAGACGTGTGGTTTTCATCTGCTTTGTTCTCAGGTCAGCAGTACAGCGAGGAGTTTAAGAAGATCAACCCTGTGTGTAAAGTTCCAGCCATGAAGGATGGAGACTTCACCCTGACTGAGAGGTACAAAGACTGAGTGCTTGACTGGTTGATATCTTTATTCCAATTACACAAATAACAACCTAAAATGATAAGAAATACCAATAAGTGATAACAAAAAAAGAAAATAAACAAGACAGTAGGTGTATCTGCATTTTTAATCCTCTCAGACATGAATGAAAAGGAGTAGGAAGAAGCATAAACCTACCTAAAATCAAAACCCTTAAAGCTGCTATTAGAAGTTTCTAAGTAATTAGAAAAAAGTCTCACTTTTAGATATTTGCCTGATGGAAATACACACTTTAAGATGAGTTTTATAGCATCTAAATAGGTTATCTATAAATGCTATTCCTTAGCTTCGTGGTCAGGTTGGACAGGGCTGGACTGGCCTGGATACTCAACTTCAGGAACAAGACAATTAAAACTAGAGCAAATTTATATTATTCAGACACGTCTTAGAGCACCGGGCTGTAAGTAGAGATATATAGCCGGCTACAAAACTACGATAATAAGTTTTCCAAAAATTGCTTGTTGTCACACATCAAAAACTAGAAAGAGATACATTACCTCGTGGCTTTGCATCCTGTAAGTTGTTGAAAAAAGAAGTTGTAAAGCAATGCAGAGTTCTGAGGAAGGTCCGAGCTGCATTCATGAGCATCACAACAAACACACGCTTTGGCTTGGGTCACGTCTTTACGACAGTCACCGTGTGCTCATGTGCAGAGTCTTTATGTTGCCGGAAATAGATTCTCCTCATAGCACCTTTAAATTTAACTATCCAAACTGAAATCAAAACACTGTATTAAGTTATCTAAAAATACAGTCATACCTATACGTTTTTTTTAGTTTCTTTTTTTAATGTATCTACAATATCCTGCAAATTTTCCTCTGAATATCAATCAATAAATCAATCTTTTTTATAAAGCACTTTTCATACATAAAATGTAGCACAAAGTGCTGAACATTCAAGTAAACAAGCAGATAAGGCTGCGTTTACACGGCGCAGAAAACAGTCAAATCCGATAAGTTTTCATTGTGCTTTTCGTTTGAAAACAGAAACTTTTGAAAACGTGCTCCAGAGTGGAAAGGTTTGAATCCCTCTCCATGCAGCTCCTTGTAAACCTATATCAGAGTGTTTTGGTGTACTCTTTCAGATGAAGGCTGCGCACATAAACCAGGAACAACAACAGCTTGTGCCGTCTGCCGAGTAACACATTTGTTATTGTTACAACCCGGCTGGTCAAGGGAAAAGGGAAGCAACATAAGACCAGATCATCGTGGTATTAGGTGACATCTATTGCAAGAAATAAGATTGAATAATAAGTACAAAGCAAGGTGAGACAACAGAAAAGGGACGGAGAGTGCTGTTCAAATCAACAACAAAAGGTAACCAAATGAGTCTGATCTAAAATTAATGTTACCCTGCTTTTAAACCAGCTACCTCTGTCTCACCAAACAAAAATTACAAAGAACAGCACTCCTAACCTAGTGAGTCTAACAAGGTAAATTCTATGTGTGAATGTGTATAATTTTCGAGTCTAACCCTGGCCTCAAATGGCAGTGCGTGCTGCACAGACACAGAGCTCAAGTGGAGCACGGCTTAACAGAGATCTCTACAGAGCAGAAATGATCTCCTAAGCGAAGGCAGTCCAGGCTCTTGCACTGCGCCCATCTCCCCGATTGGCCAGCGCTCCTGTTCTTCACCAATCAATACAGGGGTGGGATGCGACCTCAGCTGTAACATTATCCAGACAAAAATTTTCCAAACAGATTTGTTGTCCAGAAAAGAAACTCCTGCATCTCTGTGCGTCTATTCGCCATCGTTGTTGGTGAAAAGTTTTTCTTCTCCGTACCTGTATTGTAGCAGCGCTGCCTCTCTGCGGACCTACACCGCCATCTACTGAACCAACATGCACACTACAGCAGGTCCAGACCTCTCCAGCGTCGTCGTGTGAACGCAGAAGAATTTGAAAACGCAAAGGAAAAATCTTTGCGTCTTTAAGTCAAGAGTTTCCATGTAAACATAGCCTAAGACTAAATGGACAAAACCATGATAGGATATGTTAAAGTGTTTAAAATTGATAACTAACTAAATAAATAAATAAAACTGTTTAAAACCTAACATTAAAAGGAAATTAGTGAAAAGTGGTAAAAACAAAAATTAGTATCTCGTAACCTAAAATTAAGTAAAACACATAAAATGCAAATCAAGACAGTCAAACAAAATACAGCTAAAAGCCAAAATAAAAAGGCAGGTCTTTAGTTTGCTTTTAAAATATGAACAATAAATAATCAGCAAACACCTTGTGGTATTTATTCATCAATATACCTCTGGAAAAATCCTCTCATGACAACAAAATTTGCTTTACTGTCTGTATCAGTGTTCCCCAGTTTATCTCCAGCAATAGTGATACAGAAACTTTTCCCTGTCACACTTATTACCTTTAGATTTGAATTTTCTCCTAAATTATTTCCCCCTCTCTTACATCAAGCATTTTCTGAATGTTTTTCTTGATGCAAAGTGAGAAATTAGTCCACCCTTTGCAGAGTAGTCGAGCTGTTTTGTGGTCCAATAGGTTACTTTTTTTGGGGGGGAGGGGGTTTAGATTTCTAAAAGAAAACATTTGTGTGCTGGACTTCAACATGATGAATAATACTGATAAATGAAAAGTAGTTTTTGGTAAGTTTTGTGTTTCCCCATGCCTCTGTACAGTGATCTAAATTAGGAAGAATCGGTGAGTCAGAATGGGGAGTGATTTCTGGTCTAGAACATTTTTTAATTTTTTCATTAATCTATTTATTTATTGTTTATTTGACATGGACACACAGTAACATTGATGCTGTGATATTTAAATACACACAGGTCCCAGATGCACTGCTTTAAGTGTTTATAGCACAGTGCTAATTTTCAACACCCGTCAATGGAAGGCTTTTAAGGGTTAAATCTGTACAAGGAGAAATAAAAAAAGAACAGAGATACATTAACCTTGAGCAGCGGAGCCATAAACAAATTTACAACAACATTATCTTTTGTTTGTGATTAGAAATACAATTGATAGATCACTTTAGCCCTGCACAGAGTTCACAGACTTACCTTAGGGATCAACACAATTAAAACTAGAGCAAATTTATATTATTCAGACACGTCTTACAGCACCGGGCTGTAAGTAGCCATATATAGCCGGCTACAAAACTACGATACTAAGTTTTCTAAAAATTGCTTGTTGTCACAAATCAAAAACTACCACTGCGTCATTAGAAAGAGATACATTACCTCGTCGCTTTGCATCCTGTAAGTTGTTGAAAAAAGAAGTTGTAAAGCAATGCAGAGTTCTGAGGAAGGTCTGAGCTGCATTCATTAGCATCACAACAAACACATGCTTTAGTTGCACACATCATGTGGTGCTTTCGAGTTGTAGTTAGAAGTAGGAATTTTGAGTTCTGAGTAGTAAACTGCAACTGGAACGTCTCCCAAAGTCAGAATTTCCTCCGGGAAACTTGGTGAAACCTCACCACCCCCGAGTTGACAATGGAAGATGGATGTCCCCAGTGTGAACAGTTATTTAGCTCCTGTAATAATCCATTTATTTGCACTTCTGACTGGGGTGTGTCGCTCTAGATCAGCTGTATACATAGTACTGTTAGACTTATATTTACAAAATTGCTGCCATAGTGATAATCACATTCTTCATGTGATATTTGTGAACAACAACGCGGGGATGCTAACAATAGCTAACAATAGCCTGGTAGATCGGCATGTTTTCCGACTTTTTAACTGGAACGCTGATAACTCTGAGATGATGTCACTCCCATTTCCGAGGTTACTGGAACGCAGCATTACTACAGTTTCCGCGCGTGCTCATTGGTAGCAGAGTCTTTTACGTTGCTGGTAATAGATTCTCCTCAAAGTCCCTTTAAATATCTTCAAACTCTGAACTGTTTCTCTAAAAATCAGGCTTTACCTGTTTTGATGCAGAAGCAGCACCAATAGAAGCAAGTGATGTGAAATGCTTGAAGCTTGAACCACTTTTAACAGCTTTTCTCCCCTCCCCCTCATGGGCTCACACCTTGTTCATTCTGTTTAAAACCAAAATATTCCCAGACTGGGACTGTGGCAGCCGGCTTAGGAACAGTATCTTTTGTGCCTTTCCTTTATATTAGTGTTTGTGTCCTCATTACTCCTCTCGCTCACTTCAGCTCTGTCCATAAATATGTGCGAGCGAAGATTGCATGTCTGACAGATGCTCACTCTGCTATAAATCCGATTAATCCGCTACAGCACCCTGGTGTTAAGAAAGATGGCAAGGTGAGCCATCTTCTCATTCAGCCTCTTTGGTCGAAAGAGAGGAGGAAAACAAACACGCATGCACGCGTCACTTTATCAAGGCCGGCAAACTTACCGAGGACGTTTTTATTTATCGTTCTGTTAATTGATTTATTGATTATCATGACAGGCCTACTTATGCAGGAGTGCAAAACAAACTGCAGTTCCTCAAGTGTCCACTTGAGGCTGGCAGCAGGAAACTTGGAAGATTTTGTATTTATGTTTCAACAGAAAAGTCAAAATTGGAGAATGAATTCAACTGCAAAAATTAAATGGGATATTTTGATTCTGTTCTTTACATGGCATATTTAGGTCCGTTTTTGGCATTTTAACTTCTCCCTGTTTGATTGTCTTTTCTCAGGATTCAGAGCAATAAAATGATTGTCTGTTTGTCCAGTGCAGCCTGAATTTTCCTCATTAGCTTTTTGATTAATAATTTTATGACCAATAAAACCAGCAGACGTCAGCCTGCTTTGTTGTAAAATGCCTTGAGATATAACTTCTAATTAATTGTGACGACAAAGATGAGGATTTTTTTTATAGCTCCTTGCTTCTGTCCTTGTTTTACTCTCATGGGTTTGTGTTAGGGGTGTCCTAAAACAACTTTTTCACCTCCGATACGATACAGATATTTCAGCCTTGAGTATTGTCCGATACCGATGTCGATCCCGTATGACAACAACAGCAATCAAACAGATTTTTTTTCCTTATTTTGTAGTATGGACTGTAAGAAAAGGCTTGATCAGGTGAGATTACTCAAACAGAGAACAGTAGTCAGCAATAGTAGGTATAAGAAAAACTGACCCAATTGTTATTAACCAATGGGTTCAATAAATTTAACCTTGAACAAAAGTATATACTACAATAGGAGTTCTCAAATACCTTGTATCTGGAGAAAATCAGATTTGAGATATCAGGGAATCAAAGAAATTTCATCAGATATGACAGCCATTTTTCTTTTATTTACTCTCAGGGCTCTAATTTCGTAGACCAGGCGCAAGCGCAGGCGCACCTGCCTGCGCCGGCCTTCGCCGCGCGGACTGGGTGTGACCTGCGCACTTTGCAAGTTTCCTGCAGTGCCAAGAGAGGCGCACTCATGGCACAGAGGTTCGCGTCCACGCCCACGTCTCTGCCTCTACGCAGAAATGTCAGAGTAGGAGGAGAATAGACGTGAGTGGGATTAACACAGCCGATCACTGTCTTCACAAATCAAATGAGCGCCTCTCCTCACCTTTAAATGCGCTGCGGCTGAGGCGCAGCGTCTGATTGGTCTGAATGATCCCCGCCACCGCGGAAACAGTGTGCTGGAAAGACCCAGCAGCGGAGACGGTCAGAGCCGCTGTCCCTTCAGCAGGAGAATGGACAGCGGGGCGCGTCACCGTGTGGGCCAGCTCCCGGGACAGATGTAATCTGTTCCTTTGTCATTAATAGGAGTAAAAAAAATAAGAGACAGTTTCACACCAGCTGTCTTATCCATTCATAATGCTTGTGATCCACCTGCACTCCTGGTTTGTCATCGCCAAATAGCAGAGCCTTTAGTGATAAACTGTATACTCTCCCGGTGTCTCCTCATCCTCCTTGCAATAATGTACTCCATCTTTTTAGAGCACGTTAAAAATAAAGACTAAAATAGAGGAATATGGGAAATCACGGGCAAATCTTGAATGACATACATTTATTTTCTCTCCTTTTTCTTCGTCTTTTTTCTCCCTCTTTTCTTTGAATTTCATGAAATGAGAGAAGCCAGATATATACTCAGTATCAGATGTTAAGGCTGTTTATTGTTGACTTGTAAGATGTGCATCAAACTTTCAGCTGCCGTCAGGTTAAGTTTCCATGATGACAAACGGTTTTAATCCGACATCAGATGTGACGCGACAGTTAATATAGATACAAATGTATATGCTGGTTCAGACGGGGACATTAAATAGTGATTGCTGTGATTGTTTAATGCATTAAAATGTGCCTGACACTTTGGAAACCTGCCTCTGAGGCGTGCGCACATGTGCGCTTGTCACCAAATTACAGCTGTGGAGGGTGCGCTCCGCCCTGCGCCGAAGATAGACCAGGTTGGAGCAGGTGAGCTTTCAGCGCACCTTCCGCACAGTTTTTTTGGCACGAAATTGTCACTGCGCCACTCCAATCTGCTGACACCTCCCCCAGGTGGGCCTTCAACTCCCCCTGGTGCGCCGTCACACCCATCTCTGCGCAGACGATCTACCATATTGTCAAATTGGCAGCGCACGGCGGTGCGCCAGGCTTGCGCCCCCTGCGCTGCGCCACAAAATTAGAGCCCTCAGTCTCAAATGTTTGTCAAAGACGCGTTTGTGAATCTTTAATAAACTCCACTAAATAACTATTCATACTTTTGGTGCATGATGTCTCCTGTGGTGGTCAGATCCATAACTCTCTCAAAATATATCATTGAAAAACAAATTAACATGATTTTTAACTTGTTTGAAAGTAAAAAATAACATTTTCGGAAGTTTTCCCTGGTGATTTAATAATTCATGCATGAAAGGGTTAAATAAAACAAATAAAAAACAAATTAGAAAACCTTGAAAAATAACCTCAGTAAATCCGATAAAAACAAAAACTTATATTTTTAAATTCCAAAATAAGAACTGTGTTTAACTTAAACATCAGCATTATTTACAACTGGGTTAAATAAAAAAATAAATCAGAATGGACTGCTTGTATCAGAGTGCTTATATCGAAGATTTTAGATCCAGGCCTATCTAATTCGATATTTGTTTTTTTGCTTATATCAGACAGATATTGATATCAGATGGGTACACCCCTGGTTTGTGTTTGCTTTGATAGATCAGTGTTGATTTATCATGGCTGACCTCCTCTCTCTTTGTCTGCACAGCACTGCGATCCTGGAGTACATGGTGCAGAAACACTCGTCCTCCGTGGCCGATCACTGGTATCCCGCCGACCTGCAGCAGAGGGCTCGGGTTAATGAGTACCTGTCCTGGCAGCACGCCAACATGAGAGCTAATGGGTCCAAGGTCTTCCTGCTGACGGTATGGCGAGTGAGACCCTCATGAAACTGTCAATGTGAACATGTTTGCCCAGTTTGTCTGAGAGGCATTGAGTCATTTACTTAACCAGGAACTCTACAGGATTAAAAATCTTTTATCAGTTATGATTTATTGTCCCTGCCCTTCCATTATAAAACAGGTCAAGAGTCAGGTTAGATAACTGCATGAATAAAACTCAGATTAATGTTTGTGCTGTGTTATCAAACTGTTTCCTGAAGCTTATCTTTACGTGTGTCAGAGGTTAATAGAGAGAGAAAGGTAATAATATTAAACAAAATGTGACTTTGAGGGACTGCACAGAAACCAACAGCTACACAAGGCCAGATTAGAAAAATATCTATTCTGTGCATCCCTATGAGGAGTCAAATCTGGAAAGAATCAGATCCGTCATAAGAAAGAAAGAGAGAGCATGCTGTCAAAATGCAGAAAAACATCGTCAGCATGACGCTGCAGTTCTGAGTAACGTCTACAGTACGTCACGCCCCTGTTGCTTTGTTCCAACTCAGTTAAAGAAATAATCAAATGTGCATATGTTTGCAAAACAGGCGAAACAGGCTAAACCACACATATAAACAGGCTTGTTCCTCCCTCAGTGTAAGTAAACTATCACAGTGAGTCATGCTCGGAATTATGGGAAAGTGGTTTGCAGGCTGAGCTACCAACAAATGCCAAATGCGTCACGAACGATCATGCAGGGGGTGCACGTTCCTTTAAAGGTGCTATGAGGAGAATCTATTTCCGGTGACATAAAGACTCAGCTACCCATGAGCACTCGTGGTGACTGTCCTACAGACATGACCCAAGCCAAAGCGTGTGTTTGTTGTGATGCTAATGAATGCAGCTCAGACCTTCAACAGAACTCTGCATTGCTTTACAACTTCTTTATTCAACAACTTACAGGATGCAAAGCCACGAGGTAATGTATCTCTTTCTAGTTACGTAGCGGTAGTTTTTGATGTGTGACAACAAGCAATTTTTGGGAAAACTCAGTATTGTAGTTTTGTAGCCGGCTATATATGGCTACTTACAGCCCGGTGCTCTAAGGGCGTTTTCACATTAGGTTAGATTAGATTAGATTAGATTAGATTAGATTAGATTGTACTTTATTAATCCCTTTGGGAAAACTCCCTCAGGGAAATTATGATTCCAGTTGCATTATATTGTAAATAAACAATAATACTTGAAGGCTACTGCTACTGGGCCTTCACATCCTCTGTCTTCCTGTTACTCCTCATCCTCCCAGTTGAGGAGTTATACAGTCTGATGGCCTGAGGGACAAAGGAGTTTCTCAGTCTGTTGGTCCTGCACTTGGGGAGGAGCAGTCTTGCGCTGAACAGGCTCATCTGGTTATTGATGACCATGTGTAGAGAGGGTTGATGCTAAACAACTTGTCCACTTGTTCCGAACCGTACTGCGGCGCGGTTCACCCTGGGTTTGCCCCCTCCCCCTTCCCCGCTGGTTTTCATTCACACTAGCAATATCGAACCATGCCCGGACCCACTTGTGTATTTACTCAATTTTAAACAGCAGGGGGCGATATGCACGTAACTGGTTCCCAAACCTGCAACAAAGGAGAACAAAGAAGAGACTACCATGGTAACCATTTCATACAGTACACAGGACAACCGATGTTTACGTTTCACTCTCTTCTATGTTTTCCTTCAAATGTGTTTTTTTATCGTGTCTGAGACGACATCAGCGACCTTTTGGACCCTCGTAAATCATCCTAATCCTCAACCAGAATAAAAAAATCGACAAATTGAGTCAGAAGAAGATTTAACCGCAGGATTAACAGGAAGTAATGCATCAAAAGTAAATCTGTTCAGACCACTTTGCTTCACACCAGTGAAACCGCACCAAATGTCGGGAGATGGAGCGGATCGAGACCACCCCTTTGTGGAGGTCTCGGACCGGCTGATTTGGTGCGCACCAAAGTGCGGAGGTTGCATTCACATTGATACTAACGTACCAAAGCCTGGGCCAAAACTTCTTTGGTGCGCACTAAATGTGGTTGGTGTGAAAACACCCTAAGACGTGTCTGAATAATATAAATTTGCTCTAGTTTTAATTGTCTTGTTCCTGAAGTTGCGTATCCAGGCCAGTCCAGCCCTGTCCAACCCAATCGCAAAGCTAAGGAATAGCATTTATAGATAACCTATTTTGATGTTATAAAACTCATCTTAAAGTGTGTATTTCCATCAGGCATATATCTAAAAGTGAGACTTTTTTGGAATTACTTAGAAACTCCTCACAGCATATTTAACCCGATCAGGACATTTTGATATTTTTAAGATTTTGGCAGAAAGTGAAAAAAACATTTCAGGTCCAAATAATTAGAATTTTCTGGCTATAATCTATGGTCTTGGGCCTTAAAGGGTTAAGTGACAGGATGGATAAATTCTCCTATTTAAATGAGCTGTTACTAATTCTGAAAACTGTTTTTCCGTCAGTGTTGCTGAGTCCTAAGATGACCTGCTGCAGTGATGGTTTTTAGTGTTAAATGACGTCGATGGTGTGTTGAGCTTAAGCACAGACTTTATGGACGACTTCTGCTTCTACTGCTGCAGCAGTTTGAGCTACTTCATCTCTGTTTGCACGGTTCATAGCAAATGAGCAGCTCCAGGGCTGAATTAGTAAGTAGAGACCACAACTTCCTCAGATAAACTCAACAAAATAGGCAAACTGGGAAAACACACTTTTTGTTCATGATGATCTGTGTAATTATAAAATTTAACCTGTAATTTTACCTGTATTTACTCTTTGGTGAGGTTAGTAAATGAGCCAACATTGGGTTTCTACCTCACCTGCACATTTAACTCAGTCTTATTCCCTGTTTTCTTTGATTTCTCTTTTAACTGTGTGCAAATAAATAACAACGGCTTCAGTAGGACTCCAGACTAACCTTTTGCATTTGTTGCAACAGTGCACCTAAATTTCTTTCTTAAGGTGAACCAGCACAAAAATTAGGTGCACCCAAATTTTTCATAATGTCACTTTTAATGCCATGAGGTCACCATTTTATCACTCTCCTCGACTTTTATATAATGTAAATGCTTTTCAAACAAGAATAAGATGTAAAGAATACATTACTTATTTGAAGCAAAATCCTATATTAAAAGAAAATCAGAGCGTTTAAAGTGCTTTGCTGAATGAAATTTACAATTTCAAACTAAAACATGAAGTAAAATAAAAAAATTCCAAATAAAAGTGCTTTTCTGAATTGAAATGTAACATTTTAAACTCAAACAATCTAAGTTAAGTTATACATTTAAAAATAAAAAGTGCTAGTGTTTAAGGTGTCATACTGAACTGAAAATGAAATAAATATCTAGATTTTAACAGCTAACAACAAAACATTTAACTGGATTTTCTTATTCTTCTCCAATAAATTTGAACCAAGAATAAGACTTCAGACACTATAGTCAATATTTACAAAAATGAAACTAAGTTAAAGAAGTAAAAAAAACACAATTTTTCAAACTACTTTATAAAAATATAATTTGTCAGAGCATTGCTGCTTCTTCAGAGTAACCACTCTGTGCTGAAACCTGACACCACAGTCAGGCTCGTCTGGGTTCTTTTGCATACTAACAGCTGATTGGATGATTACTGAGGGCTGTGTGTGTTTGTGTGTGTGTGTGTGTGTGTTTGTTTGGCCTTCAGCCTGTGAAGATGCAACACAGGGACAGAGAAAAGAGAGGAAGCAGGTGCTGTGTCTTGTCTGTTTTTGGCGGATTTTTTTTTCCGCGACTACAGTTACTTTTGTCAACTTAAATTTCTAACATTTTTTTTCGGTGCACCCAAGAAAAATGTTAGGTGCACTCTCACAAGTTTTGGGTGCATGTGTGCCCAAAATAGTTGCACTCTGGAGCCCTGGTCAGAACAATTATCCTAAAAATGTCTATATGAAATTAATCTGTAACCTCCATCTTAACATGAATGATCCCTCGATCACTCTGTGTCTCTGTGAGCAGATCATGTTCCCTGCTGTCATGGACATGGATGTCCCAAAGGAAAAGATGGACGCCGCCTTGGCGGAGCTGGGCCAGTCGCTGCAGGTGCTGGAGGATGTCTTCCTGAAGGACAAACCCTTCATCATCGGGGACAAAATCTCTCTGGCTGATTTGGTGGCAATTGTTGAGATCATGCAGGTAAAGAGGAAGTTGTTTTTTTGTTTTTTTTCCTGTCTTTTTTTTAAACTCAGTCAGAGGAACTTCACAGCTCGGCCCAACCTGCATTTCTCTCTTGTGTCCAGCAGGGGGCGACCTGTGAACCCATAAAACATTGCATGTCCTCCACAGCAGCTGATTTGTACCCTCAGTAAATGTCTTTAAAATCAGTTCATGGCCTCACGCTCTAGTTTGAACTCCCTGCCATAAAACATGATGTTTAATCTGTAAAACAGAGATCACCAACACCAACTGGTGGCCCGGGGGCCTCATCAGGCCCATCTAAGCTTTCCATCTGGCCCCCTGATACCCATTATACAGAAAAGATCAGGGCAAATATATACAATTTGTATTTAGATGAAACTTTTTATGACTTAAAAAACAAAGTTTGAAGAAAAATCATATTTTAAAATTAAAGAATTCTCAAATAAACAATAGATTTTTCTGACTTCAAGCTTTTATTCACATGATTCATAATATTATTCAGAGTTCTGACTTTTTTCTCATAATTCTTAATTTTGTTTTAGAATTTTGGCTTTTTTCACCGACTTTCATTCTTTGGTTTTGTTCTTTTTCGGCCCTTGTGGTCTTCAGTGTTTGAAAAATGAGAAAATGTGCGAGTTAAACTGTGTGTGGTTGCTTCAGGACTGAGGAATGGATACTGAGAGTAAATTATATGACTTATACCTAGCAGTTATTGTTTTCTTTTTTTTTGATGATCAGTGGCCCATCAGTTGCCCGCCCCTGTTGTTTGTATCCACTAGGTAATAAGACCCCTAGTGGTCTATCTTGTAAGTGCAAGGGATCGTTTAGAGTAAAATATACTTTACAAGAAAAAGACCACATGGCATTCATAAAAATAGGATTATTTAACTCAAATGTGACTGAGACCTTTATCTACTTAAACTACAGAAGGCAACAGGCCTTTTTTCTCTAATGACATGTTTTACAAGTGTCATTTATTTATGTAAGTTTGTAAAATACAAACGTAACACGATCAGCATCCTTTTAAAAAAAAAAAGTATGAGCACCCTGCTGTTTCAGAATGATTTTATGTTGAACCATCTGCAGGAAGGTGTTGTGGGGAAATTCATAAACTGGCAAAGTTAATGAGTCTCTTTTCTCCCAACATCCACGTCTTCTTAAAAGTCAAAGTAATTCTTTTCCTGCAATAGATATATGTTTATTTTTTTCAGCTTATTTATTGCAACCAGTCTGTTATCTGTTATTATTCCTGTTTATATTCCTCTCGTTGTGTTTCATTTTTAAACTTGTTTCTAATTATTTTCACTGCTTGTAACTAAGGATGTAACAGTGCCAACATTTCATATCATTGTTATTGTGACCAAAATTATCACGGTTATCATTATTATTGTGGTATTGTTGCAGTGTGCTCAAAATGTTCAAAAGTACTTTAACAAAGTCTTGAAATCATTTAACCCCTTAATATTATAATTTTAAAAATTCCTTTGTCTTTTTTGTCAATAACTGTATCAGGAAATGTTCTATAAGTACATTTGTTTAAACTTTTTTATTAGAAATAGAAGTAAACAATTCTGGCAAGTATTTGTATTTATTATGTAATAAATGCTTAAACTGTGTGTAATTACAAGAGAAGAAATCATTTATTTGTACTTTAAACAGTATTCTCTTCATAAATAATTGTAAATGACCATGTTCAAAGTTTTTAGACAGCCACAAGTAAATGTAAACTATTTTTACAAACACTCACACATTTTAGTTTGCCTGCAGCATTTATGTCCATGTTACAGCTCGTTATATTAGACCATGTCCAGACCTTTATTTATTTTTTGTGTTACTAACAATAGTCCCTGAAGCAGTTAGCCCCCTTCATGACTCTCCTCTGGTCTACCCTTTCCATGGCAGAGCTCCTCAACATCTCCTTCTTTAATATTTCCAAATTATGATTTTTTAAACCCATAAAACACGAACTATGACAGGAAAAGACGATCTACTACAATGAAACATGGCGAGTAAACGGTGAAAGAACAGCACAACACACTCCAGATTGATACAAATGCTGTTATTTACAACCTTTCTACATTATTTACACAGAAAATCCTGATAAACCTCCTATAATTCACCCAGGTTTGGCTCTCTGAATCCTCTCTCTCTCTCTCTGCTCGTTTACTTGAGGAGTTACAGCAGTTTTAATCATGTGCAGCTTGGTGTTTTAGACATGGTGTCTGTCATCAATGAGTTTCCCCTTGACATCCTTGTTAAATCCAAACTTCGATCAGACTTTAGCGTTTAGAGTGTGAAAACTTGTTAGTCTGAGTGAGGCTCCAACTGCTAAACTTTCAGAGACTAAACAAAACAAACTGCGCATGTGCACCTCCGCTTGTGAGAGACGGCTGCTTCACAGAGGAGCAGACACACATAGTTCAGGCTTTTCCAGGCAAAGAGCAGCATCACTGTGAGTTACTGACACAGCGTGGTTATCAAACTTGGTAACTCTGTAATTTTAATAGGACGCAGTAATGATTACTGTTGGTAATTTTACCGTGGTTTACCATTTTTTTAGTAACAGTTACATCCTCTCTCGTAACAAGCATTGCACTTTAATCTCCTGTGCAATAACTACTGCCCATGCCTGTTGCTGGCCTCTTGCTGATGTAACTGTTGTATGTTGTCTAGTGTTTTGTTTTTTATGTATATCCTGCCATTAGCCAGTGGCACTGTTGTCTGAGACAAATATCCTGCAAGGATCTATCTATCTGTCTATCTAAGGTTCAGGTTTGGCACTTAAAATTAAGCTGGTGTTGCAAACAAAGCACAACAAGCTGAAGTAGAAGTATGAGATCATGGGGAGGTTCAGTAAGTTCTCAGTAAATCTGTGATTATGTGTATTAATGCTGTTCATCTGCGTGTGTGTCCCAGCCCGTCGGCGCAGGCCATGACGTGTTTGCGAGCCGGCCAAAGTTGGTGGCGTGGAGGGATCGTGTGAAGAAGGAGGTTGGGGAGAAGCTCTACGACGAAGCCCACGACTCCATCCTGAAAGCCAGCACTATGGGCGACAAGTTAAAGAGCAGCAGCCACTTTCAGCTGATCAAACCGAGGTTTCAAGATGTTCTCCTGAGGAGGCTCCTGATCCTGCTGAGTACCAACACCTTATAAATCCTGCTAAGACCAGGATTTGTTTTGTAACTGCTTTTATATAAATGCCAGAGAGTTTTAAGTTCCCTCTCCACCATTGCAGGTTTAAATTGAGCCCTCTAAACAGTCTTGTGTCAGAGATTTAAGCCAAATGTGAACAATACCTGTGTTTAAATCTCTCAGACTGTGAAGTTTGTCAAATTTTCAGCTGGAATTATTCTCCTGTGGAAATTAAAAACATCTGCTTCACAATGACTGTGGTTTTTCATTTTTATGACGCAGCAAAACTACATAAAAGTACTTTTGAATTTCCTTTAAAATAAAATTCTCAATAGTTTTATTTAAACTCATAACAAATCATTTGTATTTTTCTCAAAGTCAGTGATGTGTAGACTTGTTTAATTTACTGATTTTTAATTTTTTTTCAAGTCTATCATGACCTCTTACAGAGTGAGGACGTTAATGCTACAGCCACACCGGACGCAAAGTCGCAAAGACACGTGTTGAGATTACATACAAAGTCGATGCAAAGACGTGTTTGGATGCAGATTCGCCCCGGGTGGCGCATTGGATGAGTTTGGCGTGGTGCCAATGGAGCGTGACGCTGTGCCGCAGCAGCCAATCAGCAAAGACATTCCCCCTCGACGTCACTGATTTGATGACGTGTGACTCCGGTCACCTGCTCCAGCTCAAACCCCGCTGAAAGATGGAGGAGAGGTTGATCTGTGCTGTTTGCTATCATCCGGAGCTATACGATTCGAAGTGGGTACTCGGCAGAGACCGGAACAAAAATGAGCAAGCTTGAGTGAAAGTCGCTGAGGAGACAGGTTTTGAAGGTAAGTTCTGTAAATATTCGTTTTCAGCTGGATTTGCCTGCACGGTTCATCGCTGAGTCCGACAAGCTCCGACTCTCTACTGCGCCTGCGCAGTGACGCGTGTTGCCCTTCAGGTTGTCAAAATGGTCCAGTGTCCATCCTTGGGCGTTACGCACAGCGTGTCACAGGCACTACGCGCTTTCAAATATGCCAGTTCACGTTCGGTGTGGCCGTAGCATAAGACTTGGGCCCCTTCTACACGACAACAAAACTCTTAACAGTTTCCAAAACGATCGTCATAAAGACTAAGGCGTCTCAGAAAATGTGTGCGTCTACATGAATGCACTTGATACACATGTAGATGCTGTAAAACACATGTCAGACCTCTAGGGGCGCTGTAACAATATAATGGAAACAAGCAGAAACAGACAAAAAACAGTGGGCATGCGTACTTGCGGCAAAAGTTTGTAAACAGAGATTGTGATAAAGTGATCATAAAGTGCCGTAATGTGTCCTCGATAATTGTTTGTTCAACTCGGTGGTGATTGAGAAGAAGATTTTGCTGCAACAGGGATAGTAGGGTCACTAGCTTCATCAGCACATATGCTACACCGTACGCCGCCATTGTTGTTGACGTTGCTGCATGTGGCGCATTCGTGTCAATGAAGAGATGAAACTATGACGTAAGCATATCTGAAAAGTTGCGGAGAGCCAGTAATCATAGAGCTGCGTATACGGCATTTCAAAATCTTTCCACTCTGGAACCTGGTTTCAAAAATGATCGTTTACAGACCCCCAAAATGCCGTCTTCATATGGATGATGCTCAGATTTGGCAAAAAGCATATGCGTTTAGGCCTCAGTTTGTCTTCGTGTGGATGGGGCCTTACACTACTCAAACCAAAATCTCTTTTTAATTTTTTTAGGGGTCTCTTTTTTTTTTTTATTTGTATTTATTCATTTGTTCCTTACTTGAAAGCTGACAACAAAATCCATACACAGGTGCACATTACACCCTCAAACAAACACATTCATGACAGGAAAGGAGCAGTAAGTGAAGAAAATCTCATGTTTGTCTGCCTCTACTTAAACAATTTAAAAAGAAGAAATAGCAGATGGTTTGACATCACATACAGTTGATCTTTTAATAGTCTACATCAACAAGTCTTTGACTTTTACAACAAAAACAAGCAAAACAAATACAAATTTAAGCTGCAAGCAGCGTTGGACGAGTCTTTGCTCTGTCCCAGGTCCCTCATGCCCCGTTGACCTCCACTGAGGGTTTCATCCCTTTAAAATGCTCTAAGTTGGACTAATATGTGTTTCTGCAGCTCTGTCAGGAGCCTCAGTCTTTATAATGGCTGTGTATGAGACATTCTACTGCTCTTCTATTAGTCACATGATCAGCTGTGGAGATTAAGGTCGAGAAGGGTGATGTCACTTTTGGCCTTTGCCCAAATCACTCTGAGAGATTAAGTAGCACCTTGTGAAACACCACATCACAGATGCCACAATTTTGACCCAATCTCTCTCAAAATATGATCCTTATATGTAAAATTTTGTCAGGAATCCACCCGTGTCAGTTTTAAAGCTGTACGAGTTATTGTTTTGTCTGTTAAGGCCTAAATGATGCAGGATGTCTGATTTTGAGTTTTCCTTTCTCATTCATTTGAATCGGAGGAGCAGCGAGGGCTTCTTTGGGAATCACCAAGTTTGAGGGATCGTTCAGAAACAAACCCTTCATAACTTTTGTTCATCAACGTCTCCTTTCTCATCTGTGCACCTTTCAAGATTACAACATTTACTGCTACATAAGCTGACTGAAGACGTGAGAGCCATCAGCAGCTGCTCTGAACCCACAGTCCGGCCTGGAGTCTGATGCCCAGATGAAGCAGCAGCAGAGAATTAAGAACAGAGAGCTACTCAGTAAAATAATGTTTTTAGGAATTACAAGACAAGTGCTTAGATGTTTTTCATGGTTTATGTGACTACTGGCTAAAAGTACCTTTTGCTTAATTCCACAGTGTTTTATTAGTGAATGTATTTTTATTGTCTTTCCTTATGGTTAATCAGTGCATGCACTGTGGATGAAACATCTGAGAAAGTAATCATCACGTAGCAATGTATCTTTTTTTTTTATATATAATTTGAGGAGGAAATATACTGATTTTTTTTATTGCTAACCAATGATTTCCATGTTTTGTTGAGCCACTTGGTCCTTTTTCACTATGAAACTATTTTGCCTCTTGTGTCTCTCCACACCTTGTGTTTTTAGTACAAGAGCAGAAACTTGTGCGGAGCGCCTTTCCATCCGTCTCCAGTTTAGCAGTTTGGTTAGCAGTTTGTCAAACTAGCAAGACTCCGAATCCCAGAATGCCCTGCGTCAGTGACGATCTCCATGCTGACAGGCTGTCCCGGCCATGGATGTATTATGAGAACTGGATACCAGACCTCCCCTCGGCGGCACGCCGATTTTTCCCAGTGGCCACTCATGGCATTGCAACGAAAAAATCCCATTGGGCCCAAAAAGCATTTTTCCCATAGGCGGCAATAGTAAAAGAGACGGCTGTAAAACTGTTGACAGGACATCTCCAGCCGTAAACACGGTCAAATACTGATCTTTGTATTTTATATTTTTAAGACTTGGACTTTTGATCGGTCAAAAAGTGTTCAAAAGGCCAGAAAAGCCAGAGGAAAGTCGCTATCTCTCTGGTGACGTCACAGCTGTACACACGCACTCTCAAAGCGCGGTCATGCTGTGTCTCGAGAGCGAGGACGCCCGCTAACTTCTTTCAGGCTCTTTGGTCCAAAATTGTTCTGAAAGTTGAGAAAACGACTAAACGGTGAGTTTATGTTTAACATAGAGTGACTTAACACATGAATTCTCTCAGAGTTAACTACCACTCGCTTAATTGTTGTGGTTTATAAACGTATTTATACTTTATATTTCAATTAAATCCACGTCTACGTATCTTGACTGTACTTACATTAGACTGCTGTGTATTGGATAATATACAATGAAATAAAGAATAAAGTAAGATACATTTTACTTACACGATGGTCCTACATTCCAAGTATATTCAGTTTAAAGAAAGTTTAAAAAAACGTTCCCGAATAACTGTAGCTAATGTGTAGAGTGTCAGGGGATCACGGAGTTGTGTTTGGTAGATGGATCTTTATTCGGAATATATGTAAATGTATTAATTGTTTTATAAATAATACATTCAGATAATGTAAGTTTTAGACTGTAAAAATATTAATAAAAGAGAGACTTTATAAAACAAAAAACTGTACTTGAATAAATTGATAAAGTACAATAAAGATCAATAACAACACAACTGTCATGTTCCAGTTGAATAAATAAGATTTTTAATTTTTAATTTAAGATTTTTCTCTCTACAGAGATTGGAGGTAAAGGGGCATCACTCCAGGGAAAAGAGTGAACATGGCTGAATGTGTCCTGCAGCTGTGGAGGATGGTTTAATAAACAAGTTTCATTAATGACAGTATGGTGGTCATTCTGATTTATCTAATGTATCTGTCATATTTTATGTATCACTCATGTATTACACCATTTACTCTATTCAAACAAGATAATCTTAATAAAATACAAACTTTTTGGCCTACCTAGAACATTGGCAGTTTTTGTGAGAATAATTTTTTTAATAATTAACGTGAATAACATGTTTTAAGTAAGACTCAAAAACATTTATTTAAACATTTCATTATATTGTGTTTTTATTTTGATTTCTTACATTTTTTATGCCATTCATATTTTATAGAAAATAAAATATAACAAATATAACCCTTACCCCATAACATTATGTATAAAATATAACTGTTTCAGATAACATTCTATCTTAAAAATTTAAGGCTGGGAACATACATGGAACAGGTTTTCATTTTTAACACAAATATTAAACCACTTATAAGTGAACATCTTAATTGAAGTTATCATTAGAAATGGACAAATCAAACAAAACTAACCATTTATGTGAGTGTGGGTATGAGTTCATCCCTAGCAGCGCTGACCCCACACAGAGGCAGAGATGAGGAGGCTTATCCTGCTACACTCTGAAAAACAAATGTTTAAATACTGTAACAACTAAAACCTAAAGTTTCAAACAAACAAGTGTTGAGGTGGTTCTCAAACCACAACCTTTGAACTTTAAAGCGAAATAAATTGCATACAGTCCTACTCACCATTATTGGCACCCATGTAGTTCAAGTACACAATGTGGCGGTAGAAACAGTTTCTTCACAAACCTCTCTAACGTTGCTCTGCATCACTTTATCAGACTCAAACTTGGCAGAAGTAATGTTCACATATTAAGGTTTGCAAATTGTACTTCATTAGCTACTATGATCATGCAGACATATTTAGAATAGGCAGTTTTAATTGCAACCACGTGAGCCTACAAGGAAAAGAACACCCTAACAACATCAATTAAGCATGGTGGAGGTTCCATAATGGTTTGGGGCTGCTTTTCTGCATCAGGTACTGGAGGCCTTGACTGTATCACAGGAATCATGAAATAATTGAATCCTAAAGAAATTTTAGAGCAAAATGTCTGACCCAGTGCAAGAAAACTTGGTTTGAGTTGAAGATCGTGGGCCCTCCAGCAAGACAAAGACCCAAAGCACACATCCAAAAGCACACAGGAATGATTGAAAAGGAAAAAATGGCCTGTTTTAAAATGGCCAGCAATGAGTCCTGATCTCAATCTGATTGAAATTCTCTGGTATGGCTGAAATCTGCCATTGAGGTAAAGAAACCTGCAAATGTTCAAGAGCTTGAATAGTTTGCATAGGAAGAAGTGGGAGAAAATACCATCTGAGAAGTGCAAGAAGCTTATAGATGGCTACAAGAAACATTTGGAGGCTGTCATCAGTGCCAAAGGGTGTGCAACAAAATACTGAAGAGGGGTGCCATTATTGCTGCACATGCTTTTTTTCCAGTTCCCACTTTAAAATTACAACATATAACCTGTAAATGTGATTTTTTTTGTCAAAGTATTTTGGATCTTTAATTAAAAGATCCTGATGACATGAATTTGGAACATTTCAATTTATTTCTGAAGATATTGCTAAAGTACTGAAAATAATGAAGGGCTGCCAATAATACTGAGCAGGACTGTATATGCCTCTGTAATGACCTAAGCCAAAAAGAGTTTTGTGAAGGTGTCTGCTTCATTTTCATAAACCAGATCCCAAAAAAATTTAACAAAAGTCAATCAAAGAAAGAAACCTGAAAAAACACGGCATACAAAAATGTAAGTACACAACAAGAAACTTCAGATGGAAAAAGAAAAAGCTGGGAGAGGGTTAAGTAAAATTCAGTTTTAACTAAAACAAGGGAAATGCATATATTTGCATATATTTGCACAACAAAACGAGCACTGTATCGAAAAAAAATCAAATCCTCAAAATATGTCAAGAAATGTTTTTTTTTTGTCCATTATTTCTCAAACTAAGTGCTATTAGCAGAGATTTACAGGCAAGATTTGCTCAGTGGTACCACAGACAGATGTTTGCGAAAACCACAAAGTTCCTCAGGGCTAAATGATCAGGGTTTATCATGAAAGGATCATTCACTGGTCAAAATGACTGACATAGAAAATGAATGGGTAATAATAGATTATGTTGAACCATTCGATGGACAGCAACCATACAGGCCCATACAGGCCCACACATCAACATCCCCACCACACACACACACACATTGGTTTATGGCCCTTTTCCACTAGCACGCCTTGGCCCTACTCTACTCGGCCCTACACGATTTGCAGCGTGTTTCTACTAGCCTGGTACCTCCTAAAACAAGCTTTTCGAAAACGGGTCTGCAGGTGGATATCTGCGTATTCATCTTCATGCCGTAGTTGGTATAAACAGATAAGTCCGGAAAAGACGGTGACCTCATAGCACCCCTCCTCCTGCGCCCCACGCTGTCACACACTCCAACAACAACAACAACAATGGCGGGTTCCAGCAGCTATACATATTGCTACGACTTTTATACCAACATTTGTTCACAGAACACCAACACCACCACCTTTGGCAACAACAGCAACAAGGTCTCACGCAGAGATGAAGCATGTTACGCACACATGAGCACTTGTTGACGTGGAATCCACCTTGGAGCAGAACTGTGATGTTACGAGTGTAGTAACCCAGGAACTACATTACCCAGCATGCAATGTGGGTTGGGAGCATGCGTGGAAACCCACAGGTACGTAAATACACAAGCCTATCTACAATACGATGTGTAAACAGCGATCCATGTTTTGATGCCGACGCCAAGACAATACGGTGCTGTCCTCGTGTGAGGAGAGCCCTAAAATGTTTGGTAAAAATTGGTTTCAACTGCTCTTTAAGTCTCCTTAGGTGGAGGGTTCAGTTACTTATTCCTCCCCCTTCTGTCATTGTTTGCATGCTATCCTCATTAAAATATGAAAACCTATAAATGTTTGGTTGGTTTTAGTTAAAGCAGACACTGTTTTTTCATCTGTGTGATTTTGACAAAGATCAGATCACATTTGATGGTGATTTTATGCAGAAATGTGAGAAATTCCAAAAGGTTCAGATACTTTTTCATACCACTGTATGGTCCAGATTCTCTACTGGCTGCACAATGGCGGCGCCCTGACGAGGGATATTATGGCTTCAAATCCGTTACATGGTGGAAGGCGGAGCCACGCTATCCAGTTCTTATAATACATCCATGGTGCAGGCCAGTGGGCAACTGAGGAGGGGGGACATTAGTACTTGTGCACGGTGTGGAGCAACCGGGAGCGACTGGCCCCAGTGTAGTGTGAGTACACTGTAAACTGTAGCGACTTTAATCCTGACCGGACTTCCTCTAAACTACAGCTGTCACTGTCACCATGATAACGGGGAAAACAGCAACCATTACACTACCAGTTACTACCGCGATCTACTGGCGTAAAGTAGCAACCTGTAGTCATTTCTGAAATTAGGTGTGTCTACATAAGCAATAAGAGTAATTAGAAAAATTAAGGGTGGTGGCCCAGTTAGTAACATAAATGATACCATTGAAATGTCCAGGGTGCCACATTGACATAAACTTATAGCTTTCTATCACAGTGATAATTGAATCTGTTTATGGTAAAGCAATTGAATTTGTTTACAATGAAAAAGTCCTCTACTTTTCATCCGTTACTACTTCTAGACTATTATGTTACCAGCTACCTCTCCGTAACTCACATCTCCTATTAAGAATATTATAACATAATGTCATAAGTATGTCATAGTATGTCAGTGGTTCACTGTGGTATCAGAAAAGAATAGCACCAGCTGATGCAATGGGTTGCATTACTTGATGGTGTATGTTAACAATTCATTACATTGCTTTTGCAGAACATTGTCATTCAGGAGTGCTTAGCCAGACTGAGGGAAAGACTGGAATGTGCCCTCAACAACAACCCTCCTGATCTTGATTATTTGGAATACATAGTGACCCAAGAGAGGACCTTCATAAATGCAATGGCAAATGTAGCTCTGCCTCATGATACCTCTGAAGCCCTCAAACAACTGAGCTGTTTGTTAGACCTCCGGAATAAACCTCCCCCTTCGAAATCTGTGGTAAGGAGCATGGGTCCCAATGGACGTTTCAGACTGCAGGTCACAGAGAATCACCTCCAAAGTCTTCTTCGTCTAGGTCTACCTGCTTCATGTGTAGCAGACATTCTTAGAGTCTCAAGAAGAACCATCTACAGGCGGATGCAGGAGTACAATATGTCAGTTAGGAGCCTGTATTCCACCATGACTGATGATGCCCTGGATACAGAAGTGAGCGCCATCAAATCCAGACTACCTCATGCTGGATACCAGATTGTTAAGGGGTGTCTTGAAGCAGCAGGCCACCGTGTACAATGGACCAGACTCAAGGCCTCTATGCACAGAGTTGACACAGAGGGCATCTTAGCAAGAATGACGAGTATGGGCTGTGCTGTTCGGCGGAAATATTGTGTTCAAGGCTCACATTTTCTGCAGCACATAGACACCAATCACAAACTCATCAGGTGTGTTTATTACATTTGAATGTAGCATGACTTAAAATAGTTATTGTTGGAATTATGTCTTATCTGTGGGCAATTGTCCTTTGCTTCATTCTCTTTAATTAAACCATGTTCTTTTTTTCACCAGATATAACATGGTGATATTTGGTGGCATTGATGGCTACTCTAGGAAGGTAAGTTTTCTACTGTAAAAAAGTACACTCATAAAAATGTTGCTGGTATAATCAATATTTTTTTGGGTAGGGTGTCCATCTTATGACACTCATCCTTTAACCATTATAAGTATACTCATATCTGTTTTTCACCCTCTAGATCATGTACCTCAATGCTGGATCCAACAACACAGCAAGTACTGCACTTCAGTTTTTCCTGGATGGAGTGAGGAGATTTGGATGGCCTTACAAGTGAGTAATGCTGCAGTAAATTTATTTTGTGAGGAAATGATCCAGCATTTGTAGTTTATTTTTTTGTGGATTCAGTTGTACTGATACTAATTTCAAAACTGATGTGTTACAGGGTGAGAGGTGACCAGGGCGTTGAAAATGTCAGCATTGCTCAGATGATGTTCACTGTGAGAGGCACAGGACATGGAAGCTTTATCAGTGGAAAAAGCTTGCACAACCAGAGGTTAAGTATTCATTTTGCAATGGGGTCATTCCACCGAATTGGTTGGTAGGCAATGCTTTCTTTTGTCTCTTCCACTGGACAAGGCCCCTATCCACCATATCTGATCTTGAAACGGTGAGACAAAACTCTTCCTTCTTGTCCACAGCAGCAGAGATGGCCTGCAGAACGTCATCAAGGCTGAGAGAGAAATAAATACCTGTTAGGCAGTGGGATTCTGGAAAGCGTATGTTGTCTGTGTTTTTTTCTTTAGGTCAGAGGTTTTCAAACTGTGGTATATGTACTTGTATCTGACCTTTTCTTTCTATTGTGTGTAAGTATTTGTATATTTGTGTCAAAGACTTTTTTGTTGCTTCTGTAGGGTCATAGCTTGCAGGTGATCCCTGGATTCTTTTGAATCTTTTGAATGACTGTTGAAGGAGACTATTGAAGCGTACAAACCTAGAGATGCTCATCTTGTGTTTTGAAGTTGAAGGAATGAAGTCAGCTTTGCTGAAATGACAAAACACAAGTATTAAGTGGGAGTGAAATCCCTATCCTCTGACCTCAAATGTAAAAATGTGTACAATAAATTCAGCACAGAAGCAACATATTAAAGTTTAAGTTAAATAGCGGAGTTTTGAGAGGAAGTTAGTTTTGTTAAGGTCATAACTAATTGATAAATAAAATAATATAACAACAGTGACATAGCCAAAAAAAACTTGTGTAGTGATGAAAGCCAATGTATATCACACACAGCACAGTCAGCCTTTATGGTAACAGCTCAATCAATTCAAAAGTATCAAATCCAATTGGTCAACACACTAATCCATTTGTGGGAAGACAGATGCTTGGAGGGACATACCTAACTAAGATGCTACAATATCTTAACATATTTTCTAAATTTGAGGAAGGATTCTGTTACCTCTCTCCACACTCGCTTGCATGTGGCCCCAGCTCATTGTGAGGAAAATTCTGGCCACATATCGGGCACACAGTCTGCAACTGGAACCACTGAAATGGTTAGCATAAAAACTGAAGACAATAATACCTCTAAAATAAACACTCAACACATCACAGGGTTTTTTTGAGTCCAAAAAAAACACATCTTCCTCCGTTGGCTGTCAAGAGAAATTATAAAACTGAAAATATTGTGATGTGATGCCAATATTCATTTAGCTTATTTGCATTTATCTGTTATTCATCTTTCAACAGACATTTTTGTATATACTGTTCATTAATTAACACAGCCTCATTGAAAATATAGGTTAACTACCTTAAAAATCCACATCACATCAGGTGGAATTGGAAAGTTATGACCAACTCTTATAGGGATAGAGTGACATTTTAATGTTTACTTTTTGTCATGGGTAGTTAAGGTGTTGAGAGAGAATTTTCTCTAGGCCTATGGAGAAGGTGATTCTACACAAAAATGGCAGCTAACAATTTCAGTAGTCAACGATGATGAAAAAAAAAGATCGAGAGTACAGACTTGTCTCATGTCTGTAATTGTGTAATATGTCCCTTGTACTTGTACCAAACACTTTTTTAACCCAAACAAAATATGATGCTTGAAAAGGTAAAATTATGTCACCTTCTGATTTGTGTTTTCTTTGAAGTCTTCCGGTTCCATCCGCCTGTAATCCAGGTCTTCATCACTAATCTGATGGAGGAGAGTAACAAGTTCTCATCTATTATATGAAAACAGTCTATAAAGCAAGTATTATGCAAGCAACATTCACAATGTTGGACCCGGGGAAGATCCCGATGGATCAAAATGTTGTCCATTAGAGATATCTAGTAGCAAGATTAACAGTGTGGGGAAGACGTTTCTGTGTTTTACAGAGTACAGCTATTTGTAATATAATATGATCTCCCAACATTATCAATAAAGTGGGTCTGTACATACCTCCTCTGCATAAGTATCTGAAGGCTTACATGTTTCAACATGCAACGCTAGGATTTATAATGGATAGTTTGTGTTACAGGAGTGGCACATTCCCTTTGGCATATTGGAGAAGGACCTGGAGTCAGGAGGCAGTGGTTGAGTGTCTAGCTCCTCCTGTATTGGAGCAATATACAGGACACCCTTTCCGCCTGTACTTGCAGTCTTCAGCATTAGCCCTGTATATCCACTGTCCTCAGGAGACACTATATATAGTTTTCGAGAACCCCATCCTCCTAACAACAAAAGTATTTAATAGTTGAATTCTATTGAAATGTGACAGCACTCATCACTCATGATATTGTTCCAAATGATTTACAACAAGATTAGTTGGGTTGGGTTGGGATTAGCTCTGGGTAAGTTCTATGTACCTGCTCCTTTGTAAATCAGCCAACCCCCAGACACACTTTCCAGTTTTGGATACAGATCTTTGAGGGTTGAACATACCTTCAAGAATAATATAAATCGTACCATCATATTGATAAAAGAACACTGGTTTTGATAGTGGACTATATTGGATGACAAAATAAGATTTTCTTGTCAGTGGTGCCTCACCTCATCATGGGTGTAGTTCTCGGGTGTCAGCGTTGACCTGCGTCCCAAACCAGCTTGCAGATGAAAAACTTCTTCACTGCCTTTAGGAGTGCGTTCAGCAAGCTTGGGTAAGAGATAAAATGTAAGTTGTATCTCTTTGACTGGTGTAAAGTGGTTGGAAGGCCCTCGAAGGCACCGGCGCTTTCCCTTGGGTCCAAAAAGGGCAGGAAAAGACCTGTGACGATGAGAATGTTTTAATTTGACATTACACAATACAAGTATATATCTCACTAGCTATAGTTTGTGAGAATTTAAATTGATGAATCTACAGGACAACAAGTCAGTCTGACAAAGAAATCAAATACAGTGAAGGACCTTGTCATTTCTGTGTGAACACTGGGTCGGCCATCTCTCCCTCTTTTCTGACTCCTTCCCTGTCTGCTAGAATGACACCAAGTTTGGAAAATACACCAAATTTTATGCTAAGTAGTCAACATTTAAATGGTTAATAAACAGTTAATCTGGGTGTGTGTTATTTGTTGTGAGAACACCTCAGAGTCTCTGGGGCAGTTTGTTGTTGTGCACCAGGCCCAAGAGGGGTGGCTCTGTGTTGGGCACTGGGTCCAACAGAGCCAGGGGAGGATATTAAATTTGTGAGCCAATTTAGGTGGTCTCTCGCTGAATTGACCACTTCTGAGTTCTCTCCCTGTCAAAAGTATAAAATGGAGCAGTAAGTTAGAAGAGCTATACAATAAATCATAAACTTAATAACCCAAGAATTATTAGTTAGGCACAATAACTGTGGCAACTCAAATGGCTAGCGATACACAATGAGTCCACTATGGACTTTACATGGCAGCTGACCAGCTTGATTTGACCACAACTTAAGAAAAAACATCAGTGAGGTGGTAGAAAGGCACATGAGCCTGTAGCATTGAGAAAGGAAGTGGAGGAGGACCGTTAATGATGACTTGTCATTTTGACACACACAGAGAACATCAAGAATTTCAACAGTTATCTAGTATTGAGATCCTAAATATATCATTCAGAAATCACATAATAAGCCTATGTTTTGGTCAATTACATGTGAGCTGCATTGCTACCATGCAGAGGAAAATGCCTGAGAGTGCTGAGAATGCAATTTTGACATCCCTTATTCCAGTCAATCCAATTTTGCTCCCAATAATCCAATACTAAATATTACTTTACTTAAGTGTCAATAATAAGTAGTTTTTAAGGTGACAAAGTAGAGAACCATAGAAGAATTATGGCCAATGCAGTCTGTATAGTGCAGCCTCAGAGAAACCATTTCACTGTCTATAAAACTGTGATATGCACATTCAGGAAAAAAACGTGTACCAACACAGTAATGTTACTGTATGACACCAACAGAATTCTACAGGTCATACTATGCTGTAATATTCTAGAGGTAGCTGGTAACATGATAGTCTAGAAGTAGTAACGAATGAAAGTAGTAGGACTTTTTCATTGTAAACAAATTCAATTGCTTTACCATAAACAGATTCAATTATCACTGTGATAGACAGCTATAAGTTTATGTCAATGTGGCACCCTGGACATTTCAATGGTATCATTTATGTTACTAACTGGGCCACCACCCTTAAAGGAACACTACACCCAAACAACAATTTGGCCTCATTTTCTACTCACCCTCATGCTGAGCAACACTCTGGAGCACTTTTTTGATGTCTCAAATGCAGCCGGGGGTCCGGGGGGATTTTCGCTGTCAACAAACGTCCATCTAACAGGGGACGACGGAGCCCGAAGAAAAAGGTCCATAAAAGTCCACAAAAACGTGCCTATTTTCCTTCATACTGCTCGTCCGCTGTAATCCAAGTGTCCTGAGTGGGTAACGTCCATAATTAATTCGAAACGAAGTCATTTAGTACATTTTTCGAGCCTAAACAGTGCTATGTCGTACTTCCGCAGTGCACGTCTACGCGCGCTCCCTGCACTACGTAAGCCGCGGCAGACCAATCCAGACGGCTGTTAGCTGTTGTTAGCACGCCCTGTGTTGTTGTATGAAGAATGTGATTATCACTATGGCAGCATTTTTGTAAATATAAGTCTAACAATACTATGTATACAGCTGATCTAGAGCGACACACCCCAGTCAGAAGTGCAAATAAATTGATTATTACAGGAGCTAAATAACTGTTCACACTGGGGGCATCCATCTTTGATTGTCAACTCGGGGTGGTGAGGTTTCACCGAGTTTCCCGGAGGAAATTCAGACTTCGGGGGACGTTCCAGTTGCATTTTCCTACTCAAAACTCGGATATTCCTACTTCTGCCTCCAACTTGAACGCACCACAAGTCAAAGCGTGCGTTTGTGTGTTGTGATGCTAATAAAAATTTCGCTCAGACCAGACCTGTAATGGAGACGCCAGTCAATCGCCCCAACGCTCTCTCACTTTCTCTCATCACTACCCCCCTAATGCATTTAATCAAGCTTGTAGCTGGAAAAACGACTGAAACTCCTTATTTTAGGGAAAAATGAATAAACTTTTTAATAATAATTTCTATATGAAAGGAAAAGTTTGGTTCTTGCAGCTTTCACATTGTTTATAGAATGAAGTAGAACAATATACTCACCCAGAAGGCTTTCCTGATCCAAACAGTGCTTCAGGAGATATTTAGATTCAAAATCGAGCAGCGGACATCCATATAATGGTAGCACATAGGGCATACAGCGCCGCTCCAAAACTGCATTAATCGTCCAAAAACTAATGTTTTTCACCAATATTCCATCATGGTCCGCTCGGGCTACTCCTCCATTACAGTCTGTGTCACTCCAGACAGCGCTGTGTGGCTGTGCTGACCTCTGAACTGAAAAAGAAGAGCACTTCCTCCACACATGCGCAGTACTCTCTGGAGCGCTGCCTCCACGCCCTATTTTCTATGAGCTCTTCCTCTGTAAACTCTGGCTCGAAACTGTAAGGACACCCATCATATTCAAAGTTCTCCTCATCTTCTCAACATCTTCATCCGATAGATATTTGTCCATTTTGCACAAAACTGGAAGAAGAAAGTCATTGAGTAGCCGGCGGTTGCCGCTGAAACAATGAGCCGTACTGCGCATGTGCAGAGGAAGTGCTCTTCTTCTTCAGTTCAGAGGTCAGTACAGCCACACAACATGTCTGGAGTTACGCAGCCTGTCCTGGAGAAGCGGCAGAGCTCAAACACAACATGGTATCGATCCTTTACAAACATCATCGACATTTGGACCACAAAAAGTGAATGACTTCAATTTTTCAGTACCTCCAAGTGACAAGAATACAAACAACCTTCAAACTGATTCTGAGTTATGTTTTCAAGAAAAATAATAGCTCCTTGATGTCAGGTGTCCATTTTTTTCAAAACTATTAATCTTTCCATGTTCTAACATTCTGAATTCATAGGTGATAGGTTTGTACTGGTAAACAGCAATTTCAGTTTGTATTTTTTTGGTAAAATACTAAAAATAAAACAAGAAATCACCTGTTTTTGGGAACTTGAATACTGTTTTTATTCTGAAGGTGCAGCAGACAGTTCAGATATCACACACTATTAAGTATTTAGAAAAAAAGTGGAAAAATATACGACAAAAAGAATAAATAAAATACAACCTCTTACTAAAAGGTATTGAAGATAACGCCAAAAAATATATAATTTAAAACTCAGTTTAAGGGAACACTCCAGCAGGTTATGTTCACCCTGCTTTCAGAAGGACACACAGTTCCTCTGATGGCCGTACTAACACACACACACACACACACACACCCACACACACACACACACACACACATTCCTGTACAGGCATCGAAGTGAGGACTGAGACAATTCACATTGGAACTGAGGACCACCCTTTCTGCTATACTTAGAGACAAATGGATCTTGCACTTCACCACAAGGTGGCCCCCTAACTCCAGTTTCCACCTCAGCTTTTTAAAAAATACAAAGGAAGAGTATAATGTGAAAAAGTTTTGTACTATTTTAGTGAGGACCTTTTCATATTGGGCCCATTTCTGGTTAGACCATTTCTTTTTATAGCTTGTATTTATTCTTTTCTCCCTTTTTATGTTTTACTTTGGACTCATACTGTAATGATAACTAATTTTAGGTGTGTTTAATTTGAATTGGAGAATTTTAGGTCAACAAATAAGCAGAATATACATAATGTTTTGTCCCGTAAGACTATTGCATCAAAGTACTGTTGTACTTTTATTGTAAAATTACAGTATGGCATAATACTTACCACACAAAATGTTCTATTTTTTACTCTTGGGGGTCCGTTTGTTTATTCTGGGTGTTTTGTCACTGTGAATTTAGAGGTCATTGCAGCAGTTTGTCTTTTTGACTCAGTTTTTCTACATTTAATTTTTTTCAACAGGGTGGTCTACGTGAAAGGGTTCTACATTAACTTTTATATATGAAACTTTACTGTGTACATTAATTCCTGTGGACTGTGGATGAACTGGATGTGTTTCAGTAGACCAGTTGCTCTCAGTCACTTCCTGTTGCCCACAGATATTTTACAAGACAATTAAAAAATGTTCATTTTGGCCCTTCAGTGGAGGAATTGTCAGCATTGTCAAAGACAATGAATTGCTTCTTTTGAAAGATTTATCAGAGGGAACAAACTACAATATTGAGGATGTGGTTAGATTCTCAGTCAAACATTGCACCAAATTTAGTTTAGTAAAATAATTCTGGATATTAGAGTGTATTCCCAAACAGACTGAAATGCAAAGTTCCCACAATCTCATCAACACACAGCAAACATTTAGGACACCTAAGGGGCCCAGGACCCTGAAAAGGTGTATACAAGCTTCACTCAGTGCCTTCTGGTGAATGAACATAAACACATTTTCTCTTGGGAAGTATTTTACTTATTTAACAGGAAGTTATGACATCATCACTGCACATGGAAAAGATAGATGCATGTACAACAGATCAGCATAGATGCACCAGTACTGAAAGATGCTATGAAGAGTTTTTAAGTAATTATAAAAAAGTCTCACTTTTAGATATATGCCTGATGAAAATACACACTTTAAGATGAGTTTGATAGCATCTAAATAGGTTATCTATAAATGCTATTCCTTAGCTTCACGGTCGGGTCTGACAGGGCTGGACTGGCCTGGATACTCAACTTCAGGAACAAGACAATTAAAACTAGAGCAAATTTATATTATTCAGACACGTCTTAGAGCACCGGGCTGTAAGTAGCCATATATAGCCGGCTACAAAACTACAATAAGTAGTTTTCCAAAAATTGCTTTTTGTCACACATCAAAAACGACTGCTATATACCTTGGGTCACGTCTTTTGGTGTCAGAAGTAGGAATTTCCGAGTAGGAAACTGCAACTGGAACGTCCCCTGAAGTCTGAATTGCCTACTGGGAACTGGGTGAAACCTCTCCACCCCCGAGTTGACAATGGAAGATGGATGCCCCCAGTGTGAACAGTTATTTAGCTCCTGTAATAATCAATTTATTTGCACTTCTGACTGGGGTGTGTCAATCTAGATCAGGTATGCACAGATTGACTTCAACCGCTGCTGTCTGCCGATCTGTTCACCTCAGTTTTATGTGTTCGCTGAGATCTGCCGGTATTTGTTGATTCTCAGTTTTAGCTTCATGAAGTATTTTTTGACCTGACTTTCATGTGTTCTGTGAGCATTTTCAGCATTTTTGACTCTATTTCAGCAGTTTTACTTTATATAGCATTTGCACTTAATGTAATCAGGAAAGTTTGATTCCCATTTATATGGAATGTTTTACTAAGCTGAGGAAGCTGCAGTATTTAGCTTTATTAAAGGTGCTGTGAGGAGAATCTATTACTGGCAACATTAAGACTCTGCTACCCATGAGCACGCGCGGCGACTGTCGTAATGCTGCGTTCCAGTAACCTCAGAACTGGGACTGACATAGGGCTGAACGATTTATTGTTTTCAGATCGAAATCGCAATTTTAGACAATGCAATTTTGTGATCACCAAAGCAGCAATTTTTTGCAGCACTCCTGACTGACTTAGGATCTGTTGTGTCAAGTATTATACACATACTGTTTTACAAAACTGTAGACAATCTATACATTAAAAGTGCTGGTAAGCAGGTCAACAACACAAAGCCTCTGTTTAGGAGTAGAAGTTAATGAAAACAGATTATTTATCATCACTATTGAAGGTGAATAATGTGTTAAGTGTTTTTCATCATTTATTTCCTTACTGTTGTCTGTACTGTAAACAAAGTGAATTTTGCACTGAAGTCTGATTTGAAAAAAATTGTGAATTGCAATATCTGCCAGAAAAATCAAAATTAGATCTGTTCCTAATATCGTTCAGCCCTACATGTGAATATCCCAAAGCTTGATTTGGAGAAAATCGTTAATCGAATTGAAATCGCAATATCTGCCAGAAAAATCTCAATTCAATCTTTTCCTAAAATCGTTCAGCCCTAGACTGACATCATCTTTGGCTAATCTGTGTTCCAGTTGAAGTCTGAAAAAAACATGCCCATCTTCCAGGCTATTGTTAGCTGCTGTTAGCACGCCCTCGTTGTTCACAAATATCACATGAAGAATGTGATTAGAGTTCCTGGTAAAGAGAACTGTCTGCAGGCTATACAAGCCGAAAGCCCTGTGTGAAAGGTCATGGAAAAATGTCAAAGACTATGTGTACAACAGAATTGTAACTTTAAACCGCAGATCTGCTACAAGAAAACTGAAGTATTAACGATTAGAGATGCACCATTCCAATTCATAGAGCTGATCTTTCTCCGTCCTGCCACATATTTCTCCAGGTGCTTTTTCACTGACGTCCTTTCTGCGTCACTCCATGGCCTCTGGGTCCCTCTGGGTGGCTCTACAAATGACAAAGAAGGCAATGTAGATTTTGTAATGTTCAAAACATTTGTCAACTAAATCCAACTTTATTGTGACACATGTATTTGCAAATAAGGGCTCAGGAATTTCTGGCAGCCTCATCTCTCTGTTGTTTTTTAGTTAGTAATCTGTAATATTTCCACGCATCACATTTCACCCATTTTTGCAGGGTTACTGTACCCTGAGCCATCAGCCATGGTCACAGGCTTAGACAGTTCAAAATAAATTCTACAAAATATTAATGCAATGAGATTTTTGAACAGTAATCATCAGCGATCTGGATGATGACTGAAGAGGAAGACAAATATAAGAATATTAACAGTCTGATAAATTGAGAAAAAAAACAAGTTTACTGTGATAAAAAATAAAAATTGGAAAAACAGTACACAAGATTGAATATAGTTGCTGATGGCTATGACCCTCCACTGGTCACATGGGGATCTGTGTTTCACATTAAGTCCCAGACAGAAAGTTAACATTATGTTTTCCTCAGATAATTAGAGTGATTTAAGTAAAAGCTAACTATTATGCAACAACTTAACTGGCTTGTTAGGGGCATAATATAAGTGCTGGTTTTAGAATAATGTTAATACAATACTGTGCTGAGTTTTAAGGTAGCTCAGCACAGGTGAAAGCAATGTCTGTTCTGATAGCAGTTCTGGTTGTTGTTATTGAGCTTGAATTAAGAGTAAACCTGCACTATGAGTGTGTTACTTATTTGCTTACTAGGAAGCATCGGTTCACTCAGCTAAAAAAGCCCTTTCCATTTGATGATGTTATCAGCTGATTAATCTGTTCTCTGTTTTTTTCCTGCTCTAAACTATCATAAGAATACTGGCCGTTGAACATCGCCCATCGATCAACCTTTAATGACAATATTGAGCTTTTCAGACAGTATTCAGTCTCATGCCATGAAGTGATTTAAATTATATATATTTTAAAGCACTGATTTTAAACAGAGAATACAACAGAGATACTTGACCAACGTAGTGAAGATCGGGTACAGAGGGTGAACTATTTGGTTTTAACTACAGTATTAAATTTTATGGTACAATGCAAACTTAAAATATATAAAACACCTGCTTTCTGTTTAACGGCCCTCCCGACTGGTTCAAACAGGCATTCCTATAATACTGCTGCAGTGTCAAAATTTAGGTATTTGGTTTAAAAAAAGGTGATATTTGATATAGTAACTCAGTCCTTGCATCTATGAAGAGCTCTGGAGGAGAAATATGCAACACACAGTATTATATGGCCAAAAAATACCTTGATACAATTTTAAGGCCGTGCCATCCACACCTAGCTTAAAAGGTAAAGTATTTGTTGACTTGTGCATATTTAAAGAGAAATTAAATGATGCAGGGATGCATGCCTAGCATTACTGATCTCATCGGCTGTTATGTTTATGGATGAAATGGGGAATACCAGACATATATTTCTAAGTAAAATAGTACACTACTTTACAATCATCACCAAGGTTATAGTAGTTAACTGAAACTAAACAATATCCAAGAGCTAAAATTTAAAATAGATTGCAGTTAACTCAAACTAATAAAAACTAAAAAAGAAAAAAAGGATAAGTAAACTAAAACTGTATATTGTGTTCACAAAACTGAAATTACAAAAAATTATACACAAAATGTCTTTCATTATCATTTTTGACAATATGTATTAGCCTTTAGGATTCAAATGAATCCGACATATTTTCTAAACCAATTTTATGACAGTTTTCAGCAGTGGTCAGCGCCGTACGGCACCATCATAGCGACGTACTGGGACGTGCTTGTTTACTGCACTGACTGGGGGTCTATTTCAAACCGCCCCCTAGACACTTTCCCTGCCCACTAACCCCCTGTTTGCACGTCCACGTGGAGGGTCCGCCACATTAAGGCCATCCCAAACCAATTTGCGGGGAGGGGTAGTGGGCTGTAAAACCCTCCACAAGGGAGTCTGCACGGATGCCGACTCGGTGAACACGAGCAGTGCTAAAGTGTGTCCGGTAACAGCCATGGAGGAACCAACAAACAAATGTAAGTACCACGCAAGTTCCTGCACAAACTCTGTTGAACTAAGACAACTATTTCATGATTGTCGTCCAGATGTTTACAACTTAAGTTGTCCATGTCACTGATTATGAAATTAAAGCCTGCCCTGCATTAGTCCACAAAACAGTTTATTTGGTTAAATGTTTTATATTTACAAGGAATGTAACGAAAACCAAATAATTCATAAAAGTGACAGTGAAATATGAAAGCTCTTCAGTAAGAAAAAGAATAATAAAGAATAAGTGAAATAATTGTATTATCCTAGGATAAAAGAAAAGTTTTTAATTACCTGAAACACATTAATTAGGCTAATATCAGCATTGAGATACAGTAGGCAGATCAAAATCTTGTTGCAGAAAGGTTCTCTACTAATATTGAGGCTACTTCTTATTTTTATGATCTACTTGTATTTTTTTTCATCAACTCAAATAACAGGAGAAAATAGCCTACTGCTTTTTGCTTCTCTGACATTAAAACATATGAAAAAGTAAAACATACCATACCATCAGGGTTCAAGTTCAGTCTAAAAATATTTATAAGACACATTTTTATGCCAGGGTTTAAAATATGATGGGAAACTTTTAATAAATTGATTTTACATTAAATTATGCATTAAAGGATGATTTTTTGTTCAATCTCAAATAATTTAATTAAGATGAATAACATCAACATCCAGAGAGATTTTTTACAGAATGCGTTGGCAACAAAAGTCCAGAGGCTCACATTTCACTGCTGCGTAACCAAACGTAAAAGACACCTTTAACCTCTGCACCTTCTGGAGAATCTCATCTTCTCATGTTTCAGTCACTGGTGGATCAATGCAAAAACTGCCGCTTGTGCACGATGCCATTACGAAACCATGGCAACATACGCTTCCTGTTTCTGTCTGAGCGAGGAAGTTTTATCCCAGAGCTTACTGCTGTAGTCCTACCCTTCACCTTGATGAAGTGAACTACATTCAACTGCGAGTGTGACTCCGTGGTGAGTGCACTCCATTCTGAGAGGAGTGTGTAGGGGCTGGTTTGAAGAAGACCCAATGTGTTGTTGGAACAACTTGGAAGAAATTGCTTGAGTTAGGAGGAGGCGGAGGCAGTGTCCCATTTGGGATTGTTTTGAGTCGACAGTGAGACAAAAAAATGAACTTGCCTGGCAGAAATTAAAACTGGTGAGATGTTTGGAATTTTAATTTCAATCAATCAATCAATTTTTATTTGTATAAGCGCCAATTCATAACAATTGTTATCTAAAGACACTTTACAATAGAGCATAAAGCTCTTCATTTTATGGATATACATATATCCATAGATACATATATACACTCAACAAAAATATAAGCATAACACTTTTGTTTTTGCTCCCATTTCTCATGAGATGGACTTCAAAGATCTAAAATTCATTCCAGATACACAATATTACCATTTCTCTCAAACATTGTTCACAAATCTGTCTAAATGTGTGATAGTGAGCACTTCTGCTTTGCTGAGATAATCCATCCCACCTCACAGGTGTGCCACATCAAGATGCTCATCAGACACCATGATTAGTGCACTGGTGTACCTTAGACTGTCCACAATAAAAGGCCACCCTGAAATGTGCAGTTTTTTGCTTTATTGGGGGTCTGGGGACTCAGAACCAGTCAGTATCTGGTGTGACCACCATTTGCCTCATGCAGTGCAACACATCTTCTTCGCATAGAGTTTATCAGATTGTCAATTGTGGCCTGTGGAATGTTGGTCCACTCCTCTTTAATGGCTGTGCGAAGTTGCTGATATTAGTGGGAACTGGCACACGCTGTGGTATACGCCGGTCAAGCACATCCCAAACATGCTCAATGGGTGACATGTCCGGTGAGTATGCTGGCCATGCAAGAACTGGGACATTTTCAGCTTCCAAGAATTGTGTACAGATCCTTGCAACATGGGGCCGTGCATTATCTTGCTGAAACATGAGGTGATGTTCATGGATGTATGGCACAACAATGGGCCTCAGGATCTCATCACGGTGTCTGTGTGCATTCAAAATGCCATCAATAAAATGCACCTGTGTTCTTGTTCTGTGGTCTGCGGTTGTGAGGCCGGTTGGATGTACTGCCATATTCTCTGAAACGCCTTTGGAGACGGCTTATGGTGGAGAAATGAACATTCAATGCACGAGCAACAGATCTGGTTGACATTTCTGCTGCCGGCATGCCAATTGCACACTCCCTCAATGCTTGCGACATCTGTGGCATTTTGCTGTGAGACAAAACTGCACATTTCAGAGTGGCCTTTTATTGTGGACAGTGCACTAATCATGATGTCAGATCAGCATCTTGATGTGGCACACCTGTGAGGTGGGATGGATTATCTCAGCAAAGCAGAAGTGCTCACTATCAAACATTTAGACAGATTTGTGAACAACATTTGAAAAAAATGGTAATATTGTTTATCTGGAATGAATTTTAGATCTTTGAGTCCATCTCATGAAAAATGGGAGCAAAAACAAAAGTGTTGCGTTTATATTTTTGTTGAGTATACATATAAAATACACATATACATATATATACAAATATATCCATCCAACACCCAACATGAATCCAAATAGCCAATCATGAATCCCTCCATCATGGCTCAAGAAAAAACCTTCTGTTAAGCAGCAGGAAATCTTGAATGTGGATCCCAGTCTCATGATGAACAGGAAATCCACACAATGCTGTGTTGGGTGTGAGGGTGAAGGAAGGGAGGTAAGAGGAGACAAGTGGACTAAAGTAACCCCCTTGAAAACGAGATGCTGCATCTCAAGGGGCTATCCTAAATAAATTCAAAATAAATTCAAGTAAGAACTAAAGTTAGGGACAGATCCATGTACCATCGACCTGTCGTCTGATTTATTAGAGGTTAGCCTCTTGAGATGCTACATCTGGTTTTCAGGAGTCCTCATGTCTGAATGGTTGTGGTGATCATTTTATAGAAGTATAATCATAGATATTCTTACTGAAAATAAGAATTTATGGAAATTTATTTGTATTAAATACATTTTATTTTTATATTAAATTTATGAATTTATTTATTTTATTTATTTAATTTAATATGTGATTATATTTTTTAAATTAAGTGTATATTATTTTCTTGTGTTTAAGGCAGCAGCCAACAGTACAGTATCAGCATTGACTGAGCAGTGGGCACTATGTTGGACTTGAAAATAAACAGTACTACAAAATACTTACTCTGACTTTTTTGAATCCTGCACTTCGCAAATAAGGTATGAAAAAACTAAAACTAAGCCTTGGTGCAATAGTCAAAACTAAAGAAAAACTACAATACCCGCTCTAAAACTAATTAAAACTAAACTGTAATGACAAATCCAAAACTATGATATAACCTTGATCATCACTGATCCTTTTATACTGAGATCTACTCGTGAAAAGAACTTGCAGGGTCCTTTAGGCTAGAGATTAATACAACAGCCAGAAACTTACCATCCACATTGCTGGGGTCTAATCTCTTTCTGGGGAAGGACAGGTCCAGACATCCATCTGAAAACAACAGAAAAAAATGACATAAGTGACATAATGCTGTGGAGTTAAGAAAATTATACTGAAAGCATGCAGATGGCATGGAGTTTACCAAGGGTTGTGAAATGTTAAAAAAAGGCAACATTCCTTACAAAAATCATTCAATCAATCAATCAAACTTTATTTGTAGAGCACTTTTCATTAAAAAAATGTAGCAAAGTGCTTCACATAAATAAAATAAAATAAAAAAGTAGAACAAAAGAATCCACCAACCCTCACACTTCCCATACAACACACACAAGTTAATCAAACACACAAAGAAAAAAGAACATTCCTAAAAGCAAGCAGAATTAAAAGACTGAGAAAACAAGGGGCTAAAACTCAAATTATAATTAAAATCATAAGTATTTAGATTAACAAATACTGTGAGAATGAGAAGGTTAATAAACAGACAAAACAATATGATAAAATTCGAAATAAAATAATATGGTAGAATGAGATGACCTAAAACCAGATGTTTATAAAAAAGCAACTAAAAGTAGAAAGGTAAAAAGAAAAGCAATTAACAGAGAATACAATCCAAATAATGAATCTGATGTGGATATAGAGATAAAACAAATTTAGACAATTAAAAATACATAAAACATTAGTAAGAATTAATTAAAATAAAAATTAAAAAATAACATACCATCAACCATCTCTCCGGCTCTTTCTGGTTCTTTGTGTGACAGTCTCAGAAGTTGATGAGGGATTTTTAGCTGTGAAGATAAAGACCAATATTATTGCTTAAATCCTCACATTTTAAGGCTCTTGTTGGTTAAAAAATGTCATTGTTCCTAGATGTACTGACGTCCCAGAGGAGCTTACATCTCTCCTTTAGCTAGAGTGGAAACAACTGTCCACATTGTCTAATCACAAGGCCAACTAAAGTGTACTGAAATAACTAAGATGTTTGTTTTAACCATTAGTTCTTGTGGTTGACCCTTTCACAGAGGAGTCAGCTCAGGTCTATGATTCATTATAACGGTTATGATGGTGCTCTGCAAGGTAATCAGAGATTTCTTGAATAGTTTTTCAAATAGTTTCAAATTTCGAAAATAATTTCGAAATAATTTTGAAATAATTTCATTTTTTTTTTTTCAATTTTTCTCTTTCGAAATTAATTTCGAAATTATTTCAATTTTTTAAATCTACTTTCGAAATGATTTCGAGCTTTTAAAAAGACTTTATTTCAAAATTAATTTTTAAAAAATCTCAATTTCTTTTTGGATAGTTGTGTCCTCTTCCTGTACATAAACATGGAGGAGAAGAGATTTCAGGCACCTCAAAATACTGCAGTTCAACAAAACAGTTTCCTCAATAGATAACTTAATGGACCTAAACATATTGGATGTAGCACCCAATTACAAAAATATATACAGGTAGACCTAAGGAAGTGAGTCACTAAAAACAGATGAGGGCTGCAAGTATTGTTCACTTTCACATTTGATGTAACTTTCCATTAAATATTTTTTTGTCTTTAATATGGCGCATAAAGTTTTGAATTTTTAGTAAAAATCCAAAATCACATAAAAACAAAAATGAAGGCTTTTGATGAGGCAAAGGTGAAAGGCTTATTTCTTTGACCATTACAGTAAGTCTAAATAAGTATGATACATTGATTTTGTAGGGTTACTTACTTGAGTTGGCCTCTGAGTCATTGTGTTTTGGACCTAACAATTCAGAGAAAAGACAGTATTTCAATGCTAGTGTCTGAAACAGTTTCAACAAATTATTACTATCACATGTAACTAGTCACCTCAAGAAAGTTATACTACACAGTTATACACTGATATCTTCCTGCTAACATTCATTTTCATCCAACAATAAATAATTGATCAATGCTACATTGTTAAAAAATGCACTGTCATGTATAAAATATGTAAACAACTAAAAAAAAAAGACTTGTCATCATGAAAACATACAATCTACACACTGTGATCTACATGCTTTCATTTGCTGAATTTGGATATAATTAACATAATAAGTAAGTGTTCCTTCAGGAAATGGGCTACTTATGTTTATAAATTACAAATCTTTAATTTTCCATGCAGTCACTTTATGGGCCAGACACAGATCTGCCATCATTTCAGTTTCTGGAGCCTGATTCAAAAACAGGTAGATATAAATATGTGTTTGCTGGTTAGCAAAGTATTTTTTAAAGTTTTTTGTTTGTTCTGAACTACGGTATACTTCAAGGTACTTTTAATAATTTTAACCTGGATTGCTCTTTATCAAACTGACTGATTTTGCATCGTCTGTGTAACACGCAGGCCTATGTCTGATTGTCTTATTAAAACAGCAGCTGCACTGCATCTCCCTCAGTGTTTCAGAAGAACTACATGGTGAGTGGGGCAGAGCTGTGCACCAAGACAGGAGAGGTACAGCTGCAGGGCTTTACTGAAAATTATGTCAAACACCTTGACCATACATGATAAATGGAATTGTCCTATACTTCACTACAGAATTTACTGATACACTTTATCTTGGAAAAGTTGTCTCTTCACAGAGCCTTCATTACAGTGAAAATACAGTAGCCTTTGCAAACACACTTTCAGCATCAGGGACATGTGGGCAGGTGCTCCAGCATCATTAGTTACCCTCTGTATGAGCATCATGTAATGCAGAAGATTGTACACATGTATCTTATGAATTAATTGCTGACAATTGGTAGACTGTTAATGTTTTCTGGGAAATCATTTGCGGATTTATAGCAATATGTGCTTTATGTAATTTAAGAAACAGCATGTTATTCCATCTTAAGGTCACACAAGATCACATTTTCTTTAGTTCAGATCTAAAGATCAAATCACATTAAGTGACAGCTGTCATCTGTGTTACAGGATGTAGTTCACACCTACATACCCTGAGCACTGTGATAACTGAACTGACAGTCACATGGTGGTGGCTGTAAAAATAAACTGATCTTTACAGCCACGGTTTGTCTCCTAAAAGCATATTTTAAGTTGAGTTAAAAATATTTCATAACAGAAGCAACATGTTACCAACACATTTGCCACAATTTTTCAGTTTAATTGTGAAATGCCTCTAGATTTCTAAAAGACAAAATAAAAATGTATTTTAACAAAGAATTAAAAAACACTAAAGACTGAAAGACATACACCTTAATCACAAGCACCTAAATGTATTTTCTCAAACTGAGAGAAGTATAAACTAGGAGTGGACATACTTTAAGAGCTTGTTTTAAATGAAGGTTAGAACCAACATTTTATCATTTCATTTGTCAGGAAATCTGATGAGTAAACTATATACTGCAGCAGTTATCTGGCCTCTCCAGCTTCTGTTCAGCTTTATAGTCACATACATAAATACAGTGACATTTACCTTTTTCAGCCTAAAGTTAAGCATAACATGATATGTCCATCTTGCAGTTTAGGAAGTTTGAATCACGACATTTTTCTAAATCACAAAGTAATAGTACACACCCAGCATAAATTGACACGTAAAAGATGAAATTAAAAATATTTTAACACTTACCTGCTGGCCGATTCTTTGCCAAAAACGTCGTTCGCCGTTTCGTGATGACGCCGTAATTGCTAAACTCTCCAGACTACTTCCTCTCTCCTCCATCTTGCAGCAGCAAAGGTGAAGCAGCTAGCTGTGCTCAGGCTGTGCTCACCGCCCATCCCCCACTCACTCACAGCCAGGTGCGGGGGGTGAGCAGCCCCTCCCCCTGATGGGCCATTAAAGCTGCAGAGCTCAGTGCTCCACAATATCAGCCCTGACTCTCAGGCCTCTTTACAGGCTGCAAACTTACATTTAAGTACAAGAACTTTATATATCTGCACAAAGAAGTGGAAGAAGTGAACCCACAATATTTATATACTGTTATATTTCTAAAAAAAATCCTGCATTAAAATTGATTGGCAATAAAAAAGTAGTAAGTATCAAAAGTAAAATACTGAGCCTCTCTCAGAATATACCCTGCTTGTACTATATTTGTATTCTGTTTTGTATTCATCATTTTATATTTTATTTTTAATATTTTATTTTAGATGTTATCAATAATGCATTAATGTTTTATTGTAGTGTTTCATATGGAAAAGAGACTATTAACTGCTGAATTCCTCCTGTGATAAATTACATTTTATGTAAATTAAAGTATGATTAAATAAAGTTTAAACCCATAAAAATACTACAAAGTTTCTGTGTTGATTTTGTAGAATTATTTAGAATTTCCAGAAGAACAGTGATCAGCAAAATCTAGGGGGTTAGAAAGTACATTTACTTCTGAAGTGTACCATAGAAAACAGAATCCTAAATTTAAAGTAACTTAAATCTTTAATACAGTAAAGTTGCAATAGTAGTACAGCAAATGGGCAATATATCAATATCATATAAATTTATATTATTCCGTTATCAAGCTATGAGATACACTGTCTTAAATTTATATAGCAGTAATAGTGTTGTTTCCCGGTTTTAAAGACTGAAAGACTGAAAAAGACTGAAATACATTAGTAATTTAAGTTATCAACTTACAGGACTGTTTTGCTTGTTTCAGTGCTTTCCTTGACTCAAATAGTAATCATAATATCATATTCACATCATTGATAATACTTTATTTAAAATCTTATTGTGTTAATATTATGAGGAAAATATAATCATATCATCATTAAATATCATGTCATGGTATCTTTCATTGTGTCTCCCAGTCCAACATTCAACATTAATTAAAGGCTTTTAAGGACATTTCAAAAAGATTACCCACCCCTTCTCCTGGTGGGGTGGGGGCTGTTCATCCTCTTCAGCTCGGTTCCTCGAGGCCTGGGAACCATCTTGCTAGCGCCTCACAACCTGGAAGTAGCTCCAGGAACAACCTAGACACTTGCCCTTGAAATCAATTGTTCGTGGAGGTGAGCTCATTTATGGGGCATCAAAGTCCAAAAATGTGAAATTTTGACATGGCGCCAGGGGTCACAGGAAGGTCACAGAGACACCAAACCCCCACAAATCCATTCCAAATATATCCTAGTATAACATACTATAAGATCAGTCCTGGGGTCTCAGCAGAAAAAAATGTAACCCCTGACCTTTCTGGAAACATTTGTGCTACATATTAAGCCACATCACAGTGAAGTAGAGGTCTGACATGTTGTGGGGGTTTTCAGGGCAGTGACATGAAGCACTTTATTAGTTTTCAAGCATCTAAATCCATGGGAACCCACACTTTCCAGCAGTGAGGCCTACTAGTAGTGATGAAGCCTGACTTCTTCAAACATGTAAAAATAAGGTGTGCTCCCTTATTTATGAGTTTGTTTATACCAAATCAGAGACACAACTACTAGGCCTCCCCCTGGATTTCCGAATTAATTTTCAAGGCCATAGCTGGAAAGGGGCCCAAGCAAGGGCTTTTTTTCACTTGATGATTAACTCTTTATTGTCCAAATAGGCCCAAATGGCCAAAAACCTGGTATCTGGGACCTCTGAAAACTCTAAAATCATACTGTTCTAAAACCGTCTTGCTAGCCCCTCTCAAACAGGAAGTAGCTCCATGATTGACCTAGAGACTTGCTCTTACAATCAATTGTTCATGGAGGTTAGCTAAATCACCTTTTAAAGTTTCAGCCCATTTCATGCAAAAATCACTGATTTATGGGGCTTTAAAGTCCAGAAATGTGAAATTTCAAGATGGCGCCAAGGGTCACAGGAAGGTCACAGAGACACCAAACCACCACAGTTCCTCTCCAAATATAGCCTAGTATAACATACTATAAGATCAGCCCTGGGGTCTCAGCAGAAAAAAAATTGACCTTGGTCCCTCTTTGAAAATCCTGTCCTGTTAGAATCTTAGACTCTGAGACCATCCTGCCACTGGAAATAGACCCTGGACCTAATTTTTTATCTGATTGGAACCAAATCTTTACCACAAGTACTAAGGGCCCCTGTGAGTCAGTATCTACGATATCAGCCTCCTAGACCAACAGGAGGCCACATGGCAAAGGTTTGGAGTGTGGAGGTATGTCCCTTTGATGCCCAAAAGGCCATAAAATGTCAAAATCTCACAAATTCTTAATTGGATTTGGACCAAACGGCACATGCTTGATGTTGTGTTCTAGGTCAATGCTGGTGTAATTTTTCAGACCCATAGGAGCTAGAATATCAACAAGGGAGCAAAAAAGACAGGGGAGCAGCGGCCTTTTTTCATATAATGCTATAAAACCAATGAAGAACACAGCAAAAACACAAAACAAAGTGAACCAAACTGCACAAAGTCATCTAAGAGGGTGCACTGAATGCTCTGGGAGCAGGTCTGTGGTGAAAAAGACTACTGAAGGGGTCAAGGGTCACTCAAAATGCTGACTTCCATTAGGGCTATTAAAGAAGACATTTTGTGCAACTTATCGTGTGACATAAAATTCATTCCCAGTTGAGTCTAATTCTGAGAGGTAGTGGGGCTATTCAGGGCAGTCACATGAAGCACTGTATGTATTTTCATGGGTCTAGTCCGATGGGAACCTCCTCTTTTCAGCAATGAGGCCTACTAGTAGTGATGAAGCCTAAGGCCTCAAACATGTAAAAAAATTTCCTGCTCTTTCATTTATGGGTCTATTGACACCAAATCGGAGAGTGTAATACTAGGCCACCCCCTGTCTTTCCATATTTTTTTTCAGAGTGCTAGCTCCAAAGGGGCCCGAGCATTGGCCTGTTTCTCACTTGACGATTAACTCTTTATTGTCCAAATAGGCCAAAAAAGGTCAATATCTCACACATTCCATAACCAAAATGCATTAAACTTAACAGGTTCTATATAGAGGTTAATGTGGATACTCATGCTCATTTACAGACCTCCAGGGGCCTTTAGGCATGAACCAGACCCAAAAAGACATGTTTTTTTCACCACTGTTGCTTTTTTGCTCTCATGTCACCTCTGTGACACTTAGAAACTGAAACCTGGGATCTGGGACCTCTGAAAACTCTAAAATCATACTGTTCTAAAACCGTCTTGCTAGCCCCTCTCAAACAGGAAGTAGCTCCATGATTGACCTAGAGACTTGCTCTTACAATCAATTGTTCATGGAGGTTAGCTAAATCACCTTTTAAAGTTTCAGCCCATTTCATGCAAAAATCACTGATTTATGGGGCTTTAAAGTCCAAAAATGTGAAATTTCAAGATGGCGCCAAGGGTCACAGGAAGGTCACAGAGACACCAAACCACCACAGTTCCTCTCCAAATATAGCCTAGTATAACATACTATAAGATCAGCCCTGGGGTCTCAGCAGAAAAAAATTGACCTTGGTCCCTCTTTGAAAATCCTGTCCTGTTAGAATCTTAGACTCTGAGACCATCCTGCCACTGGAAATAGACCCTGGACCTAATTTTTTATCTGATTGGAACCAAATCTGGACCACAAGTACTAAGAGCCCCTGTGAGTCAGTATCTACGATATCAGCCTCCTAGACCAACAGGAGGCCACATGGCAAAGGTTTGGAGTTTGGAGGTGTGTCCTTTTAATGCCCAAAAGGCCATAAAATGTCAAAATCTCACAGATTCTTCATCGGATTTGGACCAAATGGCACATGCTTGATTGATGTGTTCTAGGTCAATGCTGGTGTAATTTTTCAGACCCATAGGAGCTAGAATATCAACAAGGGAGCAAAAAAGACAGGGGAGCAGCGGCCTTTTTTCATATAATGCTATAAAACTAATGCAGAACACAGCAAAAACACAAAACAAAGTGAACCAAACTGCACAAAGTCATCTAAGAGGGCGTACTGAATGCTCTGGGAGCAGGTCTGTGGTGAAAAAGACTACTGAAGGGGTCAAGGGTCACTCAAAATGCTGACTTCCATTAGGGCTATTAAAGAAGACATTTTGTGCAACTTATCGTGTGACATAAAATTCATTCCCAGTTGAGTCTAATTCTGAGAGGTAGTGGGGCTATTCAGGGCAGTCACATGAAGCACTGTATGTATTTTCATGGGTCTAGTCCGATGGGAACCTCCTCTTTTCAGCAATGAGGCCTACTAGTAGTGATGAAGCCTGAGGCCTCAAACATGTAAAAAAATTTCCTGCTCTTTCATTTATGGGTCTATTGACACCAAACCAGAGAGTGTAATACTAGGCCACCCCCTGTCTTTCCATATTTTTTATCAGAGTGCTAGCTCCAAAGGGGCTCGAGTACGGGCTTGTTTCTCACTTGACGATTAACTCTTTATTGTCCAAAGAGGCCCGAATGGCCATGCATTAAACTGCATCCCAAGAGGGAGTCATGGAAGGGGTCCCAGGGTCATTTTGGGACACTTTTCTTCAATTTGGGGAAGTTCGAGAGAGACTACTATCATATCATATATGATATGATGTAATATAATGTGATATAATATAAAATACTGTTATATGATGTTATATTATATCATATAATGTGATGCAGTGTATTATATTATATGATATGGAAACATATCTCAAAATTTTGCACAAGCTCAAATACCATGAAAAATTTGTGGACAAATCTTTTGTGTTTCAAAAGATGTGGCTGCATTAGACAGACATAAACAAGTACAAATTAGATGTTATGTTGATTGTTGACAAGAAAAAGTAACAAAATTAAATTCTTGACAGTTTCAGTATGTCAGTTCTCAAAAGAATGTGTTCAAAACTTTAACAGTTACTGTTAAGTTACTAGTTACTGGAGGAAATCTGTATGAAGGGAAACTATTACTCTCATTTGATTAGCTACATAGAAAATATCACATACCCAAAACTGACTTTTGTAGATATTGTTAATAATCCTTGAAGTGGTTGCATTATGTTCATGGTGCTTTTATTTTGAAGAGGATATTTTATTTTGAAGGGGTTAGATGTTGTTTCCTGTTTCCTCTTTGCTCTATTCTCCTTTCATGACAGTCAGCAGCAGTACAGAAGTCACAGATGATGTAAGTTAAACAAATTGATGTAAATAGATGAGTTGTAACATGTATATATATATGTGTTGGAAGCATTTAATGTGTGATTTCAACCTAGCAATCTTTATTTTATAGTTGTTGGCTTCGAAATTAGCATTATTAGAGTTAACTGATTTATTCCTGTTTGAAGCTTGCTAATGTTCTGTTAGCATGTCCAGGGTGACAGTAAGATGCAATAATTTACCCTTTTATATAAGGTTATTATATAAAATATATATAGATATATTGTATTATAAAGTTATAATTTAACCTTATAAGCATACATATAAGGTTGTACAATTTCTTTACATTCAAATTGTTTTCTACTACATTTACAACAGTGGTAATCACTAAATACTTCATTTTTGTATTATTTCAGATACAGTTGTATGCTGTTTATGAAGGAAAAGCATTTCTGTACTAACAACAAGAAAAATTTCTGTACAAATCTTTACACTTGATGTTTTGAATATGAAACCTCATCAATTCACTATTCTTTGTCAACTTATCATATTACTCATGGAAAATTAGCCAAAAATCTTTCTTTAGGGTCACAGTGACCTTGACCTTTTACATGTGACACCCAACTCTCTTCAATCCATCCTTGGGTCTTAATAGACATGACTTTCAGACATGGAGAAACTCACCCAAACCATTTTTGAAATATCACATTCATGAATTACCTCTCACCTGTGAAAATCCAATCAGTTAATCCTTGAGTCTTAGTGAAGTGGTCTCAGTTCCACTAATTCTATCAAAACATTAACTATGTATAACATGAGCACAGTGTGCTGCTGGCTGAACATGAATGTGCACCTATGTTGTACACTTATTTGAAGCAGAGTAGAAAAATTAAGACTGAAACATTTTTATCTGTTCTGACCAGCTGTAATATCAGATAAAACTCAAGTAGGTAAATTAGCTTTATAAGATGGCAACAAGTTAAAGTTAAAAAAAGGAAATAAATAAAGTAGATTTCAGGCAGGGTCTATGATCTTTTTTTCTGTGAATTTAATGTAATGATATACTATATCCTAAAAAGGAGCATTTTTTTCGAAAAAAGCTTTAACCAAAAATGTTTTTTTTGCAATTTTAAATATTGTAAGAATACAAAACAAAAGTGAAAATCTACATAATGTGTCTTATTTTAACTCTTGAGCACTTGGATACTGTCATTTCTTAAGTTTAAGACCTTCTGGTGCAATAATCAAAAACTACCAGAGGGGGCGATGAAGAGCGAAATGTGTGTGTATTCAAACTGTGCACACATAGGGATTTTGTGTGTATTTTTTCTCAGTTTTATATTTTTCTGAGGACCTCTCTGAAACTTTGAGAGAAGCATGTTTGCAGCCTCTGGAGGCTATTACAGTGAAAATCTTGTGAGGACCGGCCTAAATGTCCTCACTTTCAAAAATTGTCCTCACTCGAAAGGTCTAAAACCCGCGATGGTCCTCACAATGATAGCAGTACAAACACACACACACACACACACACACACAAACACACACACACACACACAGAGCCGACTACTCATGTAGATTTTCAGATTTTCTGTAAATTTGGTCCGTTTTGATAATTGTTAGAATTGTCAGTGTCAATTAATTTTAGATTCACTGCAGTCATAAATAGGGGTGTAACACAAAAATGATGGTTCGGCACGTACCTCTATGTTTTTTTTGGGGGGGGGTTACGGTTCAGTACTTTTTCGGTACAGTATGGGAACGGCATGTTTATTAAACCAGAAACTTAAAACCAAAATAAATTCAATGTGCTGCTTGGTAATAATAGTAAGTTAAATAAAATAAAGAAACAACAAATGTAGAGTACAGGTCAAAAGTTTGGACACACCTTCTCATTCTATGCATTTTCTTTTGTTTAATCACTAATTCCATTGTAGATTCTCTCTGAAGTAATGATGGTCACTCGTTTCTCTTAACTTAGCTGATTGGTTCTTGCCATAATATTAATTTTAACAGTTGTCTAATGGGGCTGTGGGCTGTGCATTAGCCTGACTTCTGAACAACACAAATGATGGTCCAACCCCATTAATAAGGCAAGAAATTCCATTAATTAACCCTGGAAAGGCACACCTGAGAAGAGAAAACCATTTCAGGTGACTACCTGTTGAAGCTCATAAAGAGAATGAAGAGTGTGCAAAGCAGTAATCAGAGCAAAGGGTGGATACTTTGAAGAAACTAGAATATAAGACATGTTTTCATTTATTTAACACTTTTTTGTTAAAGGAGACATATCATGCTTGTTTCTCCTTTTCACAATGCCAGACTAGGATGCCTGTAAAGCATTTCTGCCCTCAGTACAAGTCATTTAGTTCCTTCATTGCCTCACAATACCGTTCTCAAATTCCTCATTTTAGGCCATCAACAAGCTCTCGTTGAAACACTCGGATCTCAGGCTGACCTAAAGTTACCTCGAAATGTCACAGCCCTTTGTGCTCTGATTGGTCAGTTCTATCGGGGGTTGAGCCAGCCTGTCCTTCTTCTTCTACTGTATTCTCCGGCAGGCTCAATGCAGCGACCGCGTATTGAGTCCCCCTACAGGCCAGAGCAGGTAATGAGTGAGTGTGAGCTAGGGACCTATGTACCCCTGCTGGTGGATGTGTTCCTCTGTGACAGTTTTGTGGCTAACGGACATCACAGAGGAGGAAGTGTTTTATCAGATTACTCCAATAAAAAAAAAAAGGTACCTCGTGTCGTCACCACGTTTGAAATCTTCGCAATGACCTGTTTTCAGAGGCATCAAATCTTCTAGGATATCAGAAAAAATACAATATCTAATTTTTTGAAAATTAAGGGGATGTAAGGTCTTGTTTTCAAATTTATTATATTATATGTAAGTATTAAATCATGCATCAGCATGATATGTCTCCTTTAAGTAAATAAATCCTCATTCATAGTTTTGATACCTTCAGTGAGAATCTACAATGTAAATAGAGATGAAAATAAAGAAAACACATTGAATGAGAAGGTTTGCCAAAACTTTTGGCCTGTACTGTATGAAATTAAAAATAATGAGTTTTCCTTTTAAATTACTGGATTAAATGTAGAACACTGGGTACTTTATACCAGGGCTCAATCACATTTAGTGTTTGTTTAAAACCAGCATTTTCCACAGCTGAATATAGTCTTAGATCATAAGCTATAAAAACGCTGATGGATGCTGTTTTCACTTTGGCCTGATCTAAACTGTCCGGGAGAGGCTGCTTAAATGCAGACGGCAGTTGAATTTACACTACAGTATTTTTTTTTCTCACCGTGGAAATCTTTACACTTGAATGGTGCTGTTTCAGGTGAGTTAGCGTGTTTGACGCGTTGTACGTGATCTCAGTTGAACAGTATCGGCACTCCGCTTTCGTTTTATCTACCTGTCTTTCTCCGTTGCAATATTTCATCAGGGAGCCAGAGTGATTCCAAACAGGAGATGTCAGCGATGGGGGAGGCCAGCCAAGAGACATAGTCTCTCCAGCCAGGGCCGTAGCCAGAATTTTGGAGTAGGTGAGGTCCATGACGCTCGGGCTTTGCACGCACCGAAAATTTTTTCGATGTTTTTAAAAAACATGTAGCACCTCTGGTCTTTACTGAATTGGGCAAATGAGACACTCACATCACCTAGGTTCGTGAGGAGTAAACACCCTAACGACTCACAAAAGGAGTTAGTGTTGATTTGAACAGATGACACTTTTAATGCCTGGACAGCATAGAAATACATACAGCAGTGCAGTAAGAAAAATAAACAAAATAGAGCTCTGTAAAAATAACAAACAAAATGAAAATAAATAGTCCAAGTAGTTGGGCTCTCCAACTGTGATACTTCTTTTCAAGGGGGATATCAATGTATTTAAGTTCAGTCTTTCACGTCCTGTATCTATGTCAGTCCTATTTGCTACTACCCGGGTAGGTTAATAGTGCGTGAGTATCTTATCTGGAATCAGGAAGTGTGAATCAAGCAAAATCCGACGTCCTCTGGCTGGTCCCACGGCTGGCCACACCACTTCCAAGACCACCTCAGACTCACTGGGCAAGGCTCGCCATCACTGTTCATCAGAATTTCTCTAGCACAACAAAAAACCAACCTACACAAAAAGTGCAGAATTGTAAGTTCTTCTATTTCTAACATGAGACCTCATTAACTTCTTAGTTCCTTTAGTTATTTATAATGTAAATCCAAAGACAAAGGAAATACTTCAAATAATAAAATAAATTGTTATGCATCATAACAATTAGTGTGTATACTACAAAATATAAATGAATTACTGGTCATGAATTACCTGTTATCAAGGTATCTTAGCAAAATAAATTATTTATTTATCCTTTTAACCAGTTTTACTCAGTATTTAACCCCTTTTTAAATTAGCTTTTTAACTTAACATATGTCTTTTTAGCTCTTTTAAACATATTTTAATATTTTACACATTAAACATGAAAATGAATTGAGATAACTTTGTAATTATCCTCAAGAATACATTTTTTCACAATAACAGGAAATGTAAACATATTTATAAAATGAATTAATCCATTAAGTGGCTTAAATTCATTGAAACAAAATGATTCAATATCATTAAAACAGTTGAAATTACCCTTTATGGTCTGAACACACTGGCTGGGCCACCTATCTGAGCTGCATCAGCTTTTAGCAAAGCGATTAGCATGCTAGCACTCATTACAATAGGACAGCATACCCTGAACACTGATAACGTGTTAGCACTAGCGTTAGCATCCCGCGCTAACGACTACCATCAAACATTGCATTCTCGATCTTTTAAAAATATCAAAACTATACAACAGTGGACAATAAAGTGTAGCATTGACATTGTAACACCCTTCCATAACACCGGTTGGTCTTGTAGCAACATCATTTGTTCATAAATAGCTTATATAGGCCATCTTCTCACAATGGTTAGCAACACAACAGATGAGCATTCAACATGGAGGTTAACTCACCGGAGTTTCTTCTATCATAAATAACTCGACAGAATTTATCTCCCTCTGGTTCACAGCTCGCTTTCTGATAAGAGAACAACTTGTTAACATAAACTTCAAAGATTTTAAATGAAATGTGCAAAGGATATTAACTATTTATGGGTTTTTGTACCAGTTATGTTCATCGCTAAAGGTAGAACGTCTGGAGCGCGAAGATACAGGAAGTGACATCACAGTGACCTAGAGGTCACAGGTATTACTTTTCTAGAATGCATTATGCTTTGTTAAGAGGGACATCTAGTGGGGAATAGACAAAACTGCCTGTTTAGATGGCATATATAGGTTTAGTAGCCCTATATTTTGTATGGGTTACAAACATATTTATATTTTTTGTTTTTAGGCTACAAGTCACATAAGTGTTTATTGTTGAAATATCTTTTAATGATGTGAAATCAGCATTTTCCAAACAAAATGTATATTTTTTTCAAAAAAACAAATCAACTTTTTATATCAAAGGCTAGATGAATCCTCCTGTGACCAGAGGCATGATCCTCCTCTGTGTTTGTCTGCGCTCCACTCTCCTCTGTGTTTGTCTGCGCTCCACTCTCCTCTGTGTTTGTCTGCACTCCACTGTCCTCTGTGTGTCTCTGCTCCCCTTCCATCTCTGAATGACTCTCCTCTCTGCGCTCCACCTTACTTTCTCTATTTGTCTCTTCCATCCTCCTTGGTTTCATGTTCCTATTTGTCAATTTCTTTCTTTTTCTTTGCCAGAAATGCACCCAGTGCATTCTGTTTTAATCTCTTGGACATGTTTGCCCTGCTCCCTGTGACTTGTTTTCTGTGGAATGGGTATGTTAAAATTAATAAGCACTGAAAACAAAGCACATGTGCTCGGCCAGCTGATGAGCCAGGTGCTCATCAAAAAATAAATAAATAAATAAAAAAATTGCTGTGCGCTATCCGCTGTGGATAAAAGTACATGAACTGGCTTTGATCAGATGATTTTACAGGCCGATCTAGTGCCAAAGTATCTCAAAAAATATATATTGTGGTCACTTAGGTGTAGATGGGCAGAAATGTGGCCTTCAAAGTGCTAATAATAATAACATTCTAGTTTTTTAATGGGGTTTTGCCCACTGCCAAGCACGTCACAGGCCGCATTTGCAGATATGTGCATCAGCTGATCAAACAGCTGTTCACCGCAACACGCACACAGACACAAACAGAACACAAAGCCCATGATTGTTTACCACAATTTACAATTAACAAGCACGTTTCACAGAGAGGCTTTAAGTTTTTATGAGTTTATGTTTTATTCAGTTGGGCATTTTGGCAAAAAAAAAAAAAAAGCTACTCTGAAAAAATAGGTGAGGTCCGGACCTCGCTGACCCCATACCTGGCTATGGCCATGTCTCCAGCATGTCCTGGGATTTCCATGCCTACCAGTGGAACGCCTTATCAAATGGAAGAAGAGTTTAAGGTTCCCAGACAACGCCACTCTAGGAATTTCACCCAGAGAATGATTAATTTCCTCTCAGTCGTCCTCGGACGAGCTTCCATCGGAGTCTCAAATCCTTCCGGTTCTCCATACACCCAGCCAGCTCCGAGGAGCTTTCACCTCCTGCATTCCTCTTCAGGACATCCACATAGGTTCATGCAGGATGTCCTCGTGATCGATGCTCACGCGTTGGCTCCCACAGGACCAGCCTGCTGGCCGGGAGCTCCCGATGTCTGTGGCAGTGGCCGGCCAGCCTCATCCTCCTAGCTGCCACCTTCTCGCTGAGCCTCGGCAGTTGCCCGTACAGGTCTTTGTTGGAAATGTGGATGTTCTGGTCCACATTCAGAACAGCTCGAAGCATTCTGGTGTGGCACCCATCCAGGGACTTCTGCAGGTTGGGTGTCAGGGTCCAGCTTTCACAGCCATACAGGAGGACAGACTCAACAGTGGCGTGGAATAGGCCCAGCTTGATGTGTCGAGGAAGATTTGAACACCACACCCTGGACATACCGTTCAGGGCCCTCCATGCTCGTGCCTTCCTGATCTTAAGGTCCTGTTCTGTGGAGTTTACCCAGGAACCCAAGGACCTGAAATCATTGACCTCTCGCAGAGCGTTGCCGTCTGATGTTTTGATAGGCAAATGGTCCGTGCGGATGTTATAGGTCATTACCTCAGTCTTCCTTACGTTTAGTCTGAGGGCAACCTTAGCACATTCCACCTCCACTCTGTTCAGGAGTTCCTGTGCCTGCTATAGTCAGATATCTGTCAGATGTCGTCTGTGTAGTCTAGGTCTGCCAGGGCTACAGCAGGGCTTCTGCTGGACCTCCTTGGTGTAATCGTGAAGCCAAGCTCCTGCTCCCGCCCGTTGATGGCTGTCCTGAGCGCATAGTCCAGAGTTACAATAATATATCTAAAATTATAATATAGAATGATTCATTTTCAACCACTTTAAGACACCCAGGTTCATTATACTCAAGAGGCTGAAGACATGTTTCCAATTATAAGACAATTTTATTTTCATATACATCAATAAAAACAACATATTTAAAAACACAATTCAAACAATGCAAGAAGGGGGACCAGATCAGATGCTGAGTCTTACCAGATGGACAGGGGGGCTAGTGAACAGGAGAGGGATCCACCAAAAATCACTCAGGCACATGACACACCCATGGATGTGAAGACCAAATCCCAGGGGAGCACAGCACACAGAAGCAAGGGTGGGATACCGCCACCCAGATCACCAGCACCATCACCGGGGTAAAGGGATAAAACAATTAGTGGGATCAAAACAATAAAGCTTATAAACAAATAGCACAAAAATACTAATTCATCTAAAAATTACCATAAGAACCAGATGATCAAAGCTCCAAAGAGTCTTTAGCAAACTTGTAGGTGGAGTTGAAGCGTGGTAACAAACACCTCAGGAGGAGCTGCTGGGTGGAGCTCCTTCTCTCCTACTAAATGTACCGTCTCTTCTTACTGGCCAATTCCAAGCCCAGTTATTAATATTTACTTTATGTTACCGAGACATGATTATGTGAATTTCCCTCCTCTAAGACTTCATACAAATCCAATGATGACCAAAGTGCTTTCCTTTTATGGCTTTAGTTTTGCATTCTTCCCCTTCCCTATCTCAAAATGGCGTCTGCTAGTTCTGCCTGCCTCTTCAAAATGGCTTCTCTGTGAGCTTTCTACATATGGGCTTTCCTCCTAAAGGCCTCTTCCTCAGACATGATAGATTAACTTGATCTTTGTAGACGTCTAATGACGTAATTACATCAGTATTTTGGCCTCATGAGAGGGAGAAACCACATTTTAAGAGCTTTTATACATTCAAACCAGGTATCTTCAATAACTTTGAAACAATCACATGACAAAATATTGAGTGAAAAGTCTAACTTCTACTTTGTAAGATCATTACACACTTGTTAACTTATTGTATGATAGCTCTAACTTGACAAGAATATATTATGACACTTTAAACTAGATAAGGCATATACTGTGACAGTTTAACAAATACAATCTGTGAGTGAAGAGTATAGGAGGCACACATGAAGGGAAATTTTTAAAGCACCAAAATAGGTAACCCTGTACCTCTTCATATCATCTCAACTAAACCTCTCAATCAAGCTTGCATTTGTAAAATTAAAGTAAGAATAAGTAGACTGTAATCTTGAAGAAATATAACAATGAGCAAATTACATTATACATAAAGTGAATCATAAAAAAGTGAATGAGGGTCCTCCCTCTCTGAGCTCCCCCCCTCTTTTCCTGCTACCTTCTTTTCTCCCACACAGGGGGCGTGGCTTCCGTTGCACACTCTGCTGCAGCCACACACCTGCAGGAAATCACCTCCACTACATAACCTGCTTTGAGATGCCTCTTTAGCACCAGTGGGCTTCCTAATCCAGAATGGTTTCTTGGTCATATCTCTCTATTGAAACTCAACTTACTGGCTCTAAGCCTCTTAGATCTCCATTTGGAACTTTTGTTGAAAGAGTGTTTTTTGAGTGGGTTTTTCTATGGACATAGCTGGAGTACTTGCCTTTGTCTTTCTTTACAGCGTCTCCATGAGGTCTCATCACACCAACCTGTAAATACTTGCCTCACTCACAATGATTCCCAGTGTTCACTGGACTTCCACTCCTACCCTTCACTGGAGCTGTTTAACCAATAAAACCTTTGTCAGCTTTGATTTGTCTCTGTCATCAGCTTTTGGATCCAACTTTAAAAACAGGAGTTTGTTCCTGACAGCTGCTTTAGAAAAGTGTTTGTTAACTCTGAAGACCAGAGGCGGAGCCAGTTCTTTTAAATGAATGGCAGCAAGGGGCAAAATAGGTTTGATTTAGGGGGGTATCAAAATTTGGCTGTGCTGTTGCTGCAGTCGCAACCAAAATATTGGAAGTTCTTAATTTAAACGTGCTAAGAGGAGAATCCATTTCCGGCGACATCAAGACTCTGCTACCCATGAGCACGTGCGGCGACTGCCGTAAAGATGTGACCCAAGCCAAAGCGTGTGTTTGTTGTGATGCTAATGAATGCAGCTCGGACCTTCCTCAGTACTCTGCATTGCTTTACAACTTCTTTTTTCAACAACTTAAAGGATGCAAAGTGACGAGGTAATGTATCTCTTTCTAGTTACGTAGCGGTAGTTTTTGATGTGTGACAACAAGCAATTTCTGGAAAACTTAGTATGGTAGTTTTATAGCCGGCTATATATCTCTACTTACAGCCCGGTGCTCTAAGACGTGTCTGAATAATATAAATTTGCTCTAGTTTTAATTGTCTTGTTCCTGAAGTTGAGTATCCAGGCCAGTCCAGCCCTGTCCGACCCGACCTTGAAGCTAAGGAATAGCATTTATAGATAACAAATTTTGATGCTATAAAACTCATCTTAAAGCGTGTATTTCCATCAGGCATATATCTAAAAGTGAGACTTTTTGTAATTACTTAAAAACTCCTCATAGCATCTTCCAGTTCATGTGCAGCCATTTCAAATTAAAACAGAAAAAGTCATACAGTAGCTGAGTTCAAAATTGTTCCTTGTCATGGATATCTTGCCCCACATCGTGTGTTCCCCATTTTGTAGTGTTGTTCCAATTCTCAGCAAATTAATTTAATTCACTATGTAGTGCACCACAAAATTCCCACAATCCACAGCAAATGTGAGAGATATGACCTACCCTATATTGTACTATACCACAATGCAATACAGCCATGTTTTCCAGAGAAGAAGAAGAAGAGAAAGAAGGCTGTTCAGAGCTGCTTTCATTTCTAAATGTAAAAAACATAGCTGTGTTTAAAATCATCCACTTATTCACTCTCTCACTATTCCCTGTGTAGTGTGAATGAAATAGTGGACTACATAGGAAATGACCAAATGAGATTTCAAACACTACACTGACATTTTCTAAATGTTAAAGCATCAGTAGATGAGCTGAATATTCCTGTGACAGAGGTGTATGTAATTAACGCAAACAAACCAGGCACTCAGGAGGTTAAGTAGCAAATTTTGAAGCTGCTCACAGGCGCTAAAAGACGAAAAAGAGCTATGCTACAAATGTGGTTAAGAGTTCCTCCCAGTTCAGAAGAAAACTTGTCAGTTTTGGCCTTGTTTCTGCAAATGTGGGTGAAGATTTAAACATTCAAGCCAGGTATCTTTAATACTTGGAAACAATCACATGACAAAATATTTTGTGAAAAGTCTAACTTCTACTTTGTGATTTAAGATCATAACACACTTGTGCACTTTTTGTATGATACCTCTAACTTGACAAGAATATATTATGACACTTCTAACTAGATAAGGCATACACTGTTACAGTTTAACAAATACAATCTGCAAGTAAAGAGCATAGGAGGCACACATGAAGGGAAATTTTTAAAGCACCAAAATAGGTAACCTAAAATTAAATTGTTAAATATAAGTAAGAGGTATCATACAAAAACTTTGAAACAATCACATGACAAAATATTGTGTGAAAAGTCTAACTTCTACTTTGTAAGATCATAACACACTTGTTTACTTATTGTATGATAGCTCTAACTTGACAACAATATATTATGACACTTTAAACTAGATAAGGCATATACTGTTACAGTTTAACAAATACAATCTGTGAGTGAAGAGTATAGGAGGCACACATGAAGGGAAATTTTTAAAGCACCAAAATAGGTAACCCTGTACCTCTTCATATCATCTCAACTAAACCTCTCAATCAAGCTTGCATTTGTAAAATTAAAGTAAGAATAAGTAGACTGTAATCTTAAAGAAATATAACAATAAGCAAATGACATTATACATAAAGTGGATCATAAAAAAGTGAATCATCAAATACAACATACATCATGAAGTCAAACACATAAGTAATACTGGATATAACATTGCTAACAACCAGAAAAGCACTGGCCAAACCAACTAAATTACCAAATTACATGTTTAGGACAATTAACCATCATTACTATGACAACACAACCATGTTCCTATCTCAAAATGGCATCTGCTAGTTCTGCCTGTCTCTTCAAAATGGCTTCTCGGTAAGCTTTCTAAATATGGGCTTTCCTCCTAAAGGCCTCTTCCTCAGACATGATAGATTCACGTCATTAGATCAGTATTTTGGCCTCATGAGAGGGAGAAACCACATTTTAAGAGCCTTTATACATTCAAGCCAGGTATCTTCAATAACTTTGAAACAATCACATGACAAAATATTGTGTGAAAAGTCTAACTTCTACTTTGTAAGATCATAACACACTTGTTAACTTATTGTATGATAGCTCTAACTTGACAAGAATATATTATGACACTTTAAACTAGATAAGGCATATACTGTTACAGTTTAACAAATACAATCTGTGAGTGAAGAGTATAGGAGGCACACATGAAGGAAATTTTTAAAGCACCAAAATAGGTAACCCTGTACCTCTTCATATCATCTCAACTAAACCTCTCAATCAAGCTTGCATTAGTAACAATAAAAGTAAGAATTAGTAAACTGTAATCTTAAAGAAATATAACAATAAGCAAATGACATTACATATAAAGTGAATCATAAAAAAGTAAATCATCAAATACAACATACATCATGAAGTCAAACACATAAGTAATACTGGATATAACATTGCTAACAACCAGAAAAGCACTGGCCAAACCAACTAAATTACCAAATTACATATTTAGGACAATTAACCATCATTACTGGGGTTAGGAGGATTTTTTTTTCAAAGAAGTGGTGGGTGATGCTCAAAACTTCTTTGAAAAAAAAACCCTCAAACTTCTCCTGCTTACGTCCCTCCTGATGTGCTGCTCTTATTTCCCACATTGTCTTCAGGTAATGTCCCTGGCTCAGTTTGGGTGGACTGTGATTGCTGGCTAGTTCCAGGACACGGCTTTATGGTCACTGTTCTTAACTCTGATTTGACCTCCTGCAACTCCTGATGTAAATTCTTTATTGTCTGGTCAGCCTGAAGAATCTTCACTGCATGAGATTTCTCCATGTCAGCAAGCATTTTCTGTTGGTTCTTTCTGTGATCCTGGTGGGAGCTTTCCAGGTCCTTGATTGCCGCATCATGGCGTATTTTCATTTTTTCTATGTCGTTGATTTTAGTGTTTAGTGCAGTTTTTAAACTTTTCAACTCCTCAAGTAAAACCTTCTCAGTCTCTTCAGCCTGACAACGTTTAGTCTTAGACAACAGTGACTCAGAAGCAAGTTTTTCTTCATAGCATTTCCTCATCTTTTCGTTCTCTTCGATCTTCTCATTCAGCTGATTCTGGACAGAACACAACTCATTCTTCAAACTGGCCTCTGTCTTGGTTCTCTCATGTTTTTCATTCTCATACAAACTCTGCTTCTGCTTGAGCTGCTTCTCAAAGGATAGTTTCATCTTTTCTGTGTCCTTCTTCATGTTCAGCAGTTTACTATCAGCCTCACGTAAGCTCTGACTAAGATCGTCATTGGTCTGTCTAGCCGTAAGAAGCTGACTTTCAGAAGAACTCTTCTGAGAGCTGAGCTTCTCTTCATATAATTTTTTTGTCTGTTCTTTCTCTTCAGCCATTTTAACCAGCTTTGCTTTGGTGTCACATAATGACTGAGTAAGACCCTCCTCAGCCTTCTTCAGCTCATCAATCTTCTTCTCATAGCATTTTTTCAATTTTTCTTTCTCGTTTTTCTCTTTCTTCAGCTCAGTTTTGCTGTCATCCAAGTGACGCGTTTAAGATCCTCCATAGTCTTTTTTTCGCCTCGTGAAGCTGGTCCTCATATGATGATTTCATCGCTTTTTCTCATCTTTCACTTTCTGCAGCTCAGTTTTGGTGTCATTATAGCACTGACTAAGTTTATCCTTTTCCTCACGAGCAACAGCTTGTCTTCATAGGAATGTTTTAACGTATTTTTCTCATCATTTACCTTCTCCAGCTCTTGTCTGTTAGGATAGGAGCCCTCGGTAAGTTGCTCGTATAATTTTTCCATCTGTTCTTTCTCTTCTAAGGACTGTTTCAACTTCTCATTCTCTTTGGTCTCCTTCTGCAACCTAGCTCTGGTGTCACACAAGTAATCATTAAGACCCTTAATTCTTTGACTAGTCTGTTGACGCTCCTCGTCATAGATTACTTTCATTCTTTCATTCTCATCAGTCTTACTCTGCAGCTTAGCTCTGGTATCAACCAGGCAAAGTCTAAGATCCTCTGAAGCCTGGTTAATCTCACAAAGCTTCTCTTCACAGAATTTTTTCATTTTTTCGTTTTCATTCTTCAATTTTTGCATGTCAGTTTTGGTGTCCTTCAAGCAATGTTCAAGAGACTTCAAAGTCTCCATATCCTTATGAAGCTGCTCCTTAAAGAATATTTTCATTTCTTCTCTCTCATTGGCCATTTTCTCTCTCTCAGTTTCGCTGGCACACAAGCGCTGAGTAAGATCCTCCTCATTCAGGCGAGCCTTATGAAGCTGCTCCTCATAGGACTTTTCCATTTCATCCTTAGCTGTTGTAGTTTCTGACAACTGCTCCAGGGCCATTGTGTTTTCACGTTCAAGGTTCTCAATTGTCTTTTTCAATGTGGTATTTTCATCACATTTTAATTTGTATTCAATTGTTTGGTCTTTTAGGTCATGCTCAGTTCTGTTGAGGGCTGAGTTTCTCTGCTGCAGGTCCGACAACAGTTTGTTTTTCTCCTTCAGCTCTTCTGTGATGGCTTGTATTTGCTTCTCAGATTTCTTCTTCTCTTCCTCTAAAGAATAACACTTTGTTTTGTAAAAAGTGCATTCCTCTGATACAGTTTTTAACTGCTCATTTTCCACCTCAAGTTCCTCCATCTTTTGTTTCAGTGCTTTTTCATCATCTTCGAACGATATCTTGAAATCCTCATAAATGTAATCCAGTGCCCTCAGTTTCTCCTCTGTAGATCTGATTTTTCCACCAGTTCCCATTTTTCTCATGGCCTCCTCCACAAGCCGATTTTTGTCCTCAATTTCTTTTTTGAGGGACAAAATCTCTTGAGCATCACGTTCTTGTTTGAGGATAAAGATTTCAAGACGTTTGTCAGGCAGACTGGATTGGTCTTCCTGCTTCTCCACTGGGACTCTTTCAGCCTCCCTAGATTCCTTGAGTTGCCACTCCAACAGCTTTTTAAGGGTTTCATTTTCTTGTAAAAGAAATTTGTTTTCCATGTGGACGTGCTCTTTCTTCCTACTCCTCTTTTCTAATTCCTTGCGCAGGGACTCGATGAAAGTGCTTTGGCTCTGGGTCTGCCTGGTCAATTCTTCAATGATAGATTGAGCTGTTGGCTCCATTATCGTCTCCTGCTTGGTCTCAGTGATATTCACGGTTCTTCTCTTCATGGTTTGCTGCTGAGTAAAGGGCCGTCCTACTGTCATGGGGGTCTATTTATAAACTCACATTCTCTGATGCCATTGATGTCATTGCTCCCTTTGATGTTGTCTCAGAGCCTTTGAAGTCAGGTGTTCCAAACATGTTACCATGGTAACCCATGTTGCCCTTAGCAACAACTTGTTTAGCCTGGGAAGACTCTGGGCCATTTTGGAATTTGTATACTCTTTATACTCTAAAAACTTTTACTACGCTCTACTCAATTTAATCAGAGAAACATTTTTACACTTAAAAATATTCAGTAAATATGGAAGCTATGAAATTATTTAGATTTGTCTAATAAAATTAAGTAAACTTAAAAAGTTTAAGCAGATCTGAACAACTACATTGAGTGCCATTAAATAAAAAAAAATAGTTGATATGATTACAATTTGAGTCTAAGCAATAGAAACTCTTAATTCAAATTATTATTTAATAAAACAAATCTGACACATTTACATAATGTTATTATCAAATGTAATTCATACTGGGCAATCAAATATCAGAATAATTGTTACATTTACTTAATTTTTAAACATGTATTTACTCTTAAATCTAGGAGTACTTCAGGTCAACATATGAAACCAAATAACAAAGCCATCCCACAATCATCAGCATTTTTATTATACATTTGTGTGACAAACATAAAATATTAAGTTTAAATCTGAACAGTTTATCTTTGCACATGACACAAAACTTCTCTGTAAAAACAGCTGAATTGAACTCTCATTAATATGGAGTTTCTCAAACCTTGGTGAAATGCACCAAGACAAATGGGCTCTTCAATTTATGTTACGGCACGATAGCATAAAATGCCAGTTAACAGAGTTTTGTATTGATTGAAATCTCAACTTCCATTACATAAACTCTTGGTATAATACCTAATGCAACTTTCAACATGTTTTATTCTTGCCAGTAAACATGCAACAATGTCCATGTCATCATCAGGATGAATGAATGCACCATATGGCCTAAATTCACCAAGAACAATTACTGTATTTGTCTAAATTTCACCAAGAATAACAGTCTGCATCCTCTTGAAATGTACCGAGAACAGTAACATTTCAAATTACAGTTCCACAACAGCAGCCAATACCAGTCCAACATGAAGCCTCAACTATTATGTAAACATTAAGACAACAGTTCAGCTGAAAATCAGACAGATAAACCTTGCCAATGAAAGTTCTCTCAGTAAGAGAACATCTTTCTGAACAGTGCCAGCAGCTACATACAGAGGTAATTCTTCAGACTTGAACCTTGTTGGATAGTTTTCCAGAAACCAACTCCAGCAGTACTTTCTGGGACCTTAAAGGGAAACTCCGGTAATTTGACACCTGGACCTTATTTTTAGGTTTGTGCATGCTCATATACTCACTCAGACAAACATTGTGCAGTTCGGAGTCCTTCAGAAGTTATTTAGATCCAACCGATGTAGCCGCACTTAGCGGGGGCCACGGCAACGGAGCTTCAGCGCGGGACGTAATCTCTGCAAAATCACTCGTCTTTACCACAGCCCGGTTTGTCATTGCAGAGAAATCCTCCAGAGTAGTCAGACATATATTCCTGGATAGATCCATACGCTTGTCAGCCGGTTTCAAGTCCCACTCTGAGCAGTAAACACACTCCTCTTCTGTTGCTATCGGCGATCACTGTCCACAAGCGCACCACCAGTTAGCATTGAGTCGTGGACGTGCTCCTGTTTGTTGTTCTCGAGCCAGCTGTTCGTCTCTCTCCCTCCGCATTCTTCTCTCATGGAGCTCCTGGTCCGTGTACTCAGACTCAAACCGTCGTCAGAAGTCTGACTCTTCGGCATCAGATAAATATTCTGCCATGTTTCTCAGCACTGCCGGTGTTCTGCCGAGTTGTCCTACCCATCGACACGTCCTACTTTGTGTCACTGCACATGCGCACGAGTGATGGTTAGGGTTAGGATAAGGGTTAGGGTAAGACTTCGTAATGTAAGGTAGGACGATTCGCGGAGGTAGGACAACTCGGCAGAACACCGGCTAAAAGTAGGTCAGCTGTACCTTTGTGTCGCGCGGCTATGACGTCATCAAAAGTTTGTTTACCAGGTCAGCTGACCCACCTGAAGAGGGTAGATGAGCTGACTTTATGATAACACTGGTGATGGATGAAAAAATATAGCTGAAATGAGCGATTTTGCCCTATAAGGAGCTTCAGCGCGGGACATAATCTCTGCAAAATCGCTCATTTCGGCTATATTTTTCGGCTATATCCCCAAGACTGAGGACGGTGCTACCTTCAATCACAATCCCGACATCGACTGACCCATCTCGGTTCTGCAGCAGATAAGTCTTCATCACCTCTTCTGCCAACTTCTCTTGAACACTGGTAAATCCATCAGCAGCATCCTGCAGACATTGTAAAGATAAATGTTAGAACTCACTTACAACCTGCATGGAACTTGACAATTACCGCCTACTAACATTAAAGAGTGTAGCAGCACATACATGAAGTGGACAACCTAAATAATTCTACTGTGGTGGAGCCAAATTTTCTTTTTTTTTAATCTCTTTTTAAGCCAGACAAAAATAAATATTGCTTCCACATTTCTCCCTCCAAACAAAATTTGACACAGAAAATAACATTTGATGTATTAAAAGCAGGACAGACAGTGAAATCAGTCAGCATTGATGAATAAAGGCAGACTGATTTCACTGTCTGTCCCTTTTTAAATCAGTCAGCATTGGTGAATAAAGACAGACTGATTTCACTGTCTGTCCCTTTTTAAATCAGTCAGCATTGGATGTAGGTGATGCATACAGTGCCTAATGTCCACAGCTACATTATACTTTATGAATAGCATTGTCATCTATGTGCGTGGTAAGGAAAGAACAAACTACTGCAGCAACTCTACAATCAACCATGAACACATTGTTAAAAACGGCATAAAACTACAGCCTTATATCTACCTCAGAGTCCTTGAGCAAGGCGCGGGCATCTTCTCCGAGATGGTCGATGATACATCAGGTCACAACCCGTCGTGTCCCTTGAATAGGGATTCCACTCTACAGAACAGATTTTTTTAACAATTAATACAATGCAACACGACACATTCCAGCAGAACTTTGTTTTTTTTTTTTTTTTGAAAAACTTTAATGTCAAACCTTTTTCAATAGAATTTTACATTATAAAAATGTAACTGCAGTTGTATGCAACCCCAATGATTCATAATTAAATAAATAAAAACAACATTTCGAAATAAGAGCCATTTTGAAAAATAAGAAATATCAGAAAATACCAAATAGTAGCCAGGGTGTTTATTTGCTTAAATTACTGAGCAGACCAGGCATTTATTTGGGACCAGGCGACTATTTGGGACAGGCGTTTAATTCCTTTTGCACAAACATTTTACTTAGCAAAAAGTGACAAAATATGGTAAATATAATCAAACTATTTATTTACACTAGAATGAATAACACCTGTACATTTTCAAGAGGAGATTACAGTACAGTTGTTACACTCTTGTCTTCTTCTTTCAACTCGGCACTCTCTCAACACTCTTAATATCGATCAGGAATGACTGCTATTAAAGGAAAGGTTGTCCTTTTTTTTTTTTTCGCTGCACCAGGGACATGGAGATAAGCAGCAACGTACCGCTAACTGACATGACTGGCCTCCCTGACTTTAGTTCAGGACAAAAAACAAACAGCGGCAGTGGCAACGTCCTCTTCTTTGAATTTTCAAAGCCTAGTATGTAAGATTCTGTCTTTCTGCGCTCTAGTGCCCTCTGTGGATGTTGAGTGTAACTGCACTGTCATGAAACAGAGCGCCTCACACCAACATACATTTGTTGACATACAGAGGGAGGAGAATGTGAATTAATTACACCAGGCGTTTATTTGGAACAGGCGTCTATTTGTCAAAATATACTGCTACACCAGGCGTTTATTTGGGACTGGGCGTTTATTTGGTATTTTACGGTATATAATATGGCCGCTACATTGTAAAATTAGGCAACATAATTTTTATGTGTTTCATTTTCCTTTAATATCAAATTATTATAATTAAATATTTCATAATGATCATTTCATCATTTTATAAGTTTTTATGAAATAATGTCTTTTTATTAATTTTCAGAGTTTTTATAAAATTAAAAAAAACTTTTAAGTCAAATTTCATTTCATAATGTCCTTTTCCACAATGGCTTTTTTATTCAGCAGAATGACTTGGTCTGGACAATCCAGATGCGTATAATTGGATATTGTGGTGTGATGTTCAGTGGGTGTAAGAGACTGAGGGACAGAAACTAGCTAAGAAAAAGCAAGGCTGGATGATAGGAAGAGGAATAATGGACAGGAGACAATTGCAGGATAAAGACAAATTGATAAGGATATGAATATGTAATTGTAATGATAATAAACTTGAATGACAGAAATGTGAATGAAGCATTATGATTATTGCAGGTAAGGAATAATTTGAACAGGTGGAAGCTAAATTTAAATACCTAAAGTAAAACACTTGTTTGTGCCCGATGTCTCTCTCCTGCAGCACCTTCAGACGGACGATAAACAGTGTTACAATATTAAGCAAAAAGTCCGGTTTAATAATGTTCTCATTCATGTCCATAGCTTTTGGAGAAATGTTTACAGATCTAACAAAATGGCCCCCCATTTCATTTACACATTGCTGTTGTAGTGGGAGCAGAGGCTCCAGCTTTGGTTTTCTCCTTTGCTGCACTTAAATGTAGCCTCCTGGAAGTAGGTCAACTCCTCGCCCTTGATTAGCTGAACCAGATATAAAGCACCTGTGACCACGTGGCTCCCCTTTCTGTCTTGCCTGCTTGCTGCTTGCCACTTGGTTTGTGTTGAGGTAAGTTGAGAATCAAAGGATTTCAATCTGATTCCAAGTAATTGTGCATTTGATTAGAATTAACAGTTTGACTGGTCCTTAGTTCCTCCTGTCTGCATGTCTGCCTGTCTGCCTCTTTGCCTTGTGGGAACTCTGCTTCTGGTTCACTGAGGTTGGTTTAGCCAAACATCAAGCCTTGCTGAGATGTAACAATTTTTCAAAGAACTCATGTTATCTCTTTTATCTAGCCTGTTTTCTGCTGGCCTTCACCTGTGGCACAAGACTTGAAACCTGGCTCGCTATCATTGTTCCAGTGAGCTGGTGAGTGGGTTAAAGTAACTAGGGTTAATTACATGTTATCAATGAGTTATTATATGTAATGCATTTATTTTCTCTATTTTAGGCCGGGTATCGGCTGCTGTTTTGCCTGTAAAGTTGTTTTAGCTTTTAGGTATCTTTTATATTGGACCAACTGGTTTAGATTTTTTTCTTTGTTTAATACTTTTGTGGTGGAGGCTAGGCACTCTAGGTGGTTCCCTGCACTGTCTTGTAGTGGTAAGCGCACCGGGACACTATAGTCTTGCACCTGTTTGTTGTGAGTTCACGAGTTGTGAGTAGTTGCACTCCTGGAACACACCGGTTGATGTTAGGCTGCCTCCCCTCTGCTGGCACCCCTCACTTTTTCTTTCTTGTTTAGGATTTTTAAATTATTTGTGATTGGAAGTGTCATTTTAGCCCCCAAAACAAACTATTTATATTGTAATAAACTTGATTTTTCTTAAATCGACTATTTCACTGTTTTTCACAGCAATAACTACCCCCCTTTCTTCACAGATACTTCCAGTCTTAATAATCAATAAAATTTACAATTGTTTTGGAACCACGTCTCTGTCTTAATTCAGTCGTTGAACTTGTGTTGCCTTTGGCTTATTGAGGTGTTCATTTAGTTCCTGGGGCACACTTCCCCAGTGGCGTTGTCGGGTCAATTTGGTTGTGAGGTTGTTTCCCTATTTAGCATACACCAGTGTTTAAGGGTCCCACCCTGCCACACTGTCAATCATATCTACAACTACAATGTAAAATATAAAAGAATATGAAATTTTTTCATAAGTGTTTCATTTCTTTAAGACAGGTTCCATGCAATGTGGAGAAAAGAGAAGTATTATAACACATGAAAAGCATGAAAATGTGTTGCCTACACATGCTGGGAACCTTTTTTTTCTTCCAAGCAAACACTTTATCCTTCAGTACATTGTAATAGATGCCACTTACCTTCTCTGTTTTGATGTCTTTCTTTACCTTCTCTTCATAAGAAGTGTTGGTGCTGTAAAGCATAGATTAAAATTTTAATGTACTTGACAGAAAAAAACAAAACATATGCCTTTGCTAGCTCTAGGTGTCATCAAGGGTTCACTCAAAAATATCACATGAAGTCCTGAGAATATTTCAGGTATTAGCCCATCCCACTGTTCAGATATGAAAAGAGGCTGAAAATCAGTAGTCCTAAAAGGTGTTTCTCCTCTATAACGCACATTTTACATCTTGGAGGCCATGCCTTTCCACATACAGGCGTTCATCTCCAGAGGAAAGTAAAGCCAGAGATAGCCTGAGAGGGAACAGGTCTGACACAACACCAGAGGGAACCGTCCACGTCCGCGGCACACAGCCCTACGGACGTGGACGGGTCTCAAACTATCTTCAGTCTGTCACGATTTATCGAGCAGTTTTTGCAAAGTCACAGAAACATGGAGCATATCCACCCAGCCTCCTCTGACCCCACCTTGCTCGTTCAGCATGCACCATCATGTCTGAACATGAAGCTAAAATTCTAATAAATTCATCATATAAAACAATTTTTTTGGTGACTGTGTGTTAGCTAAGCTGTATGGGGACTAGAAATTAATAAAATGTGCTACTTACCGGGGTACAATGTCCTCAGAGCGGCTCGTTGCCCATTGTTCCTCGTGTTGAGAGAGTAGATATCCCACAAACCCTTTCTCCTCCTGCGCAAAACAGCTTTTTTAAGTTATTGTTAAAAAAGAAAATTATTGAGTTAGAATGACTAATTATTAAAGTTCTTAAAACCAATTGATATAACTGCTCCATATTCATAAATTCTGACTGATATTTACTGAAAATATTACAGATATCTTCGAATTATATTGTGTTTGTTAAAGACTTATTTCATTTGTGAAATAAACTTAAATAATAGATGTAAATATGAGACAAAATTAACTGTTGGATTTTTGAGCATTTATTTTGATATGTATAACTCAATCACTTTTTGGATTTTCAGAGATTTTTTTAGTATAATATACTTTTTAATTACCGTGATATATACTAAGACCCTGAATGACTTTTTTAGAGTGTATGTGCTTTCAGCAACTTGTGGAGGGAAAAGAGAGTTTCACCTGTGTACGTAGTCCAGTAGTTTACCTGTACGACTAATCACGAAGCAGGATGTTTTTGCTCAGTGTTGGTAGGTGCTGTGTAGCTAACCGGCCAGCTATGTCTAGTATTATCTTTACTACAAGAGGATGCCGAAACAACTGGATCAAGAGGAGAGAGCATTTGAAACAGGATTGTTTTGAGCCTCAGACACCACTTTTTTTTAAAAAAATAAAGGAAACAGTGTCTCAAAACATTTGATTTCCTCTGTTAATTTCCACTTTTGACTGTAGAATTGATAAATTATATACATTCAGACAGAAGCCACGGGAAATATTAAAAAAAACACACTTGTTTTGTGATTTTCCCCCCTGCAATAGACTTTGGACATGTCTGCATCACTTGTTTGTAAATATTACCATTTATTACCTGCTTGTAAATATGACAATTTATCACGTCTTTGTAAATATGACCAGATGTCACCAATTTCTTACAAACATAAAACAGATATGGACTAGCTTTAACACTTTAAGCGATAAACTTTGTATCTGAAGACACTGATATGGATGATGAAACTCATGATTTTAATAAAACACAACAAGCTTTTAAGGATTTAATCTTTATTTAAATAATGTGCATTGAATGGTTAGAAATGACCTTATTTTTGACTTTAAATTACATGCATTTTTAAATTGCAAATGCACACACTAACAATAGTGGATTAGGCAATAATTCAAAATATACATATTCTTTCCCTCAAAATGGAAGTAATTGACCTAACTTCTGTGTTGTCCCGAGCACTAAAATCTGATTGGTCAACAAGATCAAAATATCAGCATGATAGTACGCCTCATGACGAAAAAGATTACTCTGCACCTCACTGATGCTTGGGTCATATCCAATGTTGTTATGGTCAGAGCTGGATCAAGAAAATGATTAAATATTAATTTAATGAATGTACAATACAATAAAATGGCTGAGGTTGGACTTGAAGCAAAAGAAATGTCAGTCAGTAGACACTGGTCCCAGGCATCTCTCCTGAGCGACGAGGCATCCTCTCTGGATAACAGAAAATAGTAAAACAACCTGCTGTGCACCAGCCAGGACCACATGAGCACTTTGGAAGTCAGCCTCTCACCAGCTTTACAAAACCACCTGATGAATGGCAGAGGTCCCACATGGACTTGATGACCAGCAAAGGCTTGCCACTTAAAATCTGGTTGTTATATCTTAGAGGAAAAAAGGGAAATCAGTGAACTAAATGATCATGAAAATGTACACATGGTGTGATTCATGAAAAAAGATCATATTAATAATTTGAAAAAATAAAAGCAAGAAAGCACCTTGGTCCAGACTGCATCAATGTTGTGCTTAAATAACCTGAAAGCAAACTCTGTTATGTAATATTGTGAGTAATATCACCCTGGTGCATTAAATTAGTCAAGTGAACGTTGGAGCCCTGCAGTGATCACACTCCTCGTTGTATATACCTTACTGTTTTGTTATTTTTTGCTTATTAACACTGCTCCTGATGACGGAAGATTTCAGTCAGTAATCACAGACCCTCAGTCCACTTTTTCACCTGACAGCCCGACTGCATTCACTTACCTGGCCTACACTTTCTTATCTTGCTCCATGGCACTATGGGAGATCTGACCAGATACTTACCCAGCATATGTTCATCAGGTCAGCATCCGGCTGTACCTGCCACAAATGTTAAATACATTGGGTCCGAATCCCGGACGAGCCCCCAATTTATGTTACAACCAGCCTAGAGGATACTAGAAGAAACATAAAATTGATCACTCCTTTCTCACTCCCAAGGCACACCAGCAAGAAACCACAAACACGATCTTGTAGTCCAAACAACATTTTTTTTTAATAATCCTTTTCTTCTTTTTTTTACAAACTCAATCCAAGTTAACTCGGGGTAAAGCAAACTAAAACTAAAACAACAAAACCACACTCTTATAAATCTAAAATCTTACCTAAGCAGTAAAGAAAAAGAAAATAGATCCAAACCTAAAGTGTCTCACTCACAGAAAAACAAGAGAAAACAACAAAAAAAGCTCTACTCTCCCCTATATTACCTTACTGCTTACTGAAATAATTCTCACCAAATCTCACAAACAAACACTGCTTCAACAATCAGTCTTTTAAAAAAATGGTGTTGGGAAGTGAGAAAGGAGGGTCAGCGTTTCTTCTTCGGCTGTCACATTTAAAACACCGGCCATCAGCTCTCAGCCAATCAAGTCTCCTCCGCTGCCGTCCAATCAGGACACTCCACTTGCGGCAGCGTTAGCAGTTGCACAGAGGAAGGGAGGAAGAAAAAGAAAGGTGCTCCTCTACACAATGAACAACACATAAATTAATAAATGACACACAGTCATAACACAGGTAACACAATAAAATAACAATACAAATTCTACAATTTCTTAATTGCAATGAAGTACAACAATACAATTATTTTCATTCTATACAACATATAGAATGAAAATACCTACTTTTTACTAAATTACATTTATCTGATACTTGTAATTACTTTTTACATAATAAACATATAATATCTCATATGATATATTCAGCTTTGGGTAAGTAACTCTAAAAGTTGTAGATTTACTGGAATCTTTTTCTTTTATTTTAAAGGAATATACTACTTCACTGTTACTGTCTGTACAGAACATTAAATGACCTACTACACACATAACACCAGAGTTCTGTATGAGTTAAGGATCAGGGTCCTCTCACCACCAGTAATAATCTCTGAAATGGTCTTGATTATTTTAAATTGAATTATTCTTATTACTATTAATTTATTTTCTTTATTGCATTATTATTATTATTGTTATTATTAATTAATTATTATTATCATTGTTATCAATTAATTTATTTATCTATTTCAGTAGGATGTATAAATGTATGTATGTAAGTTGTTGTGATCCTGGAGAAACGCCTTCTCGTTCTGTTGATACATGTGTATTAACTGATTGACATTGAATTTGAATTTGAATAATGAAAATTCTGTGATCTATAATGCTTTCCTTCCATAATATTGAGGCTGCACGACTTGCCTAGTGGCCTCTTCGTGGTTGCCATTGGCCTGTGGTATGCCAAGGTATTTGTAACTCTCCTCCACATCTGCTATTCTGCCCTCTGGGAGTGTTATGCCCTCTGTATGGACTACCTTCCCTCTTTTTGTCACCATTCGGCCACACTTCTCCAGTCCGAACGACATTCCAATGTCATTGCTGTAGATCCTGGTGGTGTGGATCAGTGAGTCGATATCTCGCTCGCTCTTGGCGTACAGCTTGATGTCGTCCATGTAGAGGAGGTGGCTGATGGTGGTCCCGTTTCGGAGTCGGTATCCGTAGCCAGTCTTGTTGATTATTTGGCTGAGGGGATTCAGGCCTATGCAGAACAGCAGTGGGGGCAGAGCATCTCCTTGATATGTACCACATTTGATGGAGACTTGTGCAATTGGCTCGAAGTTAAGGGTGGTGTCATAGGCTTTCTTGTAATCAATCCAGGCAGTGCACAGGTTGGTCTGTCTGGTTCTACAGTCTTGAGCGACTGTTCTGTCTACCAGCAGCTGATGTTTTGCTCCCCTGGGATTCTTACCAATGCCTTTCTGTGTCTCTGTCATGTATTGATCCATGTGCCCACTTTGCCGCAATGATGCCTGACAGGAGTTTCCATGTTGTGGAGAGGCAGGTGATTGGCCGATAGTTGGATGGGACTGTTCCCTTCTGGGGATCCTTCTGGATCAGGACTGTGCGGCCCTTGGTCAGCCATTCTGGGTGGGTCCCATCTCTCAGCAGTTGGTTCATTTGTACTGCTCGGTGCTCATGGAGTGAGATCAGCCTCTTAGGCCAGTACATATGGATCATACCACCAAGAAGGGTGAGGATAAAGAGAATCAGATCTGATCCAGTATTGCACAATTCTGAGGTTTGTAGACCAGTAATAAAACCTAAAGTTTGGCAAGACCATTGCAAAGTACATCTTAAATAAAAATAGAAGACAGTTGTAGACCAGGAATATTTTGGTGGGTTTAAGGGAATGTTTTAATTTTGTATGTAAAGCACTTTGAGTTGCATTCATTTGTATGATAGGCGCTTTATAAATAAAGTTTGATTGATTGATATGTATAACATAAAGTCATAATTATGAGATAAAAGGTCAGTTATGAGAAAGAAGCCAAAATTGTGAGATTGAAAGACATAATTATGAGATAAAGTGATATTTATGAAATAAAAAAGTCATAATAATGAGAAAAAAATCAAAATTTTGGGATAAAAAAGTCAAAATTATGAGAAAAAGAGTCATATTTCTGAGATCACAAAGTCATAATTATGAGATAAAGTAATTATTATGAAATAAAAAGTCATAATTACAAGAAAAAGTCAAAATTATGGGATAAATAGTCATAATTATCAGATAAAAAGTCATTTTGGGAAAAAAAAAGTCATAACTGTGAGATAACAAAGTCATAAATAATTATAAGAGAGGTGCATTGCTATAGCATCGTCCATGGACATGGGGCACATGCACAAACGGTATCTCATAATGTCGACTTTTTATCTCATAATAATGACTTAGTATCTATTTATTTTTAGTTTCCTGATTTCCTTTTTTTAAAGTTGTGGGAACAGGTTCAGATTCAGATTCAGAATATTTATTGTACCCTTGGGTAAATTCAGTTTACAGTGAGTGAGTTCTCTCGTATTATAGACACACAAAACAACACAAAACAAGACAAGACAAAGGCGACATCGCTTAGGCTAAAAGAACAAGAACAAGAAGGACAGCCCTGAGATAAGAAGCAAATAAGTTAAAACATCAGGAAACCTGAAAATGTGTCAAACCAAGCTAAAAGATAAATATGTGCCATTCATAAAAACAAGATAGAAGAAGAAACAGTGCAAGGAATAAATTCCATACTGATGTTAGTTAACAGAGAAAGATTGCTTAGGAAATAACAAGAAAACTACGGTAACATATCAAAATCCTACAGACACAGGTCTTGAATACCTGTGAATTTATATAGTTTGTTAGAGTATTCTAAGAGGACTTAAAAGCACCAGTGTGCCTCATTCTACAATTTAAAATAAGTAAATTATGACAAATCCTGCAGACAGTGTTTTCCTTTAGTTAGCAACAAGCTATGTGCCCACTGGCAACTTTTGTTGCCACTCACAGAAATAAGCCCATAAACAAATAAATATTTATCCCAGGTAAATTTTTTTGGTAGAGGGTTACTCTAGAGACTTGAATGATTAAATAATCATGAATATGTTTTGGGGGAAAGCATGAGAAATGTATGAAAATGATCTCTTTCGAGGAGGATCTGCATCCTCCATTTCTTCCACCGGAAGGAGCAGGAAGCAGATGATGTCATGTGACATACTTGGAAACTATTTTTTATAAACCAAAATCATTATCCAAGTTGTCTACTAACACATAGGTGCAAAAAGTTGCATGACTACCGCTGACATTTTTGGTTGTGAGTAGAAAATGACAGTTTGGCAACAAAAGTTGAAATGAAGAGAATAAAGTTGAAATACAGTACATTTCAAGCTTTAAAGAAAGCTGAGGCACTCAGAGGTACTGATTAAAAAAGCCTTTATTCCATCAGGGCTACAAGATCATAAAAAACATGCCAACATGTTTCAGCCATCTAGACCAGGAAATTGTGTAGAACTGGACTTCTCTCCTTTTTTGTAGCTTTTCTAGCTCCATTATTTTAAATATATATAAAAAAACACTTCCTGAGTGTATTTAATGTAAAGTTTGAAAAGCTCTTTACTATTGTTGAGTTAGATTAACTGGCTGCTTTACTGCATTGAATGAAATAACTTTGAGTCTGATCATGTGACAATTCAAAACCATGTGACCTGTCCAAAAACCTATAAAAGGAAGTAGATTGGCAGCCATTTTGTAGCAGCCCTGATGAAGGCCTAGATGGCTGAAACATGTTGGCTGCGGTCGAATAGTTACCTCCTAAGCCCTTTCCTATCTACTTTTCCTTAACGCTGATGGAAAACGTCATGAGGTTAAGGAAAGGAGAAAGGAGAATTCAGAAGGATTAAGGAAAGGAATACTGCTGTGCAGAGAGAATCCGACTACACTTTCACTACGCTACGTCATCATGTGGCGCGGATGTTACTGCTGCGGTTAAACTACAATTTTCTGAAGGTGGACTACAAAAGACGCATTATGCATCATGTATCACAACAATGTTGTTCCTTTCAGACAACATTGAACATAATAACCTGGTAAAAATTACATCTGAATAACCAATGTTGAAGTGAGGATTTAAATAAATCTGTAATCTCATTATCAACATGAACACCAATCAGTGCATGAAAATAAATGAACTGAAGGAAAGAAATGCACAAACTGTTAAGACCACAATCTAATGGTGTACAAATGATTCATATTGAACCATGTTTAAAACATAATCAACATCAAATGTCTCATATCCTGCTCTCTTCAGAGAATCAGACTGCTGGAAAGTTAAGGCAGGTTTTGGTAAACTTTAGAAAGGATGATCAGCAGAGGGAACTCAGATGGTCTGTGTGATTTGTTCGTCATTATTCTGTTGAATTCGGAAGCAGTCGGAATACGCGCTGTTTATAAAAGCTGTTGCCGCGGTGAATTGTGGGACAGAATAATCTCCTCTCCTTTGGTAAAGGATGGTCCGGTGTATCCTATGCTAAAGGAGATAATAAAGGAAGCATTGAGCCACCTTTCCTATGCATTTCAACTATTTGAACAGCTCTAATCATGAACTACTTCCGGTTCATTTCCCTCCGTTAGGAACCTTCCTAAGCGAAAATGACTTTTCGACCGCAGCCGTTGGCATGTTTTTTATGATCTTGTAGCCCTGATGGAATAAAGGCTTTTTTAATTAGTACCTCTGAGTGCCTCAGCTTTCTTTAAAGCTTGAAGTTGGATCCCTTTGCTGATGAGCACCAGAGAGATACACATTTTTGTCAAGCAACTTTTAAACCTTTCCAAAAACCCATGCAGTACTCCATGCATTTTCAAATTTACAATACATTTCAACCTTATTCTCAACATTTTTGTTTTTCTTGACACTTTGACTTTTTTTGTTGAAATTTCCTTCATGTCAACTTCCCCAAAACTATTGTCTCCATCTAACATGACCCTTATACTCTTGTGTATATATTAACAACATTGTGCTGTAATGAGAATAAAAGGGTTAGGGTTAGGTTAAAGGGCTGCTGTTAATTTTAAGGGTTAAACTAGAAAAGTAAACGCAATAGGGTGACATCAAGTAAAATGGGCCATTTAAGCTTTAGATGTCCCAGCCCCTCTGATTTTAAGAGCCAATGACAGCAAATGGTTTAAAATGGTTGACACAACTGTACTTGACAAGAAACAACAGATTTGATTGGTCTGTAGTTGTTATTGTGGGAGGATCTAAGATTCAAATCCACACTGCACCAGAAAACTGCATGGTGAGTTGACTGGCATAGGGATTTCTGATAAAAATGATAAGGATGATAACTCAAAACGTGTATATATAAAATGTTTGATGCATAATATCTGTCTTGATGACACCTATTAGAAATAATGCTTAAAGTGTGGTATTTGGACATATTTTTGGAATATTGATGCTTTTGTTAGTGGCCCATTTTAGCTTAACCTATTCAGGTAAGTTGGGCCCCCGGTTTCAGCTAAAATGGGCCACCCTTTTTATCAGCAACAAACGCACACATGCACATGTTTGGAGGGAATGGGGCCTGTATGTGGCCTGATGAGCAAATCAGTTGGTGTTCATTTATTCATTCATCATTTACTATGTAATTAATTATCCTGATAATATGAAATTGTTCTAACAAAGTATGTTGCCATATTGACAGTTGTTTTACAATAAAAATTAATGACTATCCCTTTGCAGCTGGACTGGCCCAACTTACCTGATAAGCGTCCCATTTTACCTGATCGGCTGGCCCATTTTACCTGAACTCTGCTTGTGTAAAAAAGTTGGCACAGCTGACCTTTCAAGACCTGTAGGGCCTATAAAAAAATATTTACTGGATAATTCCTACACAAAATGTAAAGAAAACAACCATTATTAGCCATAAAACCACATTTTAAAAGAATTGTTTTTTGTAAGTGCCTGAAGCTATTTACCAAAAAGTGGCCCAATTTAGCTGATATCACCGAGGAATAAGACTTCAGAAAAACCTGGGGCGAAGATAAACGGCAGTGTAAACTACTAAAAGTTCTTTCCAGTTTAAGTATAACATGATCAATCTTAAATTACTAACTTAAATCCAAACTTCACTGGAGTTGTTTTGTTTCAGATTGTGGTTCACTGATGACCCTGTTGATGGGTGTGTGTTTGTGTGTGTTTTTGTGTGAGTTGTTGTGCAGCAGCTGCAGGCTTGTGGACATGTGACCCAGCAGCTCACAGGAAGAGGACAAGAAGAAATGAGTCAGACGGATTCCTCCTCCTCCGCAGCCCCGCCTGATCCTCCTCGGCCCCCGTCGTCATGTCGTGGTGTCGAACTCTGTGTCAGTACGAGACCAACAAGCTGGTCCGGATCCAGAGCGTCCGGCTCGGCTCGTTAAAGTGGAGTCTGAACGGCTTCATCCTGCTGCTCATCTGGTGAGTTCACGCCACAGACCCTCACAGCCCGAGCATCGCGCGCTGCACGCCCTGCACGCGCACTCTGACGGTGGAGTCCCGTTACCGGGGACGTTTTCCGTCGTGCTGCGGCCATCAGTGCAGACCTGTGCACACCCTGCATGAGTAGGAGCGGGTTTGTTGAGGATCGTATTTTTAAATCGCAGAAATAACTCCGAGTTTACGTGATGACGTCATTAAATTAGTCTCCCACCTGCACGCTGACGGACCAAGTCTCCTCAGGTATCCATCAGGATCCAGTCTGCAGGATTTCAGTGCTCAGTCCAAAAGCATCAGGACAGATCAAACAGATTTAATCATTAAAATACCGCCAAAAATTATTCAGCAAATAATTTAGAAGTTGACCCCCGAAACACCTAAAAGTCGGTAAAAGCATTCCACAAATAAAAACATCAAATAGCCTAAACCAAACTATATTTAACTGAGCAGAAAAAGTTTACTTATAGTGAAAAGGTTAAAAGTACAAAATTCAAAAAAACATTTTACAAACTGAAAAATATTTCATGTCTTACAAATAATTCAATCCAATAAAAAATCTGACATAAAAAAACAAATGTGAAGGAATTTACAGACAAAATTAAATTAAATAAAAAAAGTTATTTCCTTCGATCTTATTTGTTTTATTATAAAAGTATATACAACCAGCGTTATTTATAAATAAACAACAGAGGTATTTATATCTATATATCTATATATATTTACATTTTACATATACAGCCCCTATAATGATTCACAAGATTTTCTCCTGCTAAAATAGGTTTATTCTTGCTGCCATGATTGCTGCATGTAGGTATTTAAAGGTGTATATTTATGTAAAAATGCATATCTTAAATGTGGATCAGTATATGAGCCTTATACTGTATGTCAAATGTAAATAGCATACATTGTTTTCAGCCTGCTCTATTTACCTTTATGTTAGTTATTAGAAATGTTTTAGATTTAAAGACCAAACTGCAGATGTCAACACCAACTCACATATGTTTTAAATTTGATAAACTATTTTTTTTAGCTTGGATGTTTCCTTACTGTATTTATTGAAAAGTTTTTGATGAACAAGCTTAAATAAATGCCCCTAAAATGAATTTAGCTGACTTTGTTGGATTATAAAGCAAACAGGCAGAAGGGAACACACCTTTAACATGAAGACCCTGTTAAAAACGGTTTTTTTTATTAGTATTTTTGCTTTATGTGTTGCATTAAAGTTTTATAGACTGAAAATGTATTTCATAGTTCTAGTATTTTTGCTCTCCCCTGTCTTTAAAGCACTCAGATCACCTGTATGATCGGGGTCTGGAAATAGCTGCCTGCTCTTCGACCTTCAGGTTCTTCCTACTCATGCCAGTTGTTTAAGCTCAAACTTTTGTAGAAACAGAACTTAAGAAATCCATTCTTTACCTCCGCCGAGAAGGTTATGTTATTGCAGGCATATGTTTGTTTCTCTGTTAGCAACATAACTCAAAAAGTTTTGGATGGATTTCGATGAAATTTTCAGGAAATGTCCGGATTGGAGCAAGGAACAAATGATTCTGAAACAGATATTGCTACATCCATTTTGTAAAATAAAGGATAATGCCTAAGTCACACATTCCCGTTTCTCATGGCGATTGTGCACAACTGTACACGATTATGGAGGCTGGTGTGATTGCTATCATACGGGATGAAATGACTATCTCTCCCCTGGACACACCCCGTAAATACACCGTCAGTAGCACCTCAACAGCACTTAAGGGGTGTTCGTCCTGCTCCAGTTAGGTTAATACAGCGATATGATGAGGATTGCATGAATATCCGTCCCACTGAAATGACGTCAGCCCAGCTTGAGCTCAGTTCACGTCACGTAAGCCCAGACTGAGCCCGCCGCTTGCTGCCTTGAACGGACACAGTCGGGCACAAATGGATACATCCTTGTCGGTCGTCCTCATAAAGCTTTCAGGATTGAGCCACGATCAGCCCGACTGAGCTCCGTACATGCCACGCTAATACCGTTCGCCTTAGACTGCGTTATGCTGCGTTCACACCACATGCTACTTGTACTACCTCGGCGATCGCTCTCCATGCAAAGTCAATGTACAGCCACGATGGGGTAGGGCTAACCCTCCCGCGATGCTACAGCCGCTTGTCACACTACCACATAGCTTGTCGCGCGATGTCAAATTAAAAACAAGTTGATCTATTCAGACGATGTCGTGCGTGGCTGTGCGGCAACAGCCAATCAGCGGTGTGTGTGTGTGTGACGGTACCCGAGACAGACAGTTATTCATCCGGACTACAGGGCGGATGAGTTGCATCTAGGCAGAACTAATCTCAGTGAGGACGTTAGTTCCGCCTAGACGGACCGCGGTAAACTCACAGATGATGCTGCTGCAGGGCATCAGCTGCAGTGTTTTGTGGTTGATAAGTGAGTGAAAATGATACAGCTGGAATAATGTCCGCTTAAACATCTTATTATGTGATATATGATATGATCACAGTAAAACTCGAGCGAACGTGACGTCACTGAGTGACAGCCGACGGCAACGACCAAAATTAGGTATTTATGGACGCGCGACACTACGTCAGCGGGCGACGCAACTTTTGTCGCTGGGTCACTTGTGGGTTGAACACAGCATTAGTCTTCCACCCCGCTATACTGAGAGCGGCGATTCTCCACGACAGTTTTGAACAGTTCAAAACTGACGGGACCCTTCCACGTTCCCCACCGTTCATCCACGACTATACAACGCTGATCCAGACCAAGTAGCACATGCACCACGACCAAAGCACGTTTCATCAGGATTATGACAATCGTGCACAATCGCCATGGGAAACGGGAATGTGTGACTTAGACATGACACGGCAACCAAAACAAATTGACAGGAGTCGGAGTGAAAGTGAACAAACAAAAATCCTTTTTATTTTCAACTCAATCAGCTTTATTTATATAGCACACTTAAACAGCCAGTGGCCTACCAAAGTGCTTTACAGTAGAAAAGGCAGACATGATAAAAACAATAAAACAATAAAAGCCAGTACAAGTAATAAATACAAATTAAAGCCGCAAGCGGCGATGATCGGGCCCTCGCCTCCCTTGCGTCCATTTGGCCTTGTTGCCTCCGCCACATATTGCTTCCACCAAATGCTGCTGTTGCGAAACGGTGGTGCTGCTAAATGTTGCTGGCCCCACGTCACAACCGCTGCATGTTGCTGCCACCATATACAAGCAGGTATTTGAAATATGAAACACAGCTAATGCCCAGTGGCACTGTTCCTATGTTGCAGGCACTTCATGTGAAGCAATACCTGCCTCAGCAAATAGCCACAACATAGATATGGTTAGGCCTGTACAGCATACAGATGAATGATGGCAATGATTCAGTGTAGAGCTGGGCCAAGAAGAGTTGGTAAATAAAAGAAAAATATAATGGCTCAATAATTAGGATTAACAGTGTCAGATCACCAGCATGAGAAAATGTCTTCCACAACTTAAAACAGCAACATACAGAGTCCACCACTTAAAACAGCAACATACAGAGCCTATGAGCATTATGTCAGACCATGTGATGCACCAATATCACAAATGTCTCTTGAACACTTTTAACCTCAGTGTTACTCAGTGAATAAAGATGATGACATGTCAAGAATCTATGGTGTCTCACTCTAAGCAGGGAGGTAGAAGCTTGGCTGACAGATCTCTGAGGTTGGTGTGGGGTGAAGAAGGGGGGTGGGTTAATTGGTGTGAGAGGTAACCTCAGCCCAGTCTGAGCAGGAGGGGAGGGAGGATGATTTAAAGCATGTTTAAGTGTTTTTGGCATTAACACTGATTGTGTCTATTAGATGCTGCTATTCCTATAACACAAATATATGTTTTAAGAAAAAATAAGTCCAGAGTGGAGCTGTGATCATGTGTGTTGAATTTGGGGAAGATTGGAGTATTCATCACTTACATATGTAATTTATGTAATTTCTAGAGCTTGGTGCGATTGCAGTATCAGAGAATTGAGCTCATAGATGTGTTAGGAGGTGGACATTGATCATGTTTGTGGATTTTGAAGCAGATTGAACCTTAAATGAAGGAAATAAGAGTGATTTCGAGGTTCATGGCGATCAGTGAAGTTTGAGGCTTCGCCATCGCCAGACCGTTTCAACTAAGGACACGACCTGAACACTGATGCTTCATGAAGGTGTGAAGACCCTTTCTGAGAATATTTGAGAGAAAAATGTTGAAAAACGGAGGAGATTTTAATGATAGAGTAAAACATAAGACTTCCTGTTACCAGCAGGGGGCGCTATATTTGAGAGTGAAACAAAGCATATAGATATACTCAGGCATGGACAGTGAACATGTGTACACATTTTGGTCCAAATCTAACATTTTACTAGAGAGTTATTAAGGTTTACGTGTTTACCAAAAATGGCGAACTTTGGGCGTCCTTCCTGGCCACGCCCATTGACTTATGAAATATCTTTTAATAACTTTTCATCGTCAATGTGTCTAGTATACACAAACCACATCTGGAATTGATCCGATAAAAACCCTAGGAGGAGTTCGTTCAAATGCGAGCCTTAGAATCGCTAAAATCGGAATTTCAACGTTAATTTACGAACTTCATGTTTTGACTTCCCTATGACAATTTATATATTTGTGATCGGCTGTGCCTGGGGATTATGCCCAAAAAATTTAATGCAAATCGGAGTTAGTGAAAAATTAATCAAATTTGGGCGTGGTTTCTGGCCACGCCCATTGACCTACGAAAATTCTTTTAATAACTTTTCATCATCAATGTGTGTAGTTTACACAATCCAAATCTGGAGTTGATCCGATAAAAAACCTAGGAGGAGTTCGCTCAACACGCATTCTGCAAATCGCCAAAATGCGACTTTCAACGCTAATTTGCGAACTTCCTGTACGGATTTGACGATGGGCGCAAGGGACTTTTTTGTAGGTCCGGGCATGATAGTTATGCCCAAAAAATTTCAGGTCGATCTGTGAAAGTAGCCAGATAGGGTGCAGTTTAAAGCCACTAGGGGGCGCTGTGGCGCACTTTTTTTTGTGCAAACACTGGATTCATAAATTTTTCGCCGTGACTGAACTTTGGGGATAGGCGCGTTCGCGTTTATCTCAAGGTGAAGGCACGCAATTTGGGGTTAAAGTGGACCAAGGATTTAGCGATTACAATAGGGCCTTCGCCGGCCATTCGGCTCGGGCCCTAATAAAAGCAATAAGAACAGGTACAGTACAGTATAGATATGCATACTGCCCAGTAAAACCAGTAAAAGGCCCAAATAAAAGTGGCTATACTTCACCAAAGGCTGAGGTGAACAAGTACGTTTTTAGCTGTGTTTTAAACGTAGAGAGGGTATTTGCAGTCGGCACATTTACAGGTAGTGCGTTCCACAGTTTGAGTGCCACAACAGAGAAGGCCCGATCTCCTTTGGTTTTTAGAGATGAACGAGGAACTTGAAGGACCATCAAATTAACATCATAGGTTCTCATAATGTGGGAGGAGGATAGGGCAGAGTGGTTGTGCCAAATAAAACCAAAATTACAATTAAACTCAGCCTATTTTAATTTAATCCTAAAGTCAAAAAAACAAACAAAAAGCCTGAGGATTAAAGTAATAAAACTATCTTAAATCAAAGTAAATACAGGGGTGGCAAAAACCAAAATAACCAAGTGTGTCTAAACAGTTTTGTTCCTAAGTGCAGCATGTACAGGGTAGATACCCCAACTCACCTATACGCCTTCACCTCCCACCACCACATACTGCAGGAGCACTCAACATCAGGAGAAAAGAGGCTGCACGTAGCTGCTCCTTTTAAAGCCGTGCCAGCCTTTCGACAGTCAGCTCCTCCAAATTGGCTTCTCAATCAGAGTAGAGCGTCTCAGGTGAAGCTCGATCAGCTTCTACCTGGAGAAACAAGAAGGGAGGGAGGGGCAGAGCTTCGGACTAATTTTTTGCATCGGTTGCAACAGTGCACCTAAAAAAATTTGAGGTGCGCCAACACAAAAAATAGGTGCACCCAAGTTTTTCATAATGTCACCGTTAAAGCCATAAGGTCACCATGTTATCACTCTCCATAACTTTAAGATCCTGTAAATGATTTGTAAGCAAAAATAAGATGGAAAGAAATACTTGTCTTTATCAAAGAAAAATTATATATGCATTGAAAAACAGAGTTAAAGTGCTTCACTGAATGAGATTGACAAATTCAAACGAAAACGTTAAGCAAAATAAAACATTAAAAAAAAAAGTGCTTTACTGAAGTGAAATTTAATATTTCAAACTCAAACATCTCAAGTTAATAAAATTTTTAAAAATAAAAAGCTATTTTTAAAAGCTAATGTGTAAGATGCCTTGCTGAACTGAAAAATGAAATAAATATCCAGATTTGAACAACCAACAACAAAACATTTAACTGGATGGTCTTATTCTCCAATTAATTTGAACCTAGAATAAAACTTCACAGACTATCGTCAATATTTACAAAACTGAAACTAAAAAAAAATCTCAAACTAATTTATAAAAAACGACATGTAGTAGGGGTTCTGGTTTGGCGGAGTGGTTAGCAACAAGGCACACCATGTACATACTTCTGCCGGTCCAGGTTCGAATCCCACCTGTGGTCAGTTTGCAGAGTGTCTTCCCCTACTCTCTCACCCCCCTTCACAAGCCTATCCACTGTCTCTCTCCTATCAATAAAGGCACAAAAGGCCCAAAAAATACATTAAAAAACAACAAAAAACGACATGTAGTACAGAACATTTCATGACTTTTTCCTTTGTTTATTCTCTATTCCTGGCTTTCTTTTTTCTTTACAGCTTTATGTACAGTCGGGGTCTGTCAGTCTGGTCATTTGTCCTCAGTGGACTTGGACACTCACCTCTGTGTCTGTGACTAAGAAACTTCCCTTTAACAGGAGAAAAGACTGGACAGATACAGATGTTATAGTTAATGTAACTTTGTTTTACTTGTTATTGTTGTTAATTATTTATTATCTGACAATCACTAAGACAAATTCAGCAGAGCTTTGCTGCTTCTTCAGAGTTACCACTCCGTGTTGAAACCTGGCACCACAGTCTGGGCTCCGTCTGAGCTCATTTGCATACTAACAGCTCATTGGATGATTACTGAGGGCCCTCTGTGTGTGTGTGTGTGTGTGTGTTTGTGTATGTGTTAGTCAGTTACTTTTGTCAACTTAAATTTGTGAGAGGGGGCCTGACATTTTTTCTTGGTGCACCAGTGCACCCAAGAAAAAATGTTCAGTGCATTCTCACAAATTTTGGGTGCTTGTGCGCCCAATATGGTTGCACTCTGGTTGCACTCAGATATCATTATGAATCCAGTTGCTAATAGTATGTCTTCATGGTCGAGGAATCTAAATATTTAGATGAAAGGTAGGACTAATATTTATGGTTAAAATCACAATATGGGTGAGGACTGTGGCGCTGGCGGAGGTCTGCGCTCTCCGAGTGCTTTTCTAGTTGTTTTTATTTTTCACTGTAGAGTCTTCCTTCTTTTCCAGCATCATGATGTTGTGGAACAGGAACTATCAGCAGTTTGACCTTGTCGTCAGCTCCGTCACCACCAAGGTCAAAGGTGTGGCCCAGACTCACCTGCCCGGGTTGGGAGTCGTGGTGTGGGACGGGGTGGACTTCAGTGGAGCCTCACAGGTGGGTTATTAGAGCACCTGAGAGCGACTTAATGTCCTCAGGAGTTCAGGAAGAATAACCACACTTTACTGCCTTTCCTTCAGAACAAGAACTCGTTCTTTGTGGTGACCAACGTCATCGTTACCAAGAACCAGAAGCAGGGGAGATGTCCAGAGGTACAGCATCTTTATTAGAACGAGTATCTTCCAAAAGACGGGGCTTGATCTTCACCCAGATGATACGCACTGTGGGTAGGGATGTAATGGTTACCAGTAAAATGGTAAACCGCGGTAAAATTTCCCACAGTAATCATTACTGTGTCCTAGTGAGTTTTACCCTGTTTGATCACCACACTGCGACAAAAACACACAGTGATGCTGCTCTTTGCCTGGAAAAGCCTGAACTACAAGTCCGTTCCTCAATGATGTGAGGCCCCTAGGTGCAGTTTGTACTGTTTGGCCTCTGAGAGCAAAAGTTAGAAACACAGCGGAGATTTCCCTCTCGATACGGATTCTGGTTGAATGTTGGATTTTACAAGGATGCTGAGGGAAAACTTATAGAAGACAGTCACCCTGTCTAAACATGCGGCGAAAGAAAAAGATGTGCACAATTAAAACTGCCATAACTCCTCCAGTAAATGAGCTGACCGAGCCGTAGAGCTAGAGAGAGAGAGAGAAGATTCAGTGAGCCATGCCTGAGAGAATAACAGGTGGTTTGTCAGTTTTCTCTGTCTAAATATTGTATAAATCTGGAAAATAACAGCATTAGTATCATTCTGGAGTGTGGTCTTGCAGTTCTTTTGCTGTGTATTCGGCGTAATCTTGAAAGAGATCGTCTTTTTCTCTCAAAAGTCATGTTTTATGGATTTAAACAATTGTAATTCGGAAATATCAAGGATATCTGCCAGGGAGAGGGGAGACCAGAGGAAAGTCACGAAGGGGGCTAACTGCTTCAGGGACTATCGTTAGTAAAAAAAAACCAAAAAATCCTGGACATGGTCTAAAATAACGAGCCGTGACATGGACACTAATGCTGCAGGCAAACAAAAGCGTGTGAGTATTTGTAAAATAGGTTTTCTTGTAATCACACACTGTTTAAGCATTTATTACATAATAATGACAAATACTTGCTAGAATTGTTTACTTTTATTTCTCGTGAAAAAATGGTAAAAAAAAAATTACTGAGAGCTTTTTTGACACATGTATTGACAAAAAATTCAAAAAGAAGTGTTATGATTATAATATTAAAGGGGTTAAATCATTTCAATTCTGTGTTAAACTGATATCAGTGACATCAACCATCGCTTTAGCTCTACTAGTATTCAAATCTGTAGAACATGTACTCAATTTTAGACTTTACTAGTGAAAAAAAAAGGGTCACTTGTCGTACTAGTGGAGGGTTTGGGGGTCTAAAAATTTCACTTGTACTACTAGTTAGCCTTAAGGTGCCTACACACCAAACGTGACTTCATGACCATAGTTGCATTGCCCACTGAGTCGTGTCACGTGTCCATAAATACTTCATTTAAGTCAACGTCGTCATGGATCGGTGGCATTACATCCACTTGAGTTTCACCGCGATCATATCATATATCTTATAAAAGGATTTATAAGCATCGTCTGTCAGTTTTCTGCGGCCCGTCAAGGTGGAACTAATGTCCTCACTGACTAATGTTTCCCACACTGACATAGATTGTTACTCAGTAGTAGGGGTGTCCCGATCCAATATTCATATCACCAAAAAACAAATATTGGACTATATCAGCCTGCATCTAACATCTCCGATATCAGCTCTCCGATACAAGAAGTCTATTCTCATTATTTTTTATTTATTTAACTCAGTTGTAGAACATGCTTATGTTTAAGTTTAACACAGTGGTTATTTTGTAATTTGAAAATATATGTTTTGTTTTGTTTTAATTTACTGAGGTTTCTTTTCAGGATCTTCTAATATATTTATTGTTCAGTTTGCTTAATTGTAGTATATTCTTATGTTTGAGGTAGAATTTATTTAACCCATTTCTTAATAACAAATGGGTCAGTTTTTCTCATACCTACTATTGCTTACAGGGTCAAACAACCCGGGTCAAAATGCTGATAAAACCCTTTCAAACTCCAAACAGGAGCCGTTCGTTACCAGGTTTAAACAGTTTTTTTGGTCAGTCTGAAAGGGTATTAAGCAGACTGTCGTCAATCGGTTTCCAACTTCGACCAGACTTTAGACTTTGTCTGTTTTGAGTGACCCCCTCATTAGCAAATAAAGCTAACCAGTAGTACTAGTGAACATTTTTAAATCTACTTAGTACTTGTGACACTTTTGCCTCACTAGTAAAGTCTACTTGTGGTTGATGTCAGAGATCCTTGGTCATGTTCAGCCCCTTGTTTTTCTTGCAGGTTCCTCTAAACGGTCGATTGTGCCGCTCTGATAAAGACTGTGAGAAAGGAGCATGGGATCACCTGAGCCACGGTAAACCGACCTGCTTTCTTCTTTCACCTCCTGTCTTTGAAAGATCTGGTGAAGAACGAAGGCTGAGCTTTCATTCTCTCTCCTCTGCTTGTACTAAGAAGTTACCTCTCTTCATTCTGTGTCAGCCTCAGATCTGATTCCAAGTTAAGTCACAAGTGTTATTACTAATTCTCGGATAAAGGAGTCGTACACATGCTGGAAGTAGAGCCGGTCGTCTGTTTTTACACTCAGAGAAGGAATTTAAGACGGCCGTGCTGCAGGTTTAACCCTCTGCTCTCTCCTGAATCCCATAGCTGCCCCTACACAATGTGGCACCCTAGGTGAGATCTTATATTGCACCTTCCATCAGTAATTTATATGCTCATAAAAAGAACAAATAGCATGGTATTTACCATTGTCTTTAATTTAAAAAAATAACATGTCACCTAATTTACACACTTAACAGATTACAAATACAAACGAACAAGTCTGAAATATAAAATTAATACCCTTACCACAAAATAAAAATTCTGTAAAGAGGTGAATAAATGATAATAATTATTTATTTATTTATGTATTTATTTATTTATTGCTCCCTGCCCTTATCTGCCCTGCTGTGCTGTCTGTGTCTTTTGCAGCCTCTCTCTGCATTTCTTTCCGAAATCTAAAATCATGGAATTATCAGCTGTTTTTTTTTTTTTTTTTTTTTTTTTTTTTTTTTTTGGTGGACTACTGGGAGAAGGGGAGGATTGTTTGCCTGTCGATTCTTTTTTTTATAACTTTCTATTTATTGTAATTTCAGTTTTACAAAAAGGAGAAGTCAGATCAAATAAAATAACTTTAAAATAGAATAAAACATAAAAAGGAGGTTGTTTCAGGCCATTTAGTAGTACACACAACAGTATATATCATTTACAGATAAGGGGTTACAGACTCTGGTGTTTAAGTTCCATTTTTTCCAGTATTTTTTACAGTCATCAGGTTGTAGTGTTAATGAGAAGGAGAGTTTTTCCATAGAATATATTTTGTTAACAATTGTAGTCCAGTCCTTCTTTGTTGGTGGGTTTGACTGCATCAATTTGCCTGTCAATTCTGTCCATCGAGGACGTGGAAGATGCCTACATAGCTGGATTTATGATAACAGGTTCCCTGCTGTTTGGAGTTACCAGTTTCCTGATATATCCCACAGTTAAGAAGACAATGGCAGCACATTTGGCTCTTGAGAAGCTGCCAGTCATGACTGAAGGAATGTGTAGGGCTGTCAACAGTCAGACTCAAGGGATTTGTGAGCTCAGTCGCAAGCTTGATGCGATTTTCGAACTCTTTTGCAAGCAGGACAACACCTTGGAGAAGTTGACAGCTCGGCTCAGCTGAATGGGCCCACGGATTTGGAACATCATCGTGAGAGACCAAAAGACTAGAAATGCTGATGGAAAATTACAGTTGGCCTGACCCAAACTATTCCTTATTCCTTATTTGTTTTGGCTTCCCGTCTGTCCTTGAGCAGACGTATCTCCTTTCCTGGATTGTTTTGCAAACAGATGCTCATTTTCTCCCTCCACTTCCTCATCCTGTGAACTTTGCTTTGGATCAGAACTCTCTCTCAATGCTGTACAGTCTCCTTATCGGACAATAGAGACTTTGTGGGGTCTGAGCTAAGACAAGGTTGTAGGTGCTCTCTTCAAATCAACGCTCCCGCTGGCTGCACCTCTTCCCCTCCCCCCTTTTGATCCCATGTGCTCATCTGTGTGTTTGTTGTAATAAGTTGCTCATGTGCTGATGTGTTTTTGTTTTCAATTCCACACTCTGCTCCCCTGACAGGTGCATAGTTTGGAATTGTTTTTTCCCCTCTTCTTTCCTCTTGTTTTCTTTTTCTGCACTTTGAGATACATATGTTGTAGGAAAACTGCTATATAGATAAAGTTTGGTTGATTAATTGATTGATTGATGATAAATCATAAATACAGCAATCAACATCAAACAATCTAAATAACTTTACTGTTAGTTTTAAAAGCCCAACTAGGGACAAGAGTTGGAAATTAGCATTTGCTATAAACTCTTTGAGCAGCCATCAGATTCATGCTCAATGATGGAACTATTGTATGTTAAAGCTAGGGTTGGTAATCTGATGTAGGTACACTTTGAGTAATACTGACCCGATGACAATCAATTCATAATGTGTTCTTAAAATAGATTGAAAATTATCCGCTATCTACAGCAGATATAAACCTGGGAAAACACCAACCAATCACGTCTTTGTAGCCCACATTTTAAACCAATCAAATCCGTCGCCATTCTGCCCGACTCCTGCTCGTACATTTTGCCGGCGTGCCCAGATTCTGATTCAATGTAACCGAGCTGAGAGGGATCCAAGTCCACTGGAGAATGCTTACCTGTCAAGTTTTGGCTTTTAAAATAAGGGAAGCCTGGTACGAGCCGTCCTATAACCCCAACCAAGCTCCAGTATCCCTCACATTTTAAAACAGGTGTATAGAAATCTAAAATAAACACTTTGTTTTTCTTGGTTTGTTCTGTTTGCTCTAATCTCACGACAGCTGCCACCCAGGCTACTGCAGGTGGACGTTCTCGCCAGGCTTTTTCTTCTTTGGTTTTACAGCAGTTGGCATCCATCATTTTGGAGCATTACCGCCCCCTTCAGGCTAGAGACAGAGTTCAGTTTGGAGAGGCAGAGGAATGTTTTTATTATTATATCATCACACGGGAGATTTATGGGAGAATACTGATACAGGAGGACGTCAGGAAAGAGGATAAAATACAGAAAATAAGGTAGTTTCATGGCCAAAACAGGAGATTTGACAGCTATGTGGAGAATGTCAGAGGAACTACCTATACCCCGATCAACATCGGGCTGTGAGCACTAACTAACTTTACATATTTGTTTTTAACTTTACTATGATAATGTTTTGGTGTTTTCTCACCGCTGACTGAGACATGACTTGGTGTAGTTTAAAACATAAACGTTGTGCTGAGGGTTTGGAGTTGAATCAGTCTTCTGGTTGTAAATCAGAGGCGCTCGTGCATGTGAGCGGCGGGGCGTCATTTTGGAGGAGGGGTGGAAGGGGCTAGGCGGAGCCCTGAGGAGATGCTACATTCAAATTCATGCTAGTTTTCCAAAATCACCAACCCTAGCTTTAAACTGAGTTGTACATTTTTGAGACATCAGCTGTAGAGATGTCTACCTTCTCTCTGGTATAACCAGACTCACAAAAGTCCTGTGATGCTGACAGAAACCAAAAAACAAAAATTATAAAAATTCAAAACCAGCGTCTCATTCTAAAAACCAGGTCCTGTTTGCTCAAAGTAGTCTTCAGACTTTTTTGTGAGCCCTTTCATGAAGGAACTACTTTTTAACAATACGTATATAAATATAAGACAAGTTGTTAATTTAAGAGACCTGACTTATTTTCTATTTTGTATGTTAATGATGATTTTCAATATAGCCAATGTGAGCGCAATTCACCTGTTATCCGAGTACTTAATTAATCGCCAAAATGCTCGATAGATTACTCGATTACAAAAAGAATCGATAGTTGCAGCCCTACTTTCAATATAATTAATTTAAAATAGTTAGTTCTATTAACGTAAAAATGATACAAATGTGATGAAATGACCAATTAATATTAGAACAGATGATAAAAACCAAGTAAGCCTCTGTGTTTGGTGATGTAATCTTAGTTGTGTTTAAGGTTATTTTGTGTTATTTGTAATTTGTTAAGCATGTAAACTTTGTGCAGTTATCAGTTGCAGAGATTATTAACTAGGACTGAACCCTTTGGACAAAATTTCATATCTCGATATTCATGCCAGATATCTCAATATCGATACGATATGATATGTCTACGATACGATATGAGACTGAATATTTACTTATTTATTAATGCTCTTTCACTGCAGGGGTTCAGACGGGGTCCTGTGTGAAGTTTGACATCCTAAAGAAAACCTGCGAGGTCTCAGCGTGGTGTCCTGTTGAGACAAGGTCGAACCCACCAAGGTAAAATACTTTTGATTCTTATTTTCCAATCAGCTGCAAACTGATGAAGCAGGGACGGGCAGCCCACTTAGAGGTTGATATATCCATCTGAATGTAGAGTTAGCTGAAATTCTTCGAGTGTTACGTTATGAAGGCATATTAAAATATCTTGACGGTGTTTTTGTCTCTAAATCAGACCAGCTCTGCTGGCAGCAGCAGAAAACTTCACCGTCCTCATCAAGAACAACATCAGGTTTCCTGCTTTCAACTTCAACAGGTAAGAGTAACAGACTAAAATGAAAATCTCCTGCTCCACCACATCACAAATGTGCTCTATTGGACTGAGATCTGGTGACTGTGGAGGCCTCTGGAGTTCAGTGACGCAGAAACAGTTTGAGATGATCTGATCTTTGAGACGTGGAGCTGATGGGAGTACAGTCCTACTCATCATTATTGGCAGCCATGAAGTTTAAGTACACAATGTGACAGTACAGTTTCTTTACAAACCTCTCTAACTTTGCTCTGCATCATTTTATCAGACTCAAACTTGGCAGAAGTAATGTTCACATATTAGGGTTTGTAAGTTATACTTCATTAGCTACTATGATCATGCAGTCATATTTAGATTAGGCAGTTTTAATTGCAACCACTTGAAGCCTACGAGGAAAAGAACACCCTACCAACAATTAATCATGGTGGAGGTTCCATAATGGTTTGGGGCTGCTTTGCTGCATCGGGTACTGGAAGCCTTTACCGTATCACAGGAATCATGAAATCAGAGAATTATCAAGAAATTTTAGAGCGAAATGTCCGACCCAGTGTAAGAACACTTGGTTTGAGTCAAAGATCGTGGGCCCTCCAGCAAGACAAAGACCCAAAGCACACATCCAAAAGCACACAGGAATGGTTGACAAGGAAAAAATGGCCAGCAATCAGTCCTGATCTCAATCCAATTGAAAATCTTTGGTATGAAATCTGCCATTGGGGAAAAGAAACCTGCAAATGTTTAAGAGCTTGAACAATTTGCATAGGAAGAGTGGGAGAAAATACCAGCTGAGAAGAGCAAGAAGCTTGTAGATGGCTACAAGAAACATTTGGAGGCTGTCGTCAGTGCCAAAGGGTGTGCACAAAATACTGAAGAGGGGTGCCATTGTTGCTGCACATGCTTTTTTTCAGTCCTCTCTTTGAAATTACAATATGACAATATAACATGTAAAAATGTTTTTTTTTGTTAAAGTATTGTGGACCTTCAATTTAAATGTCCTGATGACATAAATTTGGTACATTTCAATTTATTTCTAAAGATTTTGTTAAAGCAATGAAAATAATGAAGGGGTGCCAATAATACTGAGCAGGACTGTATGGAGTGTTAGACATACTAAAACATACTAAAAGGTAGATAAAACTGAAGAAAGGATGCTATGACGTCTCTGAACCTGGTCTAACATCTGACACTTGATCCATGTGACCCAGCTCAAACTGAAAACTGGTTTAACCCTTTAACGCCTCATCAATATGATCAAAAAATACTTAAAAAAACATCTGAATACAGTCAGATAAGTGATAAAAATATCCTGAAATGGATTATCAGTAACCATAAAGACCTGATGTATTAAATGAGATATAAAAAAATGTATTACATTTTATTGAAATTTGTTTTTTTTTATGATTTCATTAGAAGCTAAATAAACATTTCAGCTTCAAAAACTTTAATTTTCTGACTACAATTTTTGTTTCAGGCATTAAAGGATTATCGTTTAAACCCTAAATAAAAGTGCAAAACCAACCTAATTTACCATAAAAATTTGTTTAAAGCCTAATATCTAAGTCCAACACCTTGTCTTGAGTCTAAAACTGAGTCCAAAATAAAGACCTGATTTATTGCATAAAACTGTTTTACAGGCTTAATACAAGTTCTTGGACTTAGATTTGAGGTTTTAAAACATGTTTCCATGATATATCAGGTTAAAGACATAATTTGGACTATCTTTAAGTTTTTGGACCAGGTTTTAAAATTTAAAATAAGCTCCAAGGCAGACCAGTTTTAGAATTCAAACCAATTCAAGAGTCTGAATCAGGATTTAGACTTTGGAACAGGTTTTTAACTGTAAAACAGTTTTATGTAATAAATCAGGTCTTTATCTTGGACTTTGTTTAAGACTCAAGACAAGGTCTTGGACTTAGATATTAGGCTTTAAACAAATGTTCTGGTGAACTAGGTCAGTTTTAGTGATTAAACTATGATCCTTTAAGACTCTTGAATGCCGATTCAGAATTCCTTGAATCATACTTTTTCATTCTGATTCTCGGTTTGAGCTTCAGCAGGTCATCTGGATCATCATTACGTTATTGATAAGCCGGGTCTGCGTATGAAATGCTTTTTAACTTTTTATTATCCACAAGAAAACTCCTAATACTTGAGTGATCTGATTCATATTTATTTATTTATTTACAGCCTGATTTTATATTATTACAATCCTGTAAAAGAAAATAAATATTTTATTACAAATCTTAGATTGAGTATTTTATATTTTAGCATAAAAGTCCTTCTGTTTACATGTTAACAAATTGGTGTTTGTCTTCTCTAGGTCTTATTGCCAGTCATCTACTCTCTTTTGAAAAGTTTTAGATAAACTACTATTATCATTTTTAAACAAAAGTTTTTATTCTTAATATTTATGAAGTATTTCTGATTTTTATGATGGAATAAGAGAAGGGACAAAACATTTTGAGACTTGCTAAACTGGAAGATCAGTGGTTTTAATTTCTTGGTTGTCATCCCATCATTATTTAGCCCAAAGGAAAGACTGACTCTTTGTATGTTTACATGAATTTTATTTAAAATGAATTGTTGTTGTTCAGGAGGAACATCCTCCCAAACATGAATGACGCCTACCTGAGGAGCTGTGACAGGAAGAACGACTCTCTGTGTCCCATCTTCAGACTGGGTGACATGGTCCGAGACGCAGGAGAGAAGTTCTCTGAGATGGCCGTGGAGGTGAGGACACGTCAGACATCAGACAGACTGATGGACAATAATGGACATTATTGAAATAATGGTCAATAAAGGACAGTAATGGACAATAATGAAATAAAGGACAATAATGGACAACAATGGACAATATTGCAATAAAGGACAATAATGGACAATAATGCAATAATGGACAAAAATAGACAACAATGGACAATAATGGAATAAAGGACAATAATGCAATAGTTGACAATAAAAGACAACAATTGACAATAATGCAATAATGGACAATAAAAGACAACAATTGACAATAAAGGACAATAATGGACAACAATGGACAATAATGGAATAAAGGACAATTATGCACAATAATGGACAATAATGAGATAAAGGACAATAATGGAAAATAAAACACAATATTGCAATAGAGGACAATAATGCAATAATGGACAATAATGGACAATAATGGAATAAAGGAGAATTATGCACAATAATGCACAATAATGAGATAAAGGACAATAATGGAAGATAAAACACAATATTGCAATAGAGGACAATAATGCAATAATGGACAATAAAGGACAATAATGGACAATAATAGAATAATGGACAATAATGGACAATAATGCAATAATGGACAATAATGGACAATAATGAAATAAAGGACAATAATGGACAATAATGGAATAAAGGACAATTATGCAATAATGCACAATAATGAGATAAAGGACAATAATGGACAATAAAACACAATATTGCAATAGAGGACAATAATTCAATAATGGACAATATAGGACAATAATGGACAATAATAGAATAATGGACAATAAAACACAATATTGCAATAGAGGACAATAATGCAATAATGGACAATATAGGACAATAATGGACAATAATAGAATAATGGACAATAATGGACAAAAATAGACAACAGTGGACAATAATGGACAATAATGAAATAAAGGACAATAATGGACAATAATGGACAATAATGGAATAAGGGACAATTATGCAATAATGCACAATAATGAGATAAAGGACAATAATGGACAATAAAACACAATATTGCAATAGAGGACAATAATGCAATAATGGACAATAATGGACAATAATGGAATAAAGGAGAATTATGCACAATAATTGACAATAATGAGATAAAGGACAATAATGGACAATAAAACACAATATTGCAATAGAGGACAATAATGCAATAATGGACAATAAAGGACAATAATGGACAATAATAGAATAATGGACAATAATGGACAATAATGCAATAATGGACAATAATGGACAATAATGAAATAAAGGACAATAATGGACAATAATGGAATAAAGGACAATTATGCAAAAATTCACAATAATGAGATAAAGGACAATAATGGACAATAAAACACAATATTGCAATAGAGGACAATAATGCAATAATGGACAATAAAGGACAATAATGGACAATAATTGAATAATGGACAATAATGGACAAAAATAGACAACAGTGGACAATAATGGACAATAATGAAATAAAGGACAATAATGGACAATAATGGACAATAATGGAATAAAGGACAATTATGCAATAATGCACAATAATGAGATAAAGGACAATAATGGACAATAAAACACAATATTGCAATAAAGGACAATAATGGACAATAATAGAATAATGGACAATAATGGACAATAATGCAATAATGGACAATAATGGACAATATTGCAATAACGGAAAATAGTGGACAGTAGTGCAATAATGGACCATTTTGGGCCTGGTTCTGCTCCACCTTTAACCTCAGAGACTCTTCAGTTAAAATAATGACACCATAATTGCCCCAAACATCAGTGATAGTAATATATATTTTACCACTCTTACGTTAATTTATTTATTTTTACTTTTGATCTTTACAATAAACAATAAAAACAATTACTTGTCAGTAGATTAACTTTATTTTATTGCAGATTTGGATTCACAAATACCTCCACCTTTTACACATCTTGATGAAACGTTCAATAAGCTGAAAGATAAGATCTAGAGGATAAGTAATAATTTCTCATTGAAATTTAAAAATCAACCAAAGTCATTCTAAAAATTATTTGATTTAATAACAATATTAATTAAACTGAGTCAAGTGAACTTGATTTCCATTGGAAGGCCACTGAAATAACTTTTTCTAAAATTGTTCAAATTTAGGTAACTTTTGCATTTACTTTTTTTAGTAGACTTTAAAAAAAAGTAATACAAAAATAAAAAGTAATTTGAAAAATATATATTTTCTGCTCCGATGAGTGATGTAAGATCCCAATGTAAGCGTGGTTTCATTTATAGACTTTAAAATAATAAATGATCTTGTGCTTCCATGTACGTGAATTAGTCTAAAATGAGGAGTTAGGACTGGCTGATACGTACCAAAATATAGATATGTATATATTTTTTGTTAAATCTTTACTTTCGATTTATATCTTGACATAATTTTCTTTAAAGAAATAACAAAATCTGTACTCAGACCACCCAAACAGTCCAAGAAACCAGTCACACCTGCAGGGCAAAGTTTGTCAATAGATTTAGTTTAAAGTTTATAACGAACAGAGAACTGAGAGACAGTGAGGCTTTTTAACAGCACTCCTCCGTGTGCTATTCCTGTGCGCTCCAGTGTGCATGATACTCCCAGAAATAAGAAAACACGCTTGGGATCAAACATTTTCTCAAAACACAAAGCTACATTTGTAATATTTCTATACATTCTAATGAATTCCATTATTTGAGTTAAAGAAAACACCCTCATATCAGTTCATTATGACTGACATGTTTTTTTAGATAATAGCTTTCCTTAATTGGCAGTTTGGATTTGGTGCAGTCCTGTCATTCATTCAAAACCATTACTGTTAATGTGTACAGAGATAGTAGACTTATGAGTGGTTCAAAATGTCTTTAATTTATTCAGAAGTACTTTGCCTGCCAGCTCTTATAATGACTAAATAATCTGAAGAAGAAAGTTAGAGAAAAAACCTACATAGTAATTAGATAACTGAATGTTCAATGCATGTTTGTTTTTATATTTAATATACTGTGTTTGAAATTAAGTGATTATGTTTCTGAAGAGTTTGATAAAAGTTGATTATTTTAGCTTATTTGAAAAAGGTTTACACAGAATTTAAGGACTCATAAAAACAGGAAAAATAAATAAAAGTAGAAATCTGAAGTCTGATTTTTAACCGCACAGTTCCAAATGATCTTTAGCAGCTTTTACTCCCTGTGGAGGTCAGGGAACTGAAACCAAACGAAGAGGAAGTTTGACCTCTGGAACTTTCTTTAGTTTGTGACGAGAAAAAAAGAAGAGTCAGCTTTATTTAAAATAAAATCTCTTTTAAAGACAATTCATCATGATATCATGGGTCAGAAAATGATGATCAGCTCTTCAACAACTTTAGTGCAAGTTTGTAACTGCTGATCCAAATGAATGTAAATCTGATGCAGTATCAAAACTCAATTAACTTAGATTATGAATGAATGAAGCGTCCATCTGTCAGCCTGTCCATCCATCTGTATGTTCATCTGTCCATCCATATGTCCAACTGTCCTTCCATCAGTACAGCTGTCCATCTATATGTCCTTCTGTTCATCCACATGTCCAACTGTCTTGCCATATGTCCAACTGTCCTTCCATCTATCCAACTAGTCCATATATCCAACTAGACTTCTATCAGTCCATCTCTATATCCCACTGTCCATCCATATGTCCAACTGTCGATCTATATGCCCATCTACCTATCCATGTGTCCAACTGTCCTTCCATCTATTCAACAGGCTATCCATATATTCAATTGTCCTTCCATTTGTCCACTAATCTATGTCTTTGTGTCCATTCATATGTCCAACTGCTCATCCATCTGCCCTATTGGCAATCTATATGTCCATCTGTCCATCTATGTGTCCAACGGTCCATCCAAATGTCCAACTGTCTATCCAAATGTACAACTGTCCTTCAATCTATTCAGCTGGATATCAATATGTCCAACTGTCTATGCAAATGTCCAACTGTCCTTCTATCTATTCAGCTGGATATTAATATGTCCAACTGTCCCTCCATCTGTCCTACTGGCTATCTGTATGTCCAACTATCTATTCATATGTCCAATTGATCTTCCATGTATCCAAGTAGCTAACTATTTTTTCAACTGTCTTTTCATATGTGCAACTGTCCTTCTATATGTCCATCTGTCCATCCATATGTCCAACTGTCCTTACATCTATCAACTGTCTATCCATGTGTCTAATTGTCCTTCCATTTTTCCATCTGTATATCCATGTGTCCAACTGCCACTTTATGTCCATCCATCCATCCATCCATCTGTCCATATGTCCATCTTTGCACCACTACATTCATCCTTTTATCCATTAGTCCATCCATCCATTCCTCCTCCCAACTATCCATCCATCCACTCATCCACTCATCCATCGGTCAATTTATTTCTTCATCCATCCATTTGTCTATCATTGAATCTATCTCTCCGTCTTTCATCCCTCTGTGCTTGCATGTCTCTATCTGATCCTACATTTTAATACAGATTTCTTTGATTCCTCTGTAATAATACAACATAAAGATGTAAAATCATAGCTAAGTACTTAAACTCCTGCTGCTTCAATGGGATAAAAATCACTTTCACCTCAAGACTGACCTTCTCTAGAGGCTCTCATTTACAGTGCACTTCCTCTGTTGACCACAGGGGGGCGTCATTGGCATCCTGATAAAGTGGGACTGCAACCTGGACCGCCTGATGCAGCGCTGCCTCCCTCGGTACTCCTTCAGACGGCTGGACCAGAAGGAGAGCAACAAAACGCTCTCCCCAGGACTGAACTTCAGGTGTTTAATAAAATAAAAATAATCATAAAGCAGCAGCATTTATGAAAAATTAGAATAAGAATTAGCATTAGAATTTGCATGAGAAGCTTTACTGTCATTGCATAAAATACTGTGTATTTACACAACAAAATTTAAGGTGCTACTCCAGACAGGGCTTATAAGAGAAGAACTTAAACATTGTATAAACAACAACATAATTTACATTATTTATTTATTTTATTTAACCTTTATTTAATCAGATAAAACCCACTGAGGTCAGTATCTCATTTACAAGAATGACATGACCAAGAGTTCAGCAGCACACGTCATAACATAAGAATATAAAGTAAATAAAAAGCTCTTTACAGACTCATATTAAACTGACAGTTAAACTCAGACCTGGACTGAATTCAGGTGAGAAGCTTCAGGTGTTTAAAACAATACTATCATTTCTTTATTTTGTTTTAATTTGGTGATTTGTAGGTTTTGTACAGTAAACACAAAAATACATTTAAATGGATTACCAAGCCTCATTTCTATTTTAATATTTAATTTTAGAGTATTTCATCTTTATAATCATCAGTCAGCTGAGCCTTTTTATCCAAACGATCGAAGTCTCTTTAAATTTATCTCATCAACACTGACTGTTAAACAGGAAATGTAAAGATACTCAAAGTTTAAGGAAACAAATACTGATGATAGCTGATGTTTTGTAATTTTTAGGACTCATTCTTGGTGTCTTTATGAGCAAACTACTCAGATTATTAACCATTATTCGTTTTATTTAAGTTGTGCTTATTTGTTTTATTTAAGTTCAACACCTTGCAACATAATTGACATTTGATAAATGAGAGAAACCGACCTTCACCAGAGGAAACTATTACCGTGATTACAGTGTTTGGAGCTGTTGAGGGCTCCAGTGATCCACCGCTGCTGTTAAATAATTACGTCATCTACAGAGTTGACGTAACTCTCTCTTTCCATGGCTCTGGTGCAGCTGTTGCCATAAAGTGTTAAATTACACTTTTTAGAGCCTGATCCTAGTGAGGAGTTAAAGGTGCTATGAGGAGAATCTATTACCGGCGACATAAAGACTCTGCTACCCATGAGCACGTGTGGCGACTGTCGTAATGCTGCGTTCCAGTAACCTCGGAACTGGGAGTGACATAATCTCTGACTTTTCGGTGTTCCAGTTGAAGTCGGAAAAAAACATGCCGATCTACCAGGCTATTGTTAGCTGTTGTTAGCAGCTGTGTTGTTGTTCACAAATATCGCATGAAAAATGTGATTATCACTATGGCAGCATTTTTGTAAAAATAAGTCTAACAATATTATGTATACAGCTGATCTAGAGCAACACACCCCAGTCAGAAGTGCAAATAAATTGATTATTACAGGAGCTAAATAACTGTTCACACTGGGGGCATCCATCTTCCATTGTCAACTTGGGGGTGACGAGGTTTCACCGAGTTCCCAGAAGGAAATTCCCTCTTCAGGGGATGTTTCAGTTGTAGTCTCCTACTTGGAACTCAGAAATTCCTACTTCTGACTACATCTGGAACGCACCAAAAGACGTGACCCAAGCCAAAGCGTGTGTTTGTTGTGATGCTAATGAATGCAGCTCAGACCTTCCTCAGAACTCTGCATTGCTTTACAACTTCTTTTTTCAACAACTTACAGGATGCAAAGCCACGAGGTAATGTATCTCTTTCTAGTTATGTAGCCGGCTATATATCTCTACTTACAGCCCGGTGCTCTAAGACGTGTCTGAATAATATAAATTTGCTCTAGTTTTAATTGTCTTGTTCCCAAAGTTGAGTATCCAGGCCAGTCCAGCCCTGTCCAACCCGAACACGAAGCTAAGTAATAGCATTTATAGATGACCTATTTTGATGCTATAAAACTCATCTTAAAGTGTGTATTTCCATCAGGCATATATCTAAAAGTGAGACTTTTTTGTAATTACTTAGAAACTCCTCATAGCATCTTTAATAAGAGAATAATAAAGACTAATGATTAAGTTCTTTTAGTTGATTGTCATCGATTTTTGATTTCCATCTCTTACTGAGACCAATTTGAATTTAAATGTCCAAAACTTTGACTTTAATGTGAACATACAGCTGCTGCTTTTGTTGTAATGTTCTGTCTCCTCTGATCAGATACGCCAAATACAACTCTGTGAACGGAGTCGAGGAACGAACGCTTTTTAAAGCTTTTGGGATTCGGTTTGACGTCATGGTGTTTGGACAGGTGAGTGGTTTCTGTCCCATTAACGACGTGATTCCTGCACAGTTTTTATCATAGATGTTTGTAGATTTTATTTACTTTTTCTGCATGAGAACAGAGAGTTTAAAGTTAACTTTAATCATGTATACAGTAAATGTACGTCAATCAATCAATCAAACTTTATTTGTACAGCATTTTTCATACAGCACTTTGTAATACAAAGTGCTTTACATGGGAAAAAAGATAGAATAAAATAACAATAAGTGAAATAAAAAGCAGAAAATTGCATAATTGCATAAAATGAAAACATAAGACCCCTTCCCCAATCCACATTCAATATCACAATATCAATATCACACTCACTTACTCAAACACACAAAGACATAAAAAGGAAAACACTACACACACATATTTATATCCATAAAAGGAATACATATTAAAACTTAATTACAATAAAAACAATGGCAGAGAAGCAAATCAACTAAAATTAATATAATAAGAATAATAAAGGTTTTTATTAGTTAAAAAAGCAAACTAATTTTGGTCAAATGTAATTTTATGTTTAATGCTTGTTTTTTTATTAGAAAGATTTAACGTTATTTTCTGTTAATATTATTGTCATTTACTCTGAAGGTGAGGTTTGTGAACAAGCCCACTCTCACTTGACTTCATCTTTTTCTCTGTTTTCTTTGACTTCTCTTTTAAATATGTGCAAATAAATCTAAAAAAATCCATCAGGATTTTGTTGATCTGAAAGTTTATTAACTTCTGATATTAAATTAAATCCTTTAAAAAGTTTTCTGAGCGAACATTAGATGACGATGTGACAGACTGTTTCTGTTTTTCAGGCGGGAAAGTTCAGCCTCATCCAGCTCGTCGTCTACATCGGATCGACGCTGTCGTACTACGCTCTGGTGAAAACACACACCGATCTCCGTCTGTGTGATGGGTCTGGATGAATTTTAGTATTTGTGATTATTCCATCACCTTCCTGATAATGAAACCTCGTGTCTGAGCCAAATAAGAGTTTCTTTAGATGGATTTAATCGTGATAGTGGAGCTGCTGCAGCTGAGTTATAGTTTAGTATTTATTTACAGACCTGGACACAATTGTTGGTACCCTTCCATTAAAGACAGAAAAACCCACAATGCTTACTGAAATAAAATGAAACTTACAAAAGTAATAATAAATAAAAATTTAATTAAAACCAACTAATGAAAATCAGACATTGCTTTTGAATTGTGGTTCAACAGAATAATAAAAAAAAGAAAAATAATGAAACTGACCTGGAAAAAAAAGATGCCAGTGGTCCAGTGCAGCGCTTTATTATAAACAATTACCCTTTTACTACTGTGAATAGAAATGGCCGCCTGGTCTTTTTTGCCTTTTTATGTCAAAAATTGTGTCAGAAAATGCCCTTTGAGTAAATAATGTTGGAAGTATTTCTCATTTTAAAGTTGTAAATATTTAAAATAGTGTGTAATTACAAGAAAAGAAAACAGCATTGAGTCCATTGAGGATGGTCCAAGCACAGTCGGCTGGTCCATGAGGCACGATAGGTGAATGATAAGGGCGCTGTGGCCTCCAGGGGGCGCCACAAAACCTGGAAAAAGTTCACCTTAAGTGAAATTTATCATAAACTAATGAAAAATCAAAACGGTTACATCTATTCAAATATACGCAGTGATCAATCAATATGATTAGAAAAGATATTTCCACATAAGTCTTAATTGGTATTTTATTTAGTTTTTGAATATAGTTTAATGTGGCTTATGTTTGCTTATTGTGTGCAAACTGTGTGGTTATTGAAACTGTTTGATGCAGATTGTTGTATTTATAATTACATACTATTATTTGTATTAAGTAAGTAAGTAATTAGTAGTTTGTTAAGCATGTAAACTGGGTGACATGGTGTCTTAGAAATGAAAGACGATGGTAAAAATAGTGCTGTAGGATTTCTTTTGTTTTTGTCACAGATGGAGGGGGCAGCATTGACCTCAGTGTTTTAGTTCAGACTGATTAGCTTCAACACCAAGAGTCCAAATATATATATTAGCTTTAAATGCTCATGATCCACTGAAGGATGACGTGGAGCTTTATGGGTGTTTTCAGACCACCATATTGATCGACTGGCTGATTGGGACGAGGTGCTACAATGCAGAGGCCGGACAGAACTACTCCGAGAAGAAGGTGGAGTCTGTGCAGGACCAGCAGAAGGTAACCATGCTGTTGTTGTTTTTTTATTTTTATTTCCTTTTTTAAGTTGAGATAAATAAATAAAAATGCTTATTTTATTTGTTAATGAAAGACAGAACTTCAGTACAAACAAGCACAAAGCAAAAATAACAAATGATAAAGAACATCTGCCCCCTTTTTTTTACAAGGCGCCAATTAAGAATGTAGATAAAAAAACACAAAAACTTAAATCAAATAGCTGCAGGGGCGGGAAAACCCTCATTTCCTTCTAGAAGATACTCAGATTTAAAATACACTTCATATGAAAAACAGTTTTAAAGTAAAAAAACCCAAATTGGTACACAGACAGAACAAAACTTTGCTTTCAGTTGTAACTGTAACGTCTTAACATGCAGATTTTTTTCTAACTTTAAATATAAAGTTTGATTTAGATTCTTGTTTTCTCTGTCAAGATTATTTCATTAACTGACGCCTCTCACAGAGTTATGTATTAATAAAGCAAACATTTCTCAAAGTTAGATTTTTCTCCTCTTGCATGCCAAAAACCCACTTGATCATTTAAGCACCTGTTCTGTACCCGTGTGTGTCTCATGTAGCATCTGGATCCTGATTGG